>OX392423.1:6600000-7064408 GCA_947623395.1 Synanthedon tipuliformis
TGCCCCTAGCGAGATTTGAACCCGCGACCGCTTGGTTAACAGCTAGGGTTACTAGCCACTAGACCAAACGTGTCGTTTAAAAACAATTGCAAAAATATGTCTAAATTTCATTAATTACAAGAACATCATTATTTGAATAAGCTAGTGAAGATACTCACGTATTTAACGAATCCTTTCTCAAGAATTTGAAGGAAGTTCTTTTCATAAGCATCTAGATACTGCAATTCTTGTTCGTATACCTCAGGATCAATTACATAATGATTGTTTCTCCAAGGCCAGGGATAACTTAATTGCATCAATGGAGAGTATCCAGTCTTAATAGGTTTAGTCCATGAAAACTCGGGGATTTCACCGAGACCATTGGTAAGACGTTCCATGTAGTAACGAGCCAAAATTTGCTGATAGAAAAAGAAGAAGACTTCTCCACGCCTCTCTTTGTAAAGAGGATTTTCATCGCCGCTCATCCAGAAGGGGAAGAAAGCGTGGTACCAATAATAATGCGAATTTAGACCAATATCTTCGGTGAAATAAGATAATCTTTCTTCACCGTGGCTGTACGTCAACGAGTTAGAATAATTGGCATATATAACATAGTAATCGCTCTCCTTCTCAACTCCATAATAACTGGAAAGTGCAGGTTCAATAATACCGCCTTGCAGTTTAAGATGCCAAATCTTGTCAATAACATCTGAATTGACATACTGCGTAGGGAATATTTCGTAAGCAGCTGGGAGGATGATGCCTTTAGTGTCATCGCGATGTGTTATGGCAATGGAGTATGCATAAAGAAACTGGCCAACATTAAGGTAGACACGTGCAAAAGCGGCTGTCTTGTAGAACGTCTCGAAATCATGCGCAGCATAGAATAAGCGGTAGAGCGAAATGGCTTCTTCCCTTTGTTTCTCATAGAAGACTGAAAACTTACGCCCTTTAGGCAGAAAGCCGGTTCTATACAAAGTCAAGAATTCTTCAACAGCTTTCTTATTCTGAAAGGTTAAAAAAAATTAACAGAAAATTATTAAACAAGTAATATAACACAAAACAGCAGAAATTTTGTAAACGAAACTCACTGTATATTTGTCGATGTTAGCTTCAATATCATATTCTTTACCAAGCTTGTAGTATTCCTCTGCGGGGTTTTCAAGTGCCAAGTATTTGATTAGAGACAAAACTTTCTTTTGTTTCTGAACAAATTCAGCATCAACTGAAAATAATGCAAATTTTCATGTTTTTTATTTTGGTTTTTACTAATGTAATTGCTGTTGCTCTAAACACAAATGTCTCACATAAAAGATTGAGAAATACGAAAATGTTGCTCGAATTCTACCTGTCATTATACCAGTAAGTAGCATTCGAAAATGAATACGAATTAGTATTCATACCAATACATACATTGTTACTTTCACCATCAAGATTTTCCATAAAAATCTATTCTTCTTGTTACCTCACCAGTTTAATGTAAGTTTGAAAGAATTACCTACATGTAAGAAGTCTGATCGTTTTTGTGTTTTCCATAAGACTGCCAGTACCTTAATTTTTTATACCTCTATTCTTGTAATAAACTTTCTAACAGCGGGTTCCTATAATCTACCATTCGTCACTGTTTACAAGTAACTACTCCTTTTCATTTTCCGACAACGGATTGTAACAAAGCGTTCCACAAGTTTTCTACAAGTAGATGAATATAGGAACGCGTCACCCTTACGACTCGTGGCTATAGGTACCGTTTGTAGGCAAAAACGATTCGTTGTTGGGATATAGGAACCGAGAACCCTAAGAGTGATGGTGTAAGAGTTAATGGCGTTAATGTTAGCTGAACCAAGATATACTTAGACAACAGTATGATAATGTCTTACCTGACTTAGTAGTTACAGATGCATATTTTGGTACTGTCCCCGCAAGGGCGAGGGCTATCAGCCCTGCAAGAAATATGACAGTCTTCATTGTACTAATTCGACCGGCCAACTGTAACTTTTTACTACTCACATCAACTTTTTATACCATTTTGTAAAACGTTATCAACCTCTCAAACTTATCAATACCCTGGTAACAAATATTTATTCACGTTATCACTCAGAGTTATCACGTTAGTATTGTATGTTTTTTCATAATGCTAATTAATGTAAATAATATACCTATCAAAAATATACCTAATACTTTATGTAAGTATTAGGTATCAACAGTTTATCAAACAGCAAAAAAATGAGAAATTAAACAGGAGATAAGTTTAGTTGATAATATATTTAAACTAATATTTTAAAGAGTATTTTTGTATTTTTGTATGCATATTTGTATTGAATAAACTCAAAAACTTCTAGATTAACTGTATTAACACCGAGTAACAAAGGTTATGTTTTATAAAGTTATGCGGATGAAGTCGCGTGCAACAGCTAGTAATTTTTATAATTTATTAAGTATTTGTTGTTTTGTATTACTTATACAGTCAAGTCAATACTTTTCTTATAAGTCAAGTCAATGCCTGACAGTTTCATCGAAATCGGTTCAGCCGTTTTGGAGTCTATAGGGGACATACACACATCACCTTTCATATATTATAAGAAGAAGAATCAGTATTAATATTGTCGAATGATTAGGAGACGTAAATGGTTCTTAACACTCATGTTTTTTTAGTAGTAATAACCAGTATCATCAATTTCTTAACATGGTTACCTACACATATTACAGTACATAAGAGGGAAATACAAGTTAAAAACAAAGTGGGTGCTCAGAGATACAAAAGTAGAGGAGATGAAACCATGACACAACCAAATGTTGGTCGAGATGTGTTTTGAACCGTAGAGCCCACTACGATCTCTAGCCGTAGATGAGTCAGTTCCTTTCATTGCTTCGGGTCTACGAACGTCAACTATTGACGCCGACTCCGCCCACCTACTTGACTTTAGTGTAATTTTGTAATAATAATAATAATAATAAAGCCTTTATTCAGATTTACAGTTAACAATTATATAAAAATTCAAAAGTCCAGTATATGTTTCTTGCTTGTTGCCTGTAAATCCGTTTGCCAATCGGCATAGGCCTCCTCCAACCTTTTCCATTCGCGTCTATCATGAGCCACTCTGTTCCATGTCGTTCCAGCTACTTGTTTGATGTCGTCATCCCATCTTTTCTGTGGTCTGCCTCTCTTCCTTATTCCCTCTCTGGGGTACCATCCTGTAACAATTTTACTCCATTTTTCTTTGCCCCTTATCACGTGTCCCGCCCATTGCCACTGTAATTTTGTAATAATATAGCAATTTCACACTTGAGTCATAATGAACAAATACGTGCTCAACTGTTCACAGGAGCTAAATTGTATATAGACCAATTTTGCGTTTTGCACATTTTCCGATTTGTTCATTTTGAATGCTTTTTGTACATTTTGCTCAGAAGGGAATTTAACTATAGAAACTATGTTGAGGAATGTTATAAATATGATATGATAGAGTCCTTCATTGTCGTGCCCGCTCTGAAATATCATGGTGGCATCGATCAGTACTTAGCTGTTTCCATTTACTACAATATAAGTTTGTGAGGACGGTTAAAAGGATTTGGACAAAATTTAGCACACATTAGTTATTACCTGTATATTTATTATATTTATCCAAAAAAAAAAATTAAGGTTACTGAAAGACTTTCTAAAAATATAAAAATTTGGCGCCACTGTCGCAATGTATATTACTTATATATTACTTATATATTTTACTTCTCAACGCGGACAAAGTCACGGGTACCAGCTAGTTTTCATTAATGAGTTGCAATGGTCCATACCTCTATATCCTCTAAATTTTTCTACCCTTCGTTCTCCTGGTATTGCTTTTTCCTAAGTCACCTACCATCAAGAGAACTGTCGACGCGTCGGTCTATAAAAAAATATCCTATAAAAAAACATTGATAAAAATACATCCTATAAAATATTTCAATTCAAATTAACTCCCCAACTCCAAGTAAGGAGAGAATCCAAGTAATAAAGCAATATAGCTCTGCAGTTAGCTTCTAAGTTAAAATTAAAGACTTGTTGCTCTATTCCCAGTAGTGCGGTTAACAGTTCGGTTGACCGAACTAGTGAGACTTTTTTTCCCAGTAGTGCGACCGTACAAATCAACCGAAATAGTGAGACCATTTTTTCTCTGTTCCATTCACAGTAGTCTGGTTGACCTAACTAGTGGGACTTTTTTCCCTAGTAACTCGATCGAATAAAGCAACCGGAATTGTGAGACCATTTTCTTTCATTCCGGTTGTAAATTTTCAATTATGCATCCAGCATGCTTAGGGGATCGAAGCTTAATATTATATACAATTTGTAAATATATATAACTTAGTTTTAGATACTTATAGATTAATTGTTAATTTATTAATTAAAATTACCTTTACATGTCATATATTAAAATTAAAAATAATAAATATAAATATTTTTTCTTTTTTTGCCCGATGTTTATATCTAAGGAGTATATCCAAACCAGGGCCACGTCAGGAAAGTGCATTTACGAATTTGGCTCTAGCGGCGAAAGAACGCTGGACTTAAATTAAAGGACTTAAATATTTGCGCTACGAAATCTTAATCGCTCTAAGTACTTACGAGCCTTCGACGGCCTTCTATAACAAAGAAACTCTACTTCTTTAAATAATTCTTAAAATAGAGCAGTTGCTCAGGGTACCATGTATAAAGCAACCATATTTAAAAAACACTGAACACTAACTTCATTAAAAACCAAAATTGCATTTGAGCATTTTGCACAAAATTATCTCTTTCAATGTGTGTAAGTATTTCTTCGTTTTTGTAACTGACCTTTTTTTATTTATTACATCAATTCGAAAATTTGATAACGTAGCGTCTTCTTTTAAAACATGTAAAATTTGTAAAGTACTACTGGGATATTTTTTAACCAAAGAATGAATTTTAAAATTTTAACCCTCGACTGCATTTGTGGTTCGGTGTCTGTTCGCATATAAACACCAAATTTTTGTGAAATCCGATTTCATCCAATAATTTTGAAAATATTTTTTAAATTTGACCTAATTTTCGTCCTCGCTCATCTCTTTAGCAATGCACTCCCAACCTGAGCTTATGTGTTCAAGATCAAGATCAAGAAAAGAAGTCTCACGTTACTAGTTCGATCAACCGGACTACAGGTAATGGAACAGAGAAAAAAATGGTCTTACTATTTCGGTTAATTTGTACGGTCGAACTACTGAAAAAAAAGTCTCACTAGTTCGGTCAACCGAACTGTTAACCGAACTACTGGGTATAGACCGACTTGTGGTCTGACTGCATTCTTTATGAAGACGTTTATGAATTATGTCAAGAGTAATATATAATATACGCATTTATTGTTGCCTATTTATAAATATTATTATATATATATAATTATTATTTATGTCAACTTGTATATTTATTATAATAATTTTATTTTCGTTTATCGTTCTCAATTAGATAAGTACATAAAAAAAACGATTTCCATCACTCTATCAATCAAACCAAGTATGTACTTAGTTATAATTAATTTGTATTTTGGGTATGAATATTTTATTATTACTGTTAAAGATTAAACTTACAAATGATAGTAACAAAATATAGACTGACAAATGTGTTGTTCTAGTGCAAGAAAAAATTCCGAGTAAGATAATTTTTTAACAAATTCTTTATATTTTTGGTCACTGTTTTCTATTTTCTAAGCCACATAAGGAGCCAAATGAAGAGCTGGCCCTACGCATGACGTCCTTATGTCCTGTTGTTAAAAACATAACCAGTTCGTGAAATGTCCTAAACGAGAAACTTCTAGTTTGTAGTTTAGGATTGGAATAGTAAACATTTGTAGCATCCCTTATTCACTTAGCGAAATATAACAGCATAGATGCTGTTATTTGTGTGCTGCGTGAAAAACAGCACACATGCTGTTATGTCACGATGGTCTTCTGTGAGGGGGTGGTTACTGCCACCAGACGGGCTGCCCAAATGAGTAAATAATAATAAATTAATTGGGTACTTTTTGAGAACGAGACAATTTGAGCACGCGAGACTATGCGAAAAGGACAAGTCGTTTTCATCCTCAGACCACTGCCTCGCTGGACTTCAAGAACTCCAAGAGAGCATTGATGGCAGGACTAAGTTTTGCAGCACCCAACCTATAAAGGCCTACTTTTAGAATTTTTGTCTGTTTGTCTGTTTGGTCACGTTAAAGTCAGGAACGACTTAACCGATTTGAATGCGGTTTTCACTGAGAAATTGAAGATTACCTGGATTAAGCTATAGGATATTTTTTATCCTGAAAAAATGTTCAGTTCCAGTGGGATACACCAGCTAGTAATGAATATAAAAATGAAGATTAACCGCGATTTTTTTAAATGGAGCCCTGAGAAAATATTTATATACGAGTATGTACCTAATAAATAACGCCGGATATCTTTATTGCAGTTACGATGGTGTGGCGCCGCCACTCTTGACAACAGTGTCGCCGCCACAGTTTTTTATTATTTTAAATAATTCCCTCGGGAATAATAGGTACTTATGTATCCCTGACAACGTGTATTGATTATATCACTGTTTCTTTATCTATACTATAAGATATTTTGTTAAAATTAAATACGGGCAATAATATTTAAAGCAGAATTAATAAATTATAAATATTCAAATTTTAAAACGGAAAGCGTAAATTTATAAAAAAAAAATAAAGTTTATGTTACGAATAATATACCTAATTTTATATGTAAAATATTTTTTTTATATCATTGCTGTTGTCTCTATGATTACCCATTACTTATCAACAAAAACCAACAAGTAGTTATAATATAAGTATAGAAATTTAATAAATTTAGAATTTGCATAATCTTGTTTGTATTGTTTATTGTTTGTTGTTTGTATCACTTATTGTCACACTGTGGAACAAATTTGTTTAAAAAGGGGCAGAGTAGATATTAAAACGTCATATTAAAGTATATAAGAACAATAACTGCTTCGCTTTATTTTAAGTGTTTTAAATAATACATACATACATTAATCTACAAAAATACATATTTTCATATATCAACAATATTACTAACAACAATTACATATTAACAAAGCAAATTAGTTGGTGTGTTTGGGTGTGTATCCGGGAACGTTGAACATGTAGGGGTATTCTTCTCCCTCGTGGTAGACGGAAACATCCTCGAAATACATGTTAGGTTGCTTGAAGCGATATTCGTTATATACGGGACGGTCAAATGGCCAGCCCAGAGGCCTGTTGTCAAGAATGAAACTCTTGTAAGGCTCGTATTCCTTGTCCAGTGGTACGTAAGGATAAACAAAGACGAACAGTTGGTATGGGTAACCTCCCTCAGTACCTCTTGGCAACATCAGCCGGTTCGGGAAAGAATCAAATTCTTCAGACATACCGTAAGGAACCTTTCCTTGATTCAGTAAGTTATAGATTTCATAACTGGGTACAGAATCTTCCTTGTAGAAGAAGAAGTCTTCCGATTTGCGTGTGATCGTGTTCTTTCCATGAGAGAGTTTCTGGACGAACCAATCTAATTCGACGAAGTTTTTCCAGTTTTCTTCCAAAGGAATGGGGTAGCCGTTGCTGTCGTACTTAGGACCGAGGAAAATTTTGAAGACTGCGTCACCTTCTGTGTCAGATTTAATGTCAATGTTTACAGAGAAAGGTTTGTGGTCCAAACGAGGTTGACGAATCATCACGCGTTCGTAACTGCTCTTGTATTCTTGTGGGGTGTAAATCAGTGAGTTAGAACCATCGAAATCATAGAAGTCGAAATATGTAACCAGTTTATCCACATTTACGTTCTCGATTTTCACTCCAACATAGTGAAGTTCGTCCTGTGTGTACGACTTCAGATTTTCCTTGTAGGCGATGAAATAGTCCATAATCTTAGCATACAATTGGTAGAACATAGGATCGCGCAGAGTAGTGTGGTAGCGCTCCAAAGCACTGGGGTATACTGTGTGCCTGAAAACAATAAAATAAAATATTTTTAACTATGTTCCATTAAAAATAGCAGTATGGGTTGTTTTAGTAATACCATGACATACTGTTTCCAAAAGTCATAAAATGGTATATAAGATAACCTGGTCGCAATAGCCGTCATAATACAGAGAATGCTTTTGTGTGGAAGGGATACTACAGCTGTATACTTTCCTTATCCCTTATCCTATCAAGGCGAGCAGGGTATTTTCAATATTAATATGAGACAGATTGTAATCTACGCACCACCACCATCAAGATCGACAGTCTGCTGAATACCTTTACAAAAAAAAAATACTCAAGAAGAGCATTTAATACTCACTTATCAAGAGGAGCAGGAGAAGCACCGAGAAGACGACGAGCGAGCACTTGGTATGAGCGTTCATAGTTGTAGTACGGTAACTTCTCGTACAAATCAGCATTAGATTGCCAATAATTGCCAACTAAGTTAACAGCCTTGGAGTTGTACAAGTCCGCTTCTTGACGGTACTGCAAATTAAGGAACATTATCAAATATATTCTTAAATATCAAATTATTTATTTATTTATTTTATATATAACAATGCAATACATACCGCCTTAATATGTCCTTGATCAAGGCACTGAAGGTAAGCTTGTTCATATGCTTCCAAAAATTGTAATTCCTCTTCGTATTCTTCAGGGTGAATGTAGTAGTAGTTGTTCCTTTGGGGAAAGGGGTAGCCCCCCCACAAAAGCGGTGTGTATCCGGTTTTGATTGGTTTGTTCCAAGAAAAGCTGGGGATTTCTCCAAGACCGTTTGAGAGACGCTCCAAGTAATAACGTGCCAGAAGTTGTTGATAGAAATAGAAAACTGATTCGCCACGCAGATTCTTTATAGGTCCAACTTCATCGCCACTAAGCCAGAAGGGGAAGTAAACGTGGAAATAGAAGTAGTATGAATTCCAGCCAATATCTTCAGTGAAGTATGACAATCTTTGTTCACCATGGCTGTAAGTTACGCTGTCAGAATAGTTAGCATATACAACATAATAGTCCTTCTCCTTTACAACGGCAAACTGCTTAGCCTCTTCGGAGTTATGTGGGCATCCAGCCATTTTATAATAGTACATCTTATCAATAACTTCAGAGTTAACGTAGAGATTAGGTATAATTTCATAAGCTGGTGGAAGTACATAGCCCTCGATGTCATCCCTTTGAATAATGGCAACGTAGTAGCAATACACGAACTGTTCGGTGTTCATGTGCACACGTGCGAATGCAGCTGTCTTATAAAAAATCTCGAAGTCCTTGGCATAGTAGAACAGTTGGAAGAGGGCAACAGACTCTTCCCTCAGTCTCTCATAGAAGATGGAGAAAGCCTTCATCTTCGGTAAGAAACCTTCCCGATATAACTTGAGGAATTCATGGACCGCATTCTTATTCTGTAAAATAGAGATCAAAATTATATAGAAAATATAAAAATTACGCACCTCTAACTTCATGGATCTTGTAAACACATTAAAATCATCCAACTTGCACTTGTTGAAATTTCTAGGATTTTATATTTTTAATTTTTTACAACTCTAAAAACATCAATTCAAAGGTAATTTAATAAAGCAATAACTCACTGTGTAGTCATTAATGTGAGCCTCAATGTCGTACTCGTTGCCAATTTTGTAGTATTCAGCGTCCTTATCGATTCCTCCCAAATTCTGAACTAGGGACAAGATTTTCTTCTGTCTCAGAACAAAATCAGCGTCAACTGAAATAAATATGCAATGCTTGTAACTACCTAAGTGTATCATGAAATATTTTATATATATATTTTGATTTTTTATATTATTTTATGTACATACTATTTGATGACAAACACTTTTAACTTTCACTTGCTTTTTATTTATTAATATTTTAGAAATTTTTAAATAAGTAAAATTTATTTTTTGTAAAAAACTAGCTTTTCTGTACCTGGTTTAGTCTTGACATCGTAATGTGGTGGGACAGTCCCGGCTAGTGTCAGGGCTACTAGGCCAGCAAGGATGACGACAGTCTTCATTGTACCAATTCAGGTGGACAACTGTGCCTTAGTCGTATTCACCGAAACCTTTTATACTAATTCTCGAACACATCGTTATTTAATCATGTATTTGTTAATTACTTGGAGTTCTTCTGGTAATTTGATTGTGCTTGTTTAAAAAAAACGTTATCAAATTAATTACATTTAACATAACAATTCACTATCTCGACGTTTCTGTTTGATATATATGCGTACCTATACTTTTCAAATTTTAACTTGCATAGTTGCAACAATGTTTTGTATAATCAGTTTTCTTTGAATAAAAAATATTAAAAATATTTAGATATTAAGATTAGACTTTAGATTTAGATTAGATATTTAGATTTTAGATTTAAGTAAGGCTAGAACTTGGCATCACAAGATCAAGCGAGGCCACGAAGCCACGTGGGAGGCCGCCTTTGAGGTGAACCGAGCAAATTAAGGCCCATCCAAATTGATTTAAGGATCTAAGATTAAGTATTGTCTGTCATAAAGAATAATTTAAGTAAAAAAGTTTGATAACAGTCTTTATTAATGTTGTCGCCAGTAGACTTATGAATACCACTTAGATATCTAAAATGAGTTGGAAAGTTGGAAAGGGAGTGCGATCTGATGCAAAACCACACAAACTCAAAGATACGACTATAAACAAACTACATATAAATAGTGAACCTATCATCTTCCAAAACATTGTAATATTTTTTTGTGAAGACTGAATTTGAATACATTATCTAAACTTTTTAGACATAAAGTAATCTAAAGAACTTATACCTACTTAAATGATTTTTTTTTTATTTTAATATATATTATTATTATTTTCTAACCTATTTTCTGCAAATTGTATAGAAAAACTTTTCTATTTTAACACTCTTTCCATTAGTGGAAGCCGAATGAAAATCCATTCAGTAGATCATAGCGAACATAAATATATGTAATACGACATACTTACAGACAGACGCGGCGAGGATTTTATTACATAATATTTAAGAATACTAAAGATTGACGAAGTTTGATTTAAAACCAATAAAAAAACAGAGCAAAGAACTCCAAAAAAATAACAATTTTATACGTTGTTATTTTGAGTAAATCTAGAAAAATAAGATATCAACACCTGTTTAGTAACAATGATCTCAGATCTTACGTGACCTCATTATCATCAAGTGACCCCAAACAAAATTATTGTAATGTTTATAATCACCGACATGTGGTAGGTAGATACAAAATAACCTCAGCAATTATTACTTTAATGGCCACATGGCCAGTCACCTAAGACAAAAAAAGTCGCATTATGTCATAAAAAATTGGAGTGTTTTGATTTTTTGAGACGTTGTTAGTATAGATACCAATAGTGTAAAATCAACTTTGCAGTTTCAAAAGACATGTGCTAAAGCTCGAAATTTTCATTATGACTTCTGAAAAATGCATTCTACGGATTAGTCATCTTACACACTCTTAAAGAATATAAAAATTTCTACAATTTAAAAATACAGCTCTGTATGTCTAACAGATCTGAAACCGATCAAAAACAAACTATTTTACATACGAAATGGCCCCATACCTATCCATATAGCAAAACCAAAAGAGTTTAATTGCAATTGCATGGCAGACTTAATAAGATAAAGAATTTTGTCTAGATGAAGATTTAAGAAATAGTTATAGGTTTTAGCATCCACTGGCTGGTTTTGGACCGAAGAATAAGTGCACATGTGCTTATATTTCAAGACAGTTGAGATTGTTATTGCAGCCAATTAATAAATTTAGACAATGAAGGGTTGATCCTCTGTTTTATTCAGTGTAAGTAGTATTTAATTAGGAATATTTAGTATTCTATAATGTTAGCACCCTCTACTTCGGTTACACTTATGTTTAGTCTAAATACTTTTATCGTCTGACCGATATATCAGAACTAAAATTCCAACTATAAGATACGACATACGGCGACGACCTCTCTTCGCGAATGCGTTCGTTCAACTGTCAATATCATTCAATATCATACCTTTTCAATCTCACCCAATGAATCTGAATGAATGAGCAACTCTTTTTGCAACGTCACAGAGCACTTTTTACTATACTTTCCACCTTAAGGGATTCACAAAGGCGAATGACATTGACGATTTGACATTCACCGATATGACCTTTAGAATGTTTATATATATCATACTAATTCCGCACCAAAAACACAAACGTATTCCACACCTCAACGCAGTCACTGAGACACTGTAGCTCTATATATTTAGAGTTCCGAGGCGGCGGAAACAATTCAACAGGCCTGATAAATGTGGTTTTTTGTACTTTTCATCAAAACTACATTAAAAAAAAATAAAAAAATCAATACGTTTTTTTTAAATGATATTGACTTATTATTCGGTGTAGGAATCATATGCGCGCAATAAACCGTTTTCGCAACAATTTTCAATATAAGTCAAATTCTTCTTATGTTCTAACTTTTATTGTGGGGTTTCTACTACTTTGATGGAATTTATAAACAATATAATTTGTTCTTCACATGTTTAAGTATAACATATATTTTTTTCAAACCAATTGCATTGACAGGTTCTTCTAACATATTTTTTTAAAAATGCAAATTTTTAGGATTAGCGTGTGTTTACACCTTAATCAATCAACTTCAATCGACATAAATAGCAGACGCTAACAATAAGTACTACCCAGCCCTGAGATCGCGTCGTCCTACTGCTTCGTCCGATTGAGACAGGATCAAGGACAGGGGCCTTAGTCAAAGTAACAATTTAAAACGATAACGAAACAATAATGAAGTTCGAAAACAATAAAATGTATGGGATTGACATAATTATGCCGTCGCTAAATCACGTGACACATCCCATACATTTTATTCTTTCGAATCGAATCGCTACGGAGCGAATGCCACTTGTCCAAAGGCCCAGAAGTGAAATGTTGTTTTCGATTATTAATTAGCTCCTCACAATTGTTTAAATTGTATTTTGTGATAATTCCAATTAATATAAGTACTTAGTAACAAAACTAAAAAAATTCTCCGGGATCGAGTTCATGTCTCATGATAAACTTGAATGCATTAAAAATAACATTCGTTCATAACAATGCATTCATCATTATTACTTGATTATTAACTATACCTATCAGCGTGGTGACAACAATTGACATGGGTCAACTATTTTTAAAATATTTTCGCTCATAAAATTCTCGTGTCGCGGTGTTTGTTGCCAAACTGCTCCGAAACGGCTGGACCGATTTTGATGAAATTTTGTGTGCTTAACGGGTAGGTCTGAGAATCGGCCAACATCTATTTTTTATACCCCTAAATGTTAAGGGTGGTCCACCCCAAAAATATTTTTTTTATTTTTACGCACTAAATGTTAAGGGTGGGCCACCCAAAAAAAAAATTATATAGCAACACAACGTTTGCCAGGTCAGCTAGGTTAATGATGATCGACTGAGTAGTTTAGACGTAAAAAGGTAACAGACAGACCTGCTTCTTTTTGTGGGTTTCTTTTTTAAGTAGGTAGGTATTATACTAATTTATATTTTGAAGAAAAAAAAAACCGTAAAGCTTCTAAAAAAATACTTAAGTAATTTACATAGATTTTCTATAATATATTTTGGGGTTAATTAATCTTGACTGTGGAAGTGTTAAATATATTTTTTTATTCCAATAAAATTAAAATTTTATATTTTTAATATAGGTATGTATTTTAAAAGACTGCAAACATTTTACATTTCTAAAATATATAAAAGACGATGTGTGTGTGTATGGACTCCAAAAGCGCTGAACCGATTTTGATGAAACTTTCAGACAATCTTCAGATTAGTCCAGCAGGTAATCCTGTAAAGTTTGGTAGCGATCAGACGCAGGACGAAGCCGGGAGCGGGTCGCTAGTACTTAATAAATTTCGTTAGTAGTGGGTACATTCACAATTATCTGCAAAAATCAAGTAGCAATCTCGCAAAGGTATAGATTGGCCTTCTTTTATCTTAGTTGTTATACACGCAGACACACTCTTATAAAAAAAAAATCAAAATATTACATAAAGTATGCTGTGATATTACTATGAGATAATAATATAATAGATATGTAAACAAGCAGATAAAATTGCATTACAACTTTTTAGGTTGCTTGTTACAGTCTGACATCTAGTGGCTAAAAGCAAAAGTATTACAACTCATTCGTTTTTCTTTTTACTCCCCTCGACCATAGATGTCGCTCTACAATTAAAGTTTGTTATATGAAATGTTTGAAATTTTGTTCAGTGCATGGAATGGAATGATTGAATTTATGGAATGGATAATATTATTAATTCCATGCATATATTATTAAACACTGCAGATACAAACTTGGGAATGTTTACTTAAAATAGAATATATTTATGTCTTAAATACATTTGTCATGCCTTTTGCTTAGATTTAACAATAGATGTCACTGCATAACTTAAGTTTCATATTTTTCAAAAATCTTATTAAATACAAATTATTTTGAAAACTATTTCTTTACAAGCTGATCAGACGGAACGAACTGACAAGTCGTTGCCCTGCCAATTTCAAATACCAAATACTATCCAAATTTAAGATTATCCCCCTGGATTTTCAACTTTTTTATATTAAGTTAGACATAACAAAAAAATCAGCAAGATCGATAGTGCCGTTCTCAAGTTGGGCAATTGATTTTTATTGATATACCTATTAGCTGTGCCCGCGACTTCATACGCGCTGAAGTTCTTTTTTTGAAAACTCAACAGGAAAACTCTACAAAAACAACCTAAAATTTTTCCAGAATCCGGGTAATAAACTATCTGTTTAGAAAATTTTTGATAATCAGAAAATTAATATAAATTTTAATAATTAATATTGATTTAGCTGATGATTAATATTGATAAAAAAAAATTTAAGGCTTTATCGCAAAAAATATTGGGTCTAAAGAGATAATTCTAATCTCATTTTTTGCAAATAACTCTGCCTTCCTGGAGCTGCACGCGTTTCCACAACCTCTTGTAGCCGCAAGAAATCATCCGCAAGAGATATTTTGGAGCTGCGTTTCTGGCTATCAATTTGGGGCTGAGCCCTTGTGATGTAGGTATTGACGTAGTGTATAATTTGTGTACTTCCAGGAACCCCTGATAGAGCCTGCTAGTGTTCATGAGTTACGTCTAAAAACTGACTTTTTCGAAAAAACTTAAAAGGCCTTATTTTGAAAACTATTGGGTTTAAAGAGATAGGTTTAGACCCAATAGTCTTATGTTGTAGCAAATTTAGTCTACTTTAAAATCATTCATAATAGGTAAGTATTAATAAAAAACTAGTCGTTTTGGGATAAAATCGCCAAAAACTAAAGTCAAGTCGAAAATTTCGCAGGTTTTTTCGATTTATAACAAGATTGTGTTAGGCGCTCGAGGTCTCAAACTTGGATTATTAATTGGGCCGAATCAGAACTACCGTATTTGACGCAAGGTACCACCCCTTTCAGGCTACTAAGTTACTGGACTACTTCATCAGTAAGAATTGGCTTTCATGTAGCAGTATGACCCATATAAAGCGTAGGATGTCCTATGTGCCATAAGACAAGATACCATAAAAATAACCTCTTCATTGTGTTTAGCAAACCTTAAGATTAAAGAAAAAAAAATTAAATTCGATTGATTTGATATTTAAGGAGAAGTATCTAGATACTTCTCCTATCTAAGGAAATAAGCGATAATAAAAGCAGGTTACCGTAATGATTTTATGCATTTAATTTCACGTATAACAAAATCATCAAAACAAAAGTTTATGATATAATAGAAAAACATTAAATATTATAGATATTTAAGTTAACAATCAGATAGATGTGTTTGAGATCGCTGAGCTGATAGAATAATTAAAAAAATAAATAAAAGGAATTGTGATTCTAGTAATTCTATTGAACACAGATATGGTAACTCTTCCAAGTATGTTTCGGTAAAGTGAAACTGCTAAAAAAACTTATCTAGCTAGGTATCTTTGGTAAGATCACTGAACACACTTCTCTTTATAAAAATACATATATTCATTTATAATTAACATTCAAATATACACATCCATTGAATACATAAACTAATAAATACATTATAATAATTGATTGTTTCTGCGGTGCCATTACGGAATTATTGTTTTATTTGGAAACTAATATTCTATTCTACGAGTAATCTGAGTTTCTTATATGCATTGAATTGGTCTTGGTAAAAAAGTAAAGGCATCGCAGAAAGTGTTTGTAATAATTGGTTTATTCGTTATTCGGTATGGGGCACGTTGATTTCTGGAGTATGTTTGTGGTGAATGAGTACGTCTTGTAGGTACACGTTATGTAAGTCCTCAATCTGCCATTGGTGAAGAGGCCTGTCGAGTGGGAAGCCGAGAGGATCATCGGTCATGTGACGGGCCCCAGTGCCGACGCCTATAGAGACAGTTGGGTCGAAGCCGGTACCGTATTGGACCTTGGGTGCACGGTACTCAGAGATGTACACCATTAAAACGAATGGCATACCACCAACACGACCTGGTATAAAGAAAATAATACAATTTAGAATACTGGCTGCTAAAGAGAAAAAGAGAAAGGATATTGACCTAAATTAACCACATTAAGAGAATTACTGGGATAAAAAAGCATTATGGTGTTAAATCCAGGACACATCTTTGAAGAATTTCATCCAAATCGGATAAACTGCTTAAAGAGCCCATAAGTTGAGCCCCGGATTTGAAAAACAGCAATAAATTTTAGAAACTTTCATGTTGGCTCTGATCTGGCAAGTAGTGGCAGGGCACACTGTGTTTCGCAGTCATTTCAGTAGCCTGTCTTGCGGCAGTAACCACCCCCTTGAATAAGACAACCCCCAGCATATTATGCTCTTGTGTTTCGATGAGTGTGTGAGGTATGCCAGAGCCTGTTACCTTATTCAGACATAAATTTTGTGACTTTAAGAGATTAAGTTCTCTTTTTTGGTATACTTTTTCTGGGAGTCAATGAATGAATACTTCTTATTCACTCATCCCCAATATTTTCATTTATTGATTTTTTACAATACATTAAAATTTATTAAATCTAAGTATGTGGATACAAGTGAAGACAGAAACAGTTAAACCCTTCTCGTGTTTAGGGTTTAAGCCAAAACTGGACAATGTTACACGTAATGTCGCGATAGGAAATTTAATTCATGGATTAACTTTAAATTTTTTGATTTATTTTATGAAATATTGTCCTATTTTAATGAGTATAATCTATTATAATAATTGACCAATTAGACCTACTGAAATTTTAACTATTACAATTAATTAATACCTTTAGGAAGCAAGAGATGTTTTGGGAATCCTGCTAAGTTATGTGACTGATCAAGAAGGACTTGACCCTTGCCGTGGACCGCGTTTTCAACCTTTTCATACCAGGGCCATCCAGAGTAATAGTCATCAACGACGTACATATTCTCAGTCGAATCACGTTTTATAACAGTTTCACCAGCAGTCACTGGAAATAATTAAAAACATAAATATTTAGTTTATGCAAAGACAACATGACTATCTAAATATCTATCGGTAATTTTTAAAATTACTTTATCGATTTTACTAAACTATTTATAATAGAAAGGGCTAATAAACTTACAGTCATAAGTAAATATATCCAATAAGAAGAAGTTCTCTGTATTAATATGTAACGGAATCTCGTATCCATGGCTATCGTACTTGGGAGCCAAGAAGAATTTTACAACCACTGTTTTGGTAACCTCACTCTTGACACCAACACGGACCTTGAAAACTTTATGATTCAACTGAGGACGCTGAACCAGTACATTCACCTGGTCTTCTCCCACTTGCGCTGTAAAAGAAGAAAGATTTATATTCATTAAACAGTTTAATCTTCTTCATAATTTTAACAGCTATTGATCCGTTAATAATATGTTAATTTTAAAGTCAATTTAATTACACAAATTTAACTTACTTTCATGATCATTCAAGTGTAAGTGATTGGTGACGTTGAAGTGAGTCAGCTCGAAGTAAGTCACAAGTTTGTCAACTTCCACCTTTTGTATTTGAACGGAAGGCAACGCTAACTGCTCCTTCTTGTAATGTGGCAAATGCTGATGCCATAAAGTAAATAGATGCAACACTCTCTTCCAAATCATATAAAATGCGGGATCTCTAAGAGCTGTTTGGTAGTGTTCCAACACTGAAGGTAGAACTAACGGAACATGGCTGCAAAGAAATGTTTTTTTTAAAGCATATTACTGTCTGGACAATAGGTAACTTCTAATGAATTATTTACAAACCTATGGTAATACTGATGTTCGTGAATTACAGAATTTCCAAGAAGTGTCTTCCAGATACTAATGAAGTCTTGGTAATAGTGATGATTAGGAGAATCTACATTGGCTTCAATAATGTTTGCAAGTACGTCAATGGATTCTGGATTGGTGATGCTGACATGTTCACCATTGTTCTGTAAAAGTCATATAGGTATAAATTTCGTTTAATTGCTCAATAAGTTGAATTCATATTTTAAACTATTATATACATACGTTAATGAAGTATCCGCTATCAATTGCATCACGAATCCTATGTTCGAAATCTTCTATTTCTCTAATTTCGTCAAGAAGATCATGCTGATCCAAATGGTAATAGTTAGGTCTTGAGGGGAAAGGAATTCCATTGTGGTACAAAAGACCTGGCGTGTAACCTTGTTCAACAACATCCAAGCCAAGATCAGGGATCTCACCGAGACCGTTGCTCAATCTCTCCATGTAGTAACGGGTCAATATTTGTTTATGCATAAACCACCAATATTCACCACGCCTATCTTTCCATAGAGGCAGCACATCAGCTCCAAGCCACGAAGGGTAAATAAGATGCCAGTTATAGTAGAAAGTGTTCAGATATGGATCAGTAGTGAAGTATGTAATAGGATTGTCAACTGAAAAATATGGCCATACGGTCGTGTTCCACCTTATTACTACATTCTCGTCCCATACAAATGTAGAAGGGTAATGCTCAACAAGTCGATGTCCGTGGACATTAATTCTTTGTGCGGTAGTCATAATTTCTCCATTATGGAAGAAAGACGGGAATATCTCATAGATGGGGGGAATAACGATTCCTTGAGTATCTGGGCGGTGGACTATAGCCACACTTAGAACATAGACGTAGAGGCCTTCGTTGACTTCGTCCCTTAATGCTACTGCAGTATTATAAAATGTTTGGTAATCTTTGGCTGAGTAAAGCACGTTAAACAAAGTTACAGCTTCAAATGTATGGCTTTGTTCATGAATGGAGAATGGTACAGCACGTGGTAATAAGCTGGATCCTTCCATTAACTCCACATAAATTTTGACGGCAGTAATATTCTGTAAGAAATATGTTTATTTTTTTTATAATATAAAGCCTAAAGAATTTTCAATATCGCAACTTTCAAAATTTGGTACACTTACGGTATAGTGTTCAATATTCTTCTCAATGTCGTAGGAACTAGCAATATTTTTCTGTTCTGGATGAACTAAAGGTTCATGAATGTGATAGAACAAATGCAAAAGGTCCAATTGCTTTTGTAAGAATACTGGATCCGCTATAAAAGAAATTATAGTGTTACTAATATCATCATTTACTTGAGGAGCATTATCGCGTGATTTTTTTGACTTACCAGGTTTTTGCGGCCAGACTTTGATAGGATCCGAGAGGCCTCCGGCCACAAATAGGGCCAAAACACACAACACGAACCTCGCCATGATTGCCAATGCACAAACTCATGTGCACACTCTTATTTATATGAAAAATAATCTTGATAAGACCAACACGCATTTCACAGGTGGTTAGGTCAGTACCAATTGGTCAACGTTATCATAAAAGATTTTTTTAATTTACTCTGAAGGAGCGATCGGATTAAAAGGTTGTCTGCTTGTTTGACTAATAAGTTTATCCCTTCCTAGAACGTCTAGTACCTACCTAATTATCGGCAAAATTCGTTTTTGTTGCGTGCGTGGGAGAGCTTTTTTTAACACAAGTGTTGTGTAAAGGTGAGGCGTGGTTTCTTCGAGGTGCAAAATTCATATTTTTTTTTGTTTGGTTGTCTTTTTTTTATTATTTTTTTAGTTTTCAATTTTTTTATGCCTTAAGTGTATTTATACTGTATTTTTATGAGCGAGAACCTACAATTGTTTTTTTCTATCACCCAAACTTAAGTTATATTGAAGTGTCAAACTGTTGGTTCACCAAATATGATAAAAGTAGCTGTTGCATGTGACTTCGCCCGCATAACTTTATAAAGTATAGCCTATGTTACCCGCTGATAATGTAGCTTTCTATACTTAGGTGAAAGAATTTTCAAAATCTGTTTAGTAGTTTTTGAGTTTATTCATTACAAACATACAAATCTTCTCTCTTCATAATGCTAGTATAGTTAAAATAATTAAAATAATGGCGTGAAAACAGTTTACCATTTAAGTAGGATTGCAGATCAAAGGGCCAATCTTAATTTAATCAGTTTGTCAAATGGATATAAATATGGGCTGGGTAAATAAGACTTTTTGTAGAACTTGAAAAAAGTGTGTAAAAAACTTGTACATGACACAATCTCTCATAACATATAGTGTTACTAGCTGGTGCCCGCGACTTCGTCCGCATTCTGGATGAAAAGTACCCTATGTCCTTTCTGGAGTCCCAGACAACGTGTATGCAAAATTTCAATGTAATAAGTAGGTTTAGTAGTTTTTGCGTAAAAGAGTTACAAACATCCATCAAACTTTCGCATTTATAATAGTTTATAGCATTGTAATGTAGTCTATGTCCCATACAATTAAAACTTAAAAAGTAAATAAAAGAATAGAATATTTGTCTATATTA
Source organism: Synanthedon tipuliformis (assembly GCA_947623395.1). Lineage (NCBI taxonomy): Eukaryota > Metazoa > Arthropoda > Insecta > Lepidoptera > Sesiidae > Synanthedon > Synanthedon tipuliformis. The sequence goes on from OX392423.1 coordinate 6,620,800, forward strand.
TAACAAAAAGAAATTTATATAATCAGTTTAAATTTTATATCATAAATTTACCTATACGTAACACAAAGTAAAGTGTCGATTAGTTACTTATCAAGTAATGCTAATTGGCGAGTAAATGTTACTAGTATCTTGTGTCAATTTAATTAAAAATAACCATTGATTATTGATTTGATTTGATATGCTACTCGAGGGTGGTGAAACTCGTACGCTATCTTACCGGTGACTTTAAATGGCGGTCAGCCTACTTGACACTTTACTCACAGATGGTGAAAGAGGTCCTAAGGGTGAAATTTTACTGAAAGCCGCGCTAACAGAAAAAGAAATATTGCAACTATTACCTTTTTATCATTCTGCTTCTTTAAGCATATTCGCATCTATAAAGACTTCAGAGAACTTTAAAGAAAAAAATTACACTAGATATTCGCGCCTCTGGAAATATTAAACTTCTCCGTGCCTTTGTAGCCTTTGAGAAGAAATGCTCTGGTTGGATTTTAACAAAATTTATATCATATTATTTATACAGTATAATATAAGATACAGTATAAATAATTTTCCAAAAAACGCAAGATTGTATATCTTGGCCACGTGCTTAGGCACGATAGATGTCTGAAGAGACGCGCTGCGCGAAGAAGAAAGTCGTGGCTCAGGTATATCAGAGAGTGGACTGGAATTGCCTCGGTTACTAGCTGGACTGGAAGTTACTAGCTGACCCGGCAAATGGGTGTAGTATCAGTAGTACGGGTGTTTGTTCGGTTGACCGAACTAATGAAACTTTTGTTGTTTTGCGAAAAAATAAAAAATATTTTTTTTGGGATGAACCACCCTTACCATTTAGTAAGGTATAAAAAATAGATGTTGGCTGATTCTCACACCTACCCGATAAGGACACAAAATTTCACCAAAATCGGTCCAGCCGTTTCAGAGAAGTTTGGCAACAAACACCGCGACACGAGAATTTTATATATTATATAAGGTTTCTTCTAGCTTTTTCATTAATCCTAGAAAAATGTTAGCTTCCCAAGGGATGGTTTAAAAATATAAAAAAAATGGGCTCCGCTGTGCCAGTTGTTATTATTATTTTTCATTTTACAAAACAATTAAAACTGCCCTTAAATCGACCTTGACAAGTGTAATTCTTTTTTACTGTAATTGACCTTATCTTATAATGTATACTTAATGTATACCTATAACTATATACTTAATCAGCATTGCAATAACAATCTCGAATCCGGTGAGCAATGTCAATATATTTTTCATACTAAAAAGTAGATAAAAAATTTAATGCATTTATTGTTTACTTTTTGCGATAAGCTATCAAAGCTTTCACATTTAAACATAGGTTCACATTTAACCATTAAAATTAAATTACCTAAAGTGTTAAATTTTTAAATTGATATTATGGCAGTTCAACATTTTGCTGAACCTATAAAATCACCTCTTTAAGTTACATAAAGTTCAGTTAAGTTACATACATCCAGTTCACTATTTTATCATACTCAATTATACTTTGTTTATAATAGAGACGTTTCTATAATATTATGTTAGTACATATATGTACGTTATATATTATATTATATATGTATATATAATACAAATATATATTATATATACATTTTATATATAGGTATAATCACACCTACTATCTCTGCTTGTGATCACTCAATTTATTCACTTCTGAGAACTTACATTTGTTTTTTAAAACCATTGAATCCATAACTTAAGGCTACCACAACATCGTTAAAGCATTTGATTAGTTCAATTAATTTCACTGGAGCCGAAAAGGTCAAGTGAGATAACGCACCCTTGTCGTTGTACAGGTATAATGTCAAATAATAACATTTTAGATGCTCCATTTGTAGCTATTTGTGCTTAATTAAAACCTGGATCCTGGGTTTTTTCATGATAACTTAAATTAATCTAAATTAAGAATAAAATTTAACACTATACATTTATTTTATTATTATAGTTTATCCCATTGCTTTGATAGTTTTGGTAATCAGTTGCTTACAAATTCGACTTTTATTATGTTAAAGTCGGCAGACATAGGCTGACGGTCCACTTGAGGGTAGGTGTCTTATAATAAAAGCAACGCAGGTGCTGCAACTGCCACTCAACAAAGACGCGTGGCGGCTCACGGCATTCCAGTAGGCCGCGAAGCCATCGCCCTGAGCTGGGTTCTAAGAGAACGTAGCGGTGTGTCCGAGAAAAGGCCTCGGTTGTCATCTCGGACCCATACGTCACCGCTGATGGTGGAATCAATCCTTTTATTGGGTATTCCCGGTGATAAGTCACTTCACCGGGCGAGTCCCACACTAGGGAACGGGGAGAGTCGACGAGGGGGAGTCTTAGAAAAGACCACCTTGAAATAAGAACATTTGTGCTGTTGTGTTTCAATGAGTGAGTAAGGAATCCTATCCCTTCCTCATCGCTTATCCTTAATCCTATACACAGCACCATCTAGTTCCACACTAAGCAACTAATGCTTGTATTATGGATACCAGACAGTTTATATACTACATAGATTACTTTTTTTGTAAATACATACATATTATAAATACAAAACATTCATACAAAACAATATAACCTAGCGGGATTCGAACCCGCGACAGTTTGGTTAACAGCTAGGGTTACTAGCCATTAGACCAAACGTGTCCTCAAATTGCATCACCGATGGCGTTTCTTGTGCTAGGCAAACGGTAGCCACCTACCATCGAGTCTGTCGACTTTGACATAAAAAAAGACTCTGGCATCTCTTGGTCGTTCATCGAAACAGCACATATGTTTTTATTTCATGGTGGTCTTCCGTAAGGAGGCGGTTACCGGCGCTAGACAGACTGCCCTATTTATGACCTGTAAAATGCAATGTGCCCAAATATAATTGATAAAATATTAAGATTATTAAGATTAATAGTTTACATGTTTGGTACAACCTACTAATAGGTTTGAAAATATAAAATTTACATAATAACATGTAACCTTTGATGTGGGATATACATAATATTAAAAACATTGTCTAATAACACCCTCATTAGGTTAAACGGCTGTACCACAATAAGCAATTAATTAGCCGAGACGCTTATTAAAATTGTTATAAAAAGGGACGATAGTGTGACAAGCTCCAATATATCACTTGGTTTGTACCTCGTGACGATGTATACCACGGTATCGGAAACAATCCAGTAGAGTTTTATAGCGAAATCTAAATAAACAAATATTAGAAAATTCTGTGTAAAACTACATACAGCTAGATTTTCCAAAATTACATGATATTTAATTTTACTTTTCGTTAAATTTATAATTTTAAATGCAGAAAAACTCAACCAAAATCAATAAAAAAGATATGTAAAAAATCCTTATTTCTACTTCGTAAAATATATTTTTAAAAAATGGGTGTGTGCCTCAGACCACCCAATAGAAGTTAAAACTACTAATTTTCCAATCCAATCCGAGAGTGCTTGATGTCAAATGGAGTCCAGTATAAATTTCTACTCAGCGTCACCGACCCGAGCGTGACGATTCACTTACGTTCACGTCTCTGCAAATTGCGCCTAAAGAAGGTTTCCCTTCAAAAGTTACTCAAGTAGGTTTCTAACTCATTAATTATATTCAATGTGATTGCGTAATAGAGATTCCATTCTGCTTTTCATTTTTCCGTGTGACAGCATCACGTCCAAAGTTTTGACGTATGAGTAATTTATTGGCTAAAAAAATAAATTACCGGATTGCCCACACATTTGTTGAGCCCAAGGTGGTTGATTCGGGTGCACCCGCAAAAAATGATCGCCGCCCGAGGCTTAATATTAACTCGCTACTTGCCCAATACTGCAACAAAAGTTTAGAATTTTCGTGATGTTAAAAATAGAACATTAAACATGTTAGAACGCGCACGTAAAAATCATTGTTAACCGTCGAAGAAAGCTTTAGCAAATTTTCACTGTTTTGTCACTACCCGGGTCACTAGTTAGTAGTAGTTAGTAGTAGCAGTCAAATAAAAATATCAGTTAATGACAGTCGCACAAAGCCGAAAATCTATACTATAATCTATACTAATATTATAAAGTTGAAGAGTTTGTTTGTTTGTTTGTTTGAACGCGCTAATCTCAGGAACTACATACTGGTACGAATTGAAAAATCTTTTTGTGTTGGATAGATCATTTATCGAGGAAGGCTTTAGGCTATATAACATCACGTTGCGACTAATAGGAGCGAAGAAACAGTCGAAAATGTGGAAAAAACGGGGAAAACTATTCATCTTTGAGGGCTTCCGTTGCGTGCGCTGCGAAAACCGTTCGAGATACCCAAATGATTCCCAAAATAACTATTCCACGCGGACGAAGTCTAGTCTATGTATAAGATAGACTAAGATAGACACTAGCTAGTCTATGTATAAATTGACAAAGTATGTAAACTATATTATCCAATATTCCATTCATTAAAGTAAACATTTTAACTGAAATCTAAAAGAGATTTACTCAGTTATGTCAGCGTTGCTATGACGTGAAATAATATCTTGTTTAATATTCATATATTTGTTTTCGACGTTGTTTCGTTCTGACACGTACCGATGAGGTTATAAGAGAGCATATTAATTATACCGCGTTCATGCCAGCTCATGCCCGTACACTCACTCGATTTCACACTAATCGATATACTTACAAGTTGTGAACAAGAAATTTCTTCATTGGTAGTCTTCACACAATTAAAATGTTAAAGCATCATCATATTAATGATCCCCTATTTCGTACACTTTATACATTTATTTTTGTTTTTTAAAAATTTAGAATCTGTGGAAAAGTCATAATATGAGCAGCCCAACTGGAGGCACCACAGTGAAATATCTGCGCGTGCGATATGATATTTCGGTGAGTTAATCAGGGATGTCAAAACTTATTTCCCTATTCCTATCATTTCTCTCATCTGCGCACTTACTACCCCTATGAAATGCTTTTGTCAATAGGCGAATTTGATGGTTGCCACCTACCGCCGCCACACGAGCTACCAAAATTACTGCGAAACGAAGTAAGTATGCATTGCCGCTACATTGACTAACTTAACAAGCCAACGACTGTCGGGTCATCTATAGTTAATTAATAAAAATAAGTTATTATTATTAAAATACTAGTATATGCCCGCGACTTCGTCCTCATCCGATCGCTACTAAACTTCACAGGATTAACCCGCTGGACAAATATGTAGATTGTCTGAAATCGGTTCAGCGGTTTTGGGAACAAACATACATACACATTGCCTTTATATATATTAAGATTTACATTAATATTTAATAACAATATACTAAATTCATATGCAATCCAATTGAAACTAATATAAACTTTTTTTGCATATTAATTTGAGTTGTCAAATATGAAATTATGAGAGTGAGTTGGCGAATATTCTTAAGATCACTTTTACCGTTAGGCTTCCAGCAAGGAAGTAATGCAATAAATGTTTGAGGACGGTCCGGTAATCCCTTTTCAAATAAAACGTGGACTCTCGACAACAAACAGAACAATCCACAAAATATTTTGCCAATCACATGTCACAACTGGTGGTCTAATCGCGGGGGGTTTTTGCGCGACACTTTCTTCTTCGAATTGCGAAGTAAACATGACACTTTAAACATCTTAATCTCCTTATCCCTTTATTTCGTTAACAAATCCTTATTGAAGTGTCGCTTTCACTGTATCCCTGCTTCAATGCACTTACACCAAGCTCAAGTGAATATAAACATAGGTAAATATTTTTATAAATATTTTTTTAATAGATACCTACTGACACCTAGGATAAACTCATTCGAGCACTAACAACATTAAGTTACCGGCCAAATCCGATTTCAGGCCAAACTAGTTAGTACTAGGTAAAACCAGTTTATCCTAAGTGAGTCAGGATATAAGTAGGTACTTAGTTAGTTAGCCCAGGACAATCAATTACGGCCTAAATATTTTAGGCTTTAAATTATACTTAAAATTTTAAACTTTTATACAGTTGACAGATATACACCAAATATCCTACAACTACTTAATATTATAATCGCGAAAGTTTGTTGGGATGTATGTATGGATGTTTGTAACTCTTTCACGCAAAAACTACTGAACCGATCACCATGAAATTTTGCATACATTGTCTGGGTCCCCAGAAAGGACATAGGGTACCTTTTATCCCCTGGGTGAGTTTATTTGCTTGCGGTGTTAGTTATTTTGTTATAGCCACGTTATAGCGATACCCAGCGACATCTAGTGTATATGACACCTGTCATGTACACACGTCATCTAATGAAATAAACGATAGTCTGTTATGAAATGTTAAATAAACGTTAGACTGACTGTTGTCCTGTGGGGAAGTTCGCGTATGGAGAATATTTTCCAGGAAAGTTTATAAAGAGTCTGAGTAAGTTTTTCAGACTTCAATGGATAATCGCCACTTGGTGTATTTTCGTGACAGGAAACGGCTGAATTATTTTTTCTAAAATGAACGCTGACTTGTTATAATATCCTCATAAAGAAATTCGGAAAATATTAATGCTTGCTATTTTTTTTCTTTTTTCATATAAGAAAAGAATAAAAAAAAAATAGTAAGCATAGTCCAGGACTAAGCCTCATGTCGTATGGAAACAATGTAGGCCAAATTTGCAATTTATTCGGAGTAAAAATTTTAAATTTAAATCATGTCTACCACACATTAAGGCTTCCCATAAAAGTAACGGGATGGCTACAAATTGCTTTTACTTATAAACTTGACTGACTTTCGTGCTATATGATCATAATATTTTTTTACATTTTTATCATCATTTTACAAAAAAAAAGAATCTCAATATCGAACCAATTGGTGAATTGGCAAGAAATTTATTATTGTGAAAGCAATACACATTCATGCGACTGCGGCTATCACTGTTTATACTTGTTTTTTTTACTGTCTTATGTTTATACTGGTGACCGCGACTTCTGCGTTTTGAATGAAAGGTATGTTCTTTCTCGTGTCCCAGACAACGTGTATGCAAAATTTCATGGTGATCGGTTCAGTAGTTTTTGCGTGAAAGAGTTACAAACATCTATACATCCATAGATATAAAGTATATAGATCGGCGATGCAATTATTTGAGCGAGACCAAAAACGAAATACATTAGTGTGCATGTGATATACATGTGTGCGAGACAAATAGTGCTTCGCCTTGCTGCCTTTACTTCGATTTATCGATAAGTACAGATTGCAATGTCTTTTTTCGTCTCTTGTGATTTGACGCAAATGTATTATATAGAATAACTTAATATTAATTAATAAATTAATAAATAAATAAAAAAAAATTTTGAAGCAATAAAAATCTTTTTTAATTTTTAATTTTATTTGAGAAAACAAACAATAACACAACAATTTTATATTTAAATCAGACTTACTTTTAAAAATTAAATTACAGTTAACACTTTTTTGGCAGAAATTACCTTACGTGTCTTATTAAAATTTATAAAACTTAATAATGTCTAATAAACCTTATAATAATCAACCTAAGGCACCAATTCTCACAATTTACGCACAATCTAGGCAAACTTTCTAAGCATTTTGAAGACAAATTATGTTTTTTACATAAATATATAAAAAATTCAAAGGAAATATGTTTTCCTTTGAAGCCCCTGAAACTTCAGACATTGTTTTGGATCTTAGATCTTCAAGTAGCAGCGTACGCGTCGCGTGCAGGAGAGGAGTAATTAACTTGTAATTATTACTTCAAAAAAGGTTAATAACAAACAAACAACTATTTCAGAATAACATAACAACTTTAGTTTTATCATATTTCTGTCCCCCACACTAGGCTTTGCCTGTCCTATAGGGGAAGTAAACAATTATGTAAAATTAAATTAAATACTATCTACCTTAATTTAAAAAAAAAATCAAAACAATAATTATAATATGTACAATATAAACAAGCAAAGATACAGTAGTGGGTTTTTTCAAAACCATCAACGACCATCTCATCAATGTTATTGAAACTTTTATTTAAATAGATAAATTTAAATATATAATTTTTATGATTCTTTAGGCCTATTTGTATATAATCTATAATATATATTTTTTAATTTATGCAGATAAAAATGCAGTAAATGACATGAAGTAATTGATTAGTACATAGTTCAAAGGCATGCGTAAATTTACGTATTTACTCTAAAATATATTATGATTAAGAAATAACATACCGGCATGAATAATGTGGGTATCGAACCAGAACGTAACTTTACTCTTTGTACGCCTGTAGGAGAAAAACATTTTGGTTCAAAGTGCTTACTGCATATACTCGAATATTTTTTGGGAACCCGTTCTTCTCTATTTATAATTTTTAGCCATTTTTGTCGGACTTCAATATTTTGAGGCAATCTGAAACATTAGAGTTTAAATTATTCTAGAAGAATATTTACAACAGTTTAATTTGGCTACGGAACTCAAAAAAAAAAACAAATTTAGATTTAACTAGCTGGTGCCCGCGACTTCGTCCGCGTTCTGGATGAAAGGTACCCTATGTCCTTTTTGGAGTCCCAGACAACGTGTATGCAAAATTTACAACGCCATCTAGGGAATTCTGTTTGAAGCAATGTAGTACTCTAATTCATCTAATCTCACTTCGAATAATGGAAAGTCTGTTAACAGATGGCACTACATGTTAGTTATAGTTTATAAAATTACGTGTTAATAAAATTAAAGCTGCTGCCCGCGACTTCGCCCGCGTAAGTTAGTAAATTATGTACTTAAACCTTCCTCGAGAACCACTCTACCCATTAGTGAAAACCGCATTAAAATCCGTTGCGTAGTTTTAAAGATCTAAGCATACAAAGGGACATAGGGACAGAAAAAGCGACTTTGTTTTATACTATGTAGTGATATTACGAAGTTGAATAAGGCTGCATACAAGTCATACCTTTGCCGGTTAGGGAGATATTTATAATATATTCAGTATATACTACTCTATGACAATATCGATAAGAAGTTATCGATAGTGTCAATCTCTACAAAAATTTGGTAAATAATAACAAGAATTCACGTATTTGTTATCTTTTTAAATCAAATTTCTATGCATTTACAGCAATAGTGAAATAAAGTGTGATAATGTTGTACATCCATTTGTGTACAAAACTTTTGTAACAGTTCTAAAACATAGCAACTAGAGAGCAAAATATTTCAATCGTACTTACCTGTGAAATGTACAATTTTGTGAGTTTTCTTGCTTAGATGAGTTACATCCAGGTACTGAACACTTAACCATAATGAATCTCGTCTGCTAAACACTAATTTGCACTTTAAAACACGAGATTTTGCGAAAAATATACGAATTTGTTTCGTTCACAACTGACCCTAAGACACTATTAGACACTAGCGTGTACGTGAATGGTCTTGCCTATCTGTCTCACTCTAACATACGCGTATACTATGCTCTTTCTCTTTTGCATTGCCGATCTACTAACGGAACGGTAGCAATACTAAATCTATGTATACATCCATACAAACTTTAGCATTTATAATATTAGTAGGGCAAAAATTAATTTGTTATTGTTGGTATGCCACAAATTGCTACATCTACAAAAGGGAGTCTACAAGGCAATTGTACTAGAAGCACACTTGCATGTTTCTCTTTGTGAGATATATCTTGTTTCTCGCGAGATAAGTCGCTCGCAATGCCACTCCTATAATGCCTAAAATGCCTTTCTTTATGCTGATGCACCAGACCCTGCACCGCCCAGTGCTGATGCCCCAGACGGCATTAACATTGCGCGAATGCCATCTGCAAATAATAATAGCATTAACTGGTAGGTAACAATGCAATTAAACATATCGCATAATTATTATACGAGACTGTGCATTCACTTTTACGTAGGGTCACAAAAACAACCCGCCGATCGAACGGTCTTGTTAGTAAAGTAAATTGATAACGAAGTATCAATTGTTAACAACTATTTTTTGTATCGTTTTAGCCACACAACAATAATACTTGGTATTATAATTAACTGACCCGGTGAACCTTGTCGGGCCGAGAAAACGTTGTAGTTAACTTGAGTTTAATCGTAGTTTAAGAGCAGGTTTAGGTAGGACGGCTTAGGAGCATTTTAAAAATAGAATTGTAATTTTTAAAATAGCATTTAATATAAAATAGTATTAAAGAATTTAATTTAAAAATACTAAAACTAAAACGTCGTCAGAACAATGTTAAAAGTACTATTATTATTATTCAGAGAACGGAGACACATTAATAGGATAAAATGAATCATACTCGTATAGGTATTTCCCTAATCCATTATATCGTTACATCTAAACTAACTCAAGCATTTGCTCGCAAATGTATTTACTTATTATATGTATCTTTATGGATAAGGTTCATAATTCATCAAAAAAGTAAGTGTTTGATATAAAGTTCCAATAAGTTGTTACAAAGTTTTCATCAGCATAGTGGAATGATTTAAAAAAAACTAAAAATATTGCTTTCAAATATTAAATTTTACTTTCACCGAAATGTTACTTGGATCAGTTATAAACCAAAATATTTATGTGTACATATATTACTATCAAATATGAATGTTATTAAATTTAGACATACACATATTACATATTAAACCTTATATTATACCTAGTCCTTATAAATTTAATAAGACATGTTACAAACATAGTGTCTGTAGCGTTACTCAACTAACTAGATAATGGTTAACGTAGGTTACAATAAGCCACCAATTAATTTATAACTGTAGTTTAAAAATGTTGTGGCATCGGACCTCAATGTCTGACCGCATCGGACGCGCATCACACCTGTGCCGGCGGCATCAAACGCCTTCTCCCTCCACCACCCCACCTTTACGCATCACACGAGCCGCCTTGCATATATGATATACTCTCACGAGAACTCAAAACACGTTTCATTTTTACGTATATTCCTCCTAGATGCGTCTTAGCATGTTTCCTATTGGTGATGGCGACTTAGTCCACGTTAAAGAAATAAAATATAATAACGGTTGATAAAATAAACATAATATTCAGTCTTGCCATTGCTGTTATAATTTTGTCAGGCGTTGGATTTTCGTTTTTAGATTATCCCTTGGGAACAGTACTTCTTTTCTGGATGATATGTAATCCTTAAGTCCTTTTCCATATACAAAATAATTCTTTAAAGAAAGTCGTTATGCTAATAAGTCCAATGATATTAATATATAAAACGAGGTAGATATGGGACTAGTGCCCTGGAACGGAGGCGTTCAAATTAAGACAATTGTTGTAATTTGATTTAGTCGCTTAATAACAGCGAGTGAAAGAACACGTGTGCTGCTCTGTGTTGACTCTGTGTCATAATTATTAAAAGACAGTCTAAAATGCCGAGTTGTGTATTCCGAAAGTGTAAAAACTATGGTTCCAAAGTAAGAAAGGATAAAGGAGTTACATACCACACGTAAGTACATAAAAATCACATAAATTTTATACAAAATTGGGCGATCCAGTGCAATAAGGACAGATACCGTGCGTCATAGATTAACAGTCAGAAGCGAAACCGTAGGCACAATTTACCGCGCTCTGTAACTATAAACTGGTGATGGGCGATTTCATTTCGAATTATATGAAATACTATTCCATTATATAAATATTATATTATATTATATTGTAATTCTAATATAATATAATATATAATATATTAGAGTTCCATTATATAAATATTATATTGTAATATAATATAATATTCTATATATACCTACTATAAAAACTTCATTAAAATTCCAATAATAAAAAAATTTAAAAAATTGGCAAATAAGTTGTTTTATTTAATGCCACCCCAATTATGTTGTTTATAGAGTCTGTGCGGAAAGAGAAAGGACGCGGCGTATAAGGGAACTACCATAATGACTTTATTATTTTTATTATATAAATAATTTTACCAATAAGTTTTAGAATAGTAAAAAATTTAACTAATTTATAAAAGTATCAAGATGTTTACAGTCGAACTATAATAACGTAACAGAGTTTTCAAAATAAGAAATACGCAGTGGCGCCCTCAATTATTACGTCCATTCTCTTTCCGCACAGACTCTAATATCAATGATGTGACGCTTCTGTTTGCATCGCTCAGCTTTGTTTGGCTAGCGTACTTCAAACGCAACTCTTTACAGACAGCTATCTCTTTCCGTATCATACGTTCTGTATCATCTGTCACGCTTACTAATATATCTCACGTAGGTAATAAGTATATAGGAGTATACAGATAAGTAGGTATGTACAAAGCGGAACATTTTTTAAAGACGTGCTATATGGAGATGGGTTATCTTTACTTAAAAAATCATAGAATAAGTCTAATAACGAGTTCGTACTAAGCTTCTTTGAGTTTGTACTATAACAAGTATCGATTCTGTTTTGTATAATACTTATACAAGAAAATATTTCCTCGTTAAGTTAAACCTTATTCGTAATCTTTTCCTCGTGAATAAGAATCTTTTCATGATAAAAATTCAATTGATCCTATCTTAGATATCCACCCACATATCGGGGGAGCCAAAAGCATTTTACAATATTTCTTTTTATAGGACAATAATTTCTAACATAGCTCAACATTAAGTATATGTTTATTTGATGTCTAAATTTAATTCATTTAATGCATTCAATTTGATTCATTAAGTTAGTATATGTGGCTACTAACTTAGCCACATATACTAACTTAATGACCTTTGAAGTGTTTCCGCCTGGCTACAATAATATGAGCTTCTTCAAGCGTACTGTAAAGAAATTCCTACATATTATTACATTACAATACATACATACCCCACTGATAAAAAAATATGGTGCATAATTTTATTGAGTATACCTCAAATTTGAATTAATCTTCTTAAAAGTAGTGTAGGTACTTTGATTGATATTAATTCAAATTTGGTTATCGAGACACTATTCCAACGTTGATTCCATGATTTGAAACATTTATGGAAGCCTTCTTTCAACTGTTTCGCTGTCTCTCGATGTAGGTATGTATGTATCAAAACGCTTCCCTTTTAAACACGGTTTTTTTTATTAGTGATGGGTTTGCTCTTAGCTAACAACCAGCTGTGTAGCAAGGATACGGTCTATGATGGAGCGAGATCATCCAGAAGATGCCTATTCACTCGAACTTTGAAAAGGTTTTTACTTTTGGGAAGAGCCAAAAGTTGCATGGAGCTAATACGTCAGTGTATGGAGCCTACGAACAAATAATACTCCTTGGAACTAAATACGGAGGGAGAGTAAGGCGGATATATTATTAGTGGACAAACAGGAACCTTTTTCTCGATGAATGTAATAGGGGCTTTTCACGCACTGTTTCACGCAAAAACTGTTAAACAGATTTTAGGGTAACTTTAAAATAGTTTAGGTACAGAGTAAAATATAACCTATAATTTAAAAAGCTACGCTGACGAAGTCGCGAGTAAAAGCTAATAAGGTTGCGACAATTTAAGTTTGGTGCGTTTGGCGCTAATTTGGGGTGAACCACCCTTAAAATTTAGGGGTATGAAAAATAGATGTTGGCCGATTCTCAGACCTACCCGTTAAGCACACAAAATTTCATCAAAATCGGTCCAGCCGTTTCGGAGGAGTTTGGCAACAAACACCGCGACACTAGAATTTTATATATTAGAAGATTTATCAGGTCTATTCCAGTATGGAGTATATTATCTGTGTTACGAGTATAGTTATACTCATCTGTGTTATTGCTTTTCAGTTTTATTGATTTGTAATAGTTAATCTGTCTATTGATTTCTTTATTGATATCCGACGCAGACGGCTCGAATCCTTTTGTGGTTCACATTTATGTTTTTTGTATATATTAATTTACTTAATTGCCGAAAAATAGCCGATACTCACACGCAGGATAACAAAAGTATATTGCGGGACTTTATTAAATCACCTGGGAACAAATCAATTAGGTGAGAATAGTTGTTATATTATGACTTAAAAGTTTAATATAAAATTTAAAAACATAAAGAAATAGTAACCAAATAAATGAAAGTTTATTGTGATACTTTAGAAACGACATGCTTTTACTATAAAAAATTAGTAAGTAATTCAACTATGTATAAAAACGATTTTTTTAATATCACTTCCTTAATCTTAGGCTACATGTTTGGCGTTCCTATAAAAAGCAAAATATTATATTTAGTGTCCAAAATTATATTAACTAGCAGTCCTAGCAGATGTTATCCAGCCCGAAATAGATTTTTTTAAACACGACTGCAATGCCACCTATTGGGTCTAATCGTGAATCTTAACTAATTGAGTGACCCACTCAAACACACACAAAAAATTTCATCAAATTGGGTCCAGCCGTTTAGGAGAAGTTCAATCACATATATCTAAATATAGAATAGGTATTGAGCAATCAAACTGACCTTACACTAAAGTAGGTATTCAAGCTACCTAGTACCGGTACTAAGGTTTATTCAAGCTGGAAGCCATAGCACTACAAGCATATATACCTATACATGATTACAGCGTTCTTAATGACAAATCATTATTTTATTAATTTGCAAACCTAATTAATTAATTACACTCACAAAAATTACTGATTTATTTCTAAAATACAAAACGATTTCATTAAGCTCCAAGATAATAACGGCCTTCTTTGATATAATCCTGATCCCAAAAAACCACATCAAAGCTTGAATTGTAAAAATATTTAAAATGATATTTAAACGCTGTGTTGACTCAGGATTATGAGCGGTCGCGTTTCAACCTAAGCTCTACTTCGAATTTTAATATCCATTTATATTCGCTTTGACGCAAAACGGTATACAAAAAAAAAAGGAGCACGATTAAATGTTTCGTCCATCTCTTAATAAATTCTATTAAAACTCATAAGAAAATGCTGCTACACTGTGTTGTTAAAAATTAATAAAATATGAAACGAAAGCAATGAGAAATCCGCGAGTATTGTGCGATTTATAAATGGCACGATAAATCGAAAATTCAACGCTGATTCCAAAAATATGCCACATCATTACATTTTGCTTAATTACATTGCTAGATTTTCATGAAAAAAAATCTCCATACACGACCTTCCCACAGGACTATTAACAGACTATCAGCATTATATGTAGGCCAGGTCCAGGTCTAATGCTAATAGCTTTCGTCAGTCAACGTTGAGTGTCTTAACGGTATATCTACAATTTCGTACACAACCGCACCAATCTGTCCATCCTCAAAAACGCAGCATCAAGTCAAAAAAAATTATAGTCTACTAGCTGGCGTCTGCGACTTCGTCCGCGTGAATAAAATAGCCTATCCTGTGTCCCGTGCGTCTAAATGTTTACCTACCAAGTTTCATGAAAATCAGTTAATTCGTTTAAGAGTTATGTAGGAACATACATACATAAAATACCTACACTTACAGTTTTATTATTAGTAAGTATTGATTACAATTGGCCGCAGATAATCGCATTAAATATGCATAAGGTAATAATAAAATATGTTTTAAAATATAACAATTGCTGTAGATTGTTTGTTTAATTTAGCAAAAACATTGAAACAGGGTTGGCAATGAGTGTACGTGGCAATCATAAATGAGATTCAAATAACTTCATTACAGTCTCTCGCGGAAATTGTACCTATAATCACTCCTAAAGGAAGCTATTTTGATTGAAAATTTATATTAATCATGATTTAGCGTTAAAATATATCAATGTGATAGTAAATTTCACTGTTTTGAAGGACTTGGACATGGACATGGACATGGACATGGACATGGACATGGACATGGACATGGACATGGACTTGGACTTGGACTTGGACTTGGACACTTGGATCCCTGAGTCTGAGCGCCTTTACCATTGGGCTTGTCTTAACTGTTCTTAATTCCTTGACTTGTGAAAATAGCTTGTGACGTGGATACATGAGGTTTTCATGTAAATAAAATAACAATGCATCGTGCAACATACATTGCTCTCATCGTGTTAACACTGTAGGCGGTTGATCCGCACACTATATGGTTTCCTGTAAGACACTCGTAAGTTAGCGTACACAGAAAATCGTAAAACTCGAACAATATGAAAGTAAAGTTAGTCAGCCTCCCTTCGGCAAACCCATAAGTGTTCTGAACTTGAACAAAGACATCAATTGGTTCACATTTCATCTTAAATTACACGTGCTTACACATAATTTGGACAAGTTTATCGAAGTTACAAAGAACACCTAAAGGCATTTTTTATTTTTGTATTATTTTGTTCGTGTCACGAAAACAGTTGGGTTCAATATTTATTTTTATATGAAGGAGCGTTGTAAGTATACTTAGTCTCTTTTTATATAAAGATCGTCAGACAGCCTGACGGTCCACTTGATGCTAGGCGGCTGCCTTCGCTTTTATAGGAGACGGTTTCACAAGCTCTTATTGTCTTGTTACAAGCAACGCCACGGAAGTGCTGCAAGGCAAAAGTGCCGATAACAGTAGATAAGAATAAGATATTAGGAACGGGGATATGGATCCCTTAACTACCGTCAGACAGGCTATATAGGTGTTCTATATATTTCCGTATGACGCTGCCAGATCGCCTAGCCAGTTTTTGGCAGCAGAAAATAAAAATCCCTTAAGAATGCATCCTAGTATCCCTAATTATTATTATTAATAATAAGTCTTGTATGCTTTATTAAATAAATCCTTTCAGTATCAACAATCACAATTTAATATTGTGTTTAGTAACAACAAAATCCTACGGTTGGTGTTCTAGGTTACTTAACAGAGAGTCAATAAAATCAAAAGTCATTAATATAGTTAACAATAATATTATGATACGCACAATTTTAATTTAGACGTTTATTCGAAACCATTGCAAAATAATAACTTCTAAAATCCGAGATACAGTTAGATAAGACTTTCTTATTTTTTGTGCGAATGAAAGTATGAGAATTTGGGGAGAAAATGATTTTGTTTTTATGTCACGATTCCACACGGACGTTAACACCTGATCCCTGGTGGTGCGAAGTTTCAAATTTGATATTACTCGTCCGTAAACAACCAATTATTCAAGCATTTACTTGGGGTCAAGCGACAGTCGGTGGCGTACCGTTTTACCATCAAAAGGTTTTCTCATAGCAACTGCAATTTTCACTGTAACTCACCAATTAAATTATTGCTTTCTTAAAAGCTTTCTTGACATATTTAGGTATTTTTCAATGTACACTGTGACCGCGAAGAAAAAGGGTCGATTAGAACATGTTCAATATCTTCAAAAGCATCTGACCCAGCCTTTATGAAATAAAGACTAAATTAAAGCTAAACTGAATAAATTTTATTGTTATTGAAGCACATTAAAATATTCTTTAATTTAGTCTTTATTTCATAAAGCTAGGTCAGACACTTTTGAAGATATTGAAGATTTTCTCACATTTAGAGATGGGTTCGCTCTTGACCAGCATCATCATGGAACGAGCTCACCCAGAAGATGTCTATTCGCTCGAGCTTTAAAACGAAAAATTGATATATGAGCTCTGAATATATTGACCATCCAATGAAAATTGAATGAATAAAATCGTAGTTGATAGTGAAAATAGATTTTATCTTTTTTATGTTAAGTTCAACAGACAGGATGACGGCCCACTTGATGGTAGGTAGCTACCGTCGTATAACGTCGTATAATAATACTTACGAAGTGTTGCAACGGATACTTATAGATACTAACTAACCTATTATGTTTTTTTACATATAGGTACATTTGTATCGATTAAATTAGATTAAAACGAAATTGTCACCAGAAAATATGTCTTTGGAAAGCTCAAAGTCAATTTAGAATAAAAAAGCTATTCTATTAGAAATTCCGAGTATATTTGTAGAAACGGTTATGTGACTACGAATCAAACAAACAATGTATTGACTACAAAATATCTACAAATAAATTTATATTATACTTTCTCGTTTCGTTTAGTGCGAACGTTTTTTTGTTGGCGTTCTTCATTAAAACGATCTCGCAATTTCTCTCTAACATTGGTTTGTCAAAGATCATTAAATATAAATTGTATAGTAATGGAGTTTCTCACAGTTTGTGAACGCTGCCAACCTCTTACTCTGACTTCAATATAACAACCGCTATTCCGTTCGACTTCCTAGATTTCGACAGATAATAAGCGATTAAAGCGACGAATAAATTTGTTTTGAAAGTGTAACGTAATATCGCAGACAATTCTGCAAGTCAAAGTACGTGAACCAATCGAAAAGAAGGAATTAAATGTTTAGAGTGATTAAGTGATTTTTTTTTTCAAAATTGTTTTGACTAACTCGTCTTCATGATCGATGCCATGTCTACAGGAGAATAGAGATAATTCTATATATATATATATATATAATAACTTGCCTTGTTATCAAAAGGTAGTGAAGAATTAAAATCTAGTGGGTATTAGTATCTCTTTTCAGTTTTCATAGAGTTAACACCCAAGACAATGATTATGGCATTGGTCTCGCTGCGTTCGACTAGATAGAGCGCTATACAAAAGCAATATCTCCGAAAATGTGGCAACTTTTTATTGTAGTGTGTGTAAAAAATCGTCAATTTTTATCACTTTTTACCCAGTTTTATAATATTTTTACACAGTTTCACTACACTAACTGGTATTTTATTATGCCTAAAATTTAATAAAACATTCGGCACGTACACATCACAGACAGTTTACAGTGTGACTTGCTCGGGTACGCCGAAATAGGCGTACTATTTTATGCCGCATTTTACAATTACGACGGCGGTATCTAGTCGAGCGCAGCGAGACCAATCATTTATCTATGACCCAAGACTTATATCATATTCTTAACCTGCATGATGTATGATGTAATATTTTTTATATTAAGAAATTTGAGGTGTCGGTTGGTTTCCTGTCCTGACTCTGCTTGTAATACTGTCATGTGCGTGTAGGTGTTAGCTTGTACAGCCCTCGTCTGAAAGCCTGTCAGATTTTATTTTCACGTAGGCATTCGTTTCATAGTTTTGATTTTTCATTTTTTCTGATAAGTATCTAACTTTAGCAAAACATTCCGGATGAAAAAGGAAAAGGAAAAAGGTTTTCAATAAATAGAAAATTATTCTGCTTATATTTGGCTAAATATTTTCATTAAGAGATTTACTACCCAATTTATCTGATGAATTATTTTGAAGGCAATAATATGAATGAGTTTATTATTGAATTGTACAGTAATTTATCATTATTTCTTTATCGACAATTGTTACTTCGTAACATCTATAGGTACATCCACGTATAACTATATCGACAATTTTATTGTTACAAGTATTAATTTTTTACACACAAAAAGTAACGCAAAAATATCAAAAAGAAATTAGTTATAATAATTAAAATTGAAATAATAAAATATAAACTACTAATATACTAATTAATAATAATAAGAAAAGTAAATAACACAATAAATTTAGAGTATAAAATGAGGCTATTAATATATGAGGTAGGTTTTACGTTTTAAATAAACAAAATAACCATCATGCAAATTTCAACCTCATTTCCCTAGGACGACGCCTATTACAAAAGAAACTTTTATGTTAATTGCAATCGGAAATATCGATTGAAATCCATTTATTTTTAATAATACCTTTTTTATTGTTCTTTTGAACATCTTCTTCTAAATTTAGCGAAGCAATTTACAAAAATATCATTGTTTATGAATTCTTCAACGTCCTAGCATTGCAGACATCAATAGAGCCGGCAACGTCTGTTTCGTATCTTATAATCGGGATGTAAAATAATAAGGTACGATTGTCCTAATCCTAAAACGGTCGGCCCGGCTCGTGATCTTCGAGTGACTTGCAATCTTCTACATCAACGACACACTCGGGGTTAATATAGTTAATGACGGGCAGTTATTATGAGTTGTTAGCCAAAGTGTGTCTAACGAACCAAAGACAAAACGTATTGGACACGCTGCGTTTAACAGGACTTCTATAATGTCAACATTTAGGCGATGAAGGCAGGATTAGGTTATTGAGCTTGTATTGAAGAAACAAAACTAAAGGCCTTTTAAGATTAAGAGGCCTTTGGTTTTGTTATTGTCTTTTATGTGAATGTAGAATCGTCTTTCATCTGATTAAGAATTTGTGTGGCATGGGACGTTATGTGTTGTCTTTTCATATTTGTTATCTATGTATCTATTTATATTATTTAGTAAAGGTTACTTTATTTGTAAGTTCTAATTTTTTATGAAAAAAAATATATATGAAATACTCAACAAATTCGCATTGATGCTATTGACAAAAGAAGGCACCTTTCGGAAAGCTTTTCAGCTTTGGTCGGTGGTCCTGACAATTACGGACAGAACAAAAAAAATCAACAAAATAGGTCTTGTGGTTCTCAATTTCTCACGTGATGCTTTCCGTTATATGGCATTTGATTTTTGTATACATACATATACCTACTTGACCATATACATAAAAGAATAGATTGATAGGAAAATGCCTTCTGCTATTTTACAGAGTAAATCCGATTTACATTGATTTCGTATTTTCTCATTAATTATACAGGTAAGTGTACTTCTCGAACCCTCATTAACATTCCTCCTAATTAATTAAGCAGGACTCCGTTTGTTTGCCCATGACGTAGCCACGGACCTGCTATATTTCACGAATTTGACAAATGCGTCCGCTCCATCACATCGGATAAAATATTATTAAAACAAACAAATGAATAAAAAAGATGCCTTTCCGAAAGAGCCGAAATCAATGTGCGAGCTGCGGTACGTTGCCGGCTTCGCGTCTTCTACGTCTTAAAGGTCTTTTGAGAGTTAAACTTGCCAATTTATATGCGGCTTAAATGCGTAGCTTTTAAGGTTGTGTTTCGAATTTTTCTTGGCGAGATAATAAATACGAAAGGTCGATCAGTTTCGTGGCCGTAATTTAACGTAACAGTTAATATGACAGCGGGCATGAGCGTGCCAGCGGGTCGCCTGTGTATTATATTTATGCATTCGCACCTGGAGGTCTACCGCTCTCGAGAGTATTTTATTTTGAGTTGTTGCCTTCTTGTGATAGAGCACACGATGATGGTATTTATGTTGAGACCGATAAATATGGGCTATTAATTAATGATTGTGAAATTGTGATACAGTTCCGTTAATTAATTCTGATTAATGTTTTGACACCGCTTTCAGGCTAAAGGTTGGGCTTGTGAAACATTTTTTTTAATTTTTATATTAAGGTCAGCAGACAATCTGACGGTCCACTTGATACTGCAAGGTGCTCACAGGTGCTGCAAGACTTCAGTAGAATTAAGGATAAATGATTGGGAAGAGACCTTGAGGACCAGGGTTAAAAATCACCAAAACTAACAGCACAAATGCTAACAGAAACATAACTTACGGAGGTCTTGGTCTTCTATAATGGGGTGGTTACTGCCGCCAGTCGGGTTGCCCAAATATACGACTTGCGAAACGCAATGTGCCCAGCCACTTCTACATTAGAACGCAATGTGTAGTTAGGTCAAATATTTGAAATACAAACAATGATCGCATTGTTCCAAGTGTAAAAGTGACTTAAGGAAATCCTGTGTACTTAAATGGAAGAGAGAATCTTCAAAGATTCAAAAATTCGTGAAGTCAGCCAATATGAAGTGGGTAAGCGTTGGGCGCTAATAGCACATAGTCTAAATACATAGTTCTATTAGTTCCATCATTGAACAAGATGGACAAAAAGAATTCAATTGTTTCTATTGCTCAGTAAAGAAAAGAAAGATAATACACAATAAAGAAGATTAAGAGTTAATAATATTAACTATGTTCTTATAAATTTCAAACGAAATTTACTCGAACTAAAACTCTGTAAAAAGTACGAACGACGTTAACTTTACAACTTATGAAGAAATTTTATGGAAATGTCTTCTGAATGTAAGAATTAGCTATACTTAAATTAAAGATAACTTAAAATAATAAACCAACAAAAACACTAAATTAAAAAAAGTAATAATTTGCCAATCTTAAGCCATGAAAGCGTCCGAAAAGTACTTAAAGTTAAATTCAAAACTTTAACTTAGGTTTGTTAAAGATTTATTTTTGACCACCTCAAAACGGACTAGTTAAAATGGTGCTAAAAACAAATTTAAATATCTTTATTTTTATGCTAATGACTAAAATGGGTCATATCTCCTTTATTTTTAATATTTGCGGCATAGTTATAAAAGGGCTTAATATACCGTTAATGTTCTGAGATAACGTGATGTTAAAAGCGAACGCCGATTTAGGAGTAAATAACCATAATTACATTATTATATTCACTTGGTTTGTCACGAGGCGACGATGACACGATTCCTCGTTTAAGTGAATATTCATGAAGAAAATCACCCACTTTTCCCTAATCAATCCGTTTAAGCATTAAAATTGTGATTTAGGAGAAATGCAGATGTAACGAAACGTTCATCATTTGCTTTTAAAAATAAAATACCATCATATAAAAATAAAATATCATCATCTAAAAATAAAAATCTAACGCCTGGCGAAAGTATAACAGCAATAAGGGTGTAAGGATTACATTTTTTTTATTTTTACGCAGACCAAATCGCGGGAATCAGCTAGTAACTTTAAGGCGTCAATTAGATCTTACATAAGAATTATGAATAATCTGAAAAAAAAACATAGAATGAAACTAATAATTATATTGTTTAAAAATGAAAAGTAAGTAATATAAGTCTTACAATAGTAAGACTGACTGACAACTTGATGTTAATGGCTACTGTCTTCAAGAAACCCAACAGAATAGGAGTTGATGTGGCCTGCCTGCCTTGATAGGATAGGATCTAGCCTTGCCTAGCCTTAGAAAGGAGAGGACATGGAAGTACGATTTGATCTTTAAATCTACGCAACCGATGTTAAAACGGTTTCCGCTAAAGGAAAGAGCGTTAAAGAGGAAGGTTCTTATATGTGGATATCAGAAAAAAAGGTACCCGTACGAAGCCGGGAGCTTGTCGCTAGTGTTAGTATAAATGGAAGTCCATGAATTGATCAACACGACCGTATTATGAATGTGCGTTTATATATCCTGCTCCGCCTGAAGCGATGTCGTTGAAGCTATCTTCACATTATTTACTGCCGCTGGGGTTGAATTATTAAAATGTAACATTAAACTCCATATTACCAGTTTATAATCGAGCAATTATTTTCTATACTATAACTAGATACGTCAAGAAAGACTAAAACAGAGTTTCTCGTATGTCTAATATATTATTTTCTTACTCAAAATGTTTTAAAATATATCAAGAATTTTGTAAAATAAGTCCTTTTTTAACTTCAAACAAGCGATAAGTTTTATCGCTGTATTGTTGCGGATTGGTCAAAGGTGCATTCTTGGTAACACGGCTCAAGAAAGTCTTAAAAAGGTATGGTGACATTGACAGCAGGAGGTGTTGAAACCATATTTTATTAACAAATAATAATTTAAAAAAATAAAAATGAATATAGAAAAAAAATCAAATTAAATATTTTGCTTACATTTTAGATTAATGAAATAAAATAATGATCACCTCAAGTAGAGTGTGCCATTTGGCAATAATATGTTATAGTTCCAAGGATCAAGGACACTTTTCACTATGATATATAAAGTAATATCGCTCACCGTACTTTTATATATTAATCACTATTTTACATATAATATAAAATAAATAACACTATTTTATATTAATAGTTATTGTAGCTAATTATGGTTTATTAAAACTATAATAATAGCAATATAATGTTTAAATTGATCACTCGTAGCTCGTAGGTAATCCTGTTTTCTATCGCTACAATACAAAACAATTTTTTTCCGCGATTTTGATGCGTACCGCTGTCAATGTTGCCACGCCCTATGAATTGTTTCACCTATTCGTAACTTTGTATTTTAGGTAAAATTTAAAGCGCATGTCTACACCAACGGACCACCGGCAGAACGCATAAACTTTCTTATATATTAATGTTAAATGTCACTTTAAACTTCTTGCGGACAAAATTGCACATTTAGTAAGTATGGCAGTTTTTAAGGCATCAAAGTTTAAAGTTAAACTAATAATACCTAAAGAGTTTTTATTTTCTATGTATAAGTCAGCAGCTGTCTGACGGTCTACTTGAATTTTACTTTGACTTTGACGACTTTTATGGTGAAATCCTTAGATAAACTGTCAATTGAAATTATTGAAATAAATAATAATAATAATAGTACCTAGTTTTATTAACAGTTTTACATAAGTAAGCAGAGGCTTAATCATTTTAATTTCATGAAATTTGAAGAAAGAAATTTATCTACCTATATATTTTCACAAATAGTTTCCCTGCATATATAATTATATGTTATGTGGTTTCTAATTTCCTCACATTTCCAAACATACTATATAAAAAACGTAGTATAATTTACATACATCTTTTGTGCACTTATAACGATTTTGTCACTATCCATTGCTATGCACTATTTATTTGAACTACGCGAAATACGATTCCAAATTGTTTGCTTTTTTTTCGTTCATTACTTAATCCAGCCCAGTTGTCATGAGCTGCAGAACCGATTGCTTTTTCATCCGAATCCGATTATTTACGTAAAGCTTTTGAATAAAGATTAGAAAAATCACTAAAAATAAATTTTAAGCTGCGGATTTCCCACGGTTCGCTCTAAGAGATTTCTAGTAAGACCGAGAAGCTGTTATATAAGCAATCTTGATAGAAACATTTCAGTATTTTTTTTATCAAACGCCGAGTTCGCAGAAAATTAATATAAATAGATTTTAGTTTTAGTTATACACGTTTTGTAACTTTTTTGGCTCAGTGATATAGCGCACTTGCCATGCAGTATACAGAAGGCAACTACCACATAATTAAATTAGAAATTAGTTAGGCATTTAGGCGCGTAGTAGATTTTTCCTATAGCCCAATTTTTGGAGTTTACTTAAGCCTGAGTCGTGAAAATGTGAAATAATTGCGTTTATTTGATCCCTTGCTGTATCGTTATTACTAAAGTTTTAATTATGCAATTAGTATGTAAGATATTTAAGGATACATTCTATAAATCACACTCTTTAGAAACACGATTACTTATAATTTTCTCGATAGAAAAAAAATCCAAAGTTACCTCTAAAAAAATAAATAAACCGTTAGTACGGCATAAATACTTCACGTAAGGTTATCAGTTTGTGAATAATAACAAAACAACATGTTTTCTATAACGTACACTCTTCACATTTTCAAAATGTATATTTGTTTTTTAATACGAAGGAAATACCTAAATTCCCGTGCATTCGGCCTATATTAGCTAGAGCCGCCAAGCTTCCCCCCTATCCGCTTTAGTATTGCTTCGGCCGTCGGACGGGGAGGTTGTGTCGCTTGTGCTAACGCATATTTTTAAAACGTAAGCGCTTCGTAAGTGTTAATTTACTATGGGGAATAAAGTAAACAAATCAAAGAAAAGAAGGGGTTGGCAAAAAAACAATGGTAAACGCTTGCAAGAAGAAATAAAGTAAGTAAAACTCGTACCTATACAATAACTATTATTTTTTCTTCTATGAAATTTAAATTAATACTAAAATGTATAGTATATGTATATTACATATTACATAATGTATATGTATGTAGGTATATTGTTATTATTTTTTAATTCTTTTTGTACATATAAATTATAATATATTTTATATAAATTTTATATTTATTTTTAAATTTTTTACATTTAATTTTACATTATATATTTTACATACATTTTACAATTAAATTCATATATATATATTTATTTTATGAATTAGTGAATTATTATATGCTGTTAGGCTTATATAAATAAAATAAATATTATTATGTTGTAGGGCGAGTAGTAATAACTCCACATATTTCTATTTACACGATATATTTACAGAGAAGATTTACAATTGCTAAAAAAATATAATAATTACACGTGCAGTATGTAAACTCGACAAATAAAGTGCGTTATCATCCTAAGATTGAACCAAAGATAATTGATTGGTCTCGCTGCGCTCGACTAGACAGAGCGCTATACAAAAAGAATAGCTCCGAAAATGTGGCAACATTTTATTGTAGTGTGTGTAAAAAATAGTCACTTTTTATCACTTTTTACAAAGTTTTATTATATTTTTACATAGTTTTACTACGCAAACTGGTATTTTATTATGTCTAAAATTTTATAAAACATTCGGCACGTACACGTCACAGACAGTTTACAGTGTGACTGGCTCGGGTACGCCGAATTCGGCGTACATACTATTTTATACAGCATTTTACAAGTACGACGGCGGTATCTAGTCGAGCTCGGCGAGACCAATCATTCATCTATGGTATTAGTTTTAGTAAGACCCATGGCATCTGCTCATAAAAGGGATGCTAAGTTTCGAAAAATCGGTGGAAGAAATTAGAATTGGCCGAATTTTACTACTGAATATAGATAGGATATATATCGAATAATTATGCCGCATTTTATTAAGTATTAAGTTTAAGTACGACGGCGATATCTAGTCGAGCGCAGCGAGACCAATCATTCATCTATGGATTGAACATTCTTTGTATGTTGTAGAATGATAAGGTCTGTTTTCCTTTGAAAATTCAAAGTGACAATTTCTATTGCTATCTTTATTAGCGATGACAAATTATGTCAATCAGTAATCAATACTTTTTTCAAATCTAAGCCAGCGAATTTTGAAATGAATGGAATTTCTAATCGAAACTCATAAAGCACTTTTAGTCCATTGAAATATTAAATTTTTTTGGCTTTAGAGTGCGTTTGTCAGAGGATGCAATTTTATTTTTTAGATATGAAGGGGGGGTTATTGTAAAGTTAAATCCGAGGTTGTGGGGTTGCAACCCTTGCCCCCACAACCTCGGCCACCATCTTGGAAAAAGGGGTTAAATGGTTTTTACGGTTTATCTGCCAAGCTATAGGTCTCACAAAAAAAATTGTTCAAAATTTTTTGTTGCAAATAAAATTATCTACAACTTTTGTTTAGTAACTTTTAGTCGTAAAACCGTAAATAAAAAAGTTATAAGCGAAAATCTATAAAAATTTGAGTTTCTATTTGTCGATATAACTTTTTTTCTAATCATTTTACAAAAAAATTATATCAGACCATTTTTATGGATGGTGTTTTAAGGAACAATTTTCATCATAAACATTTTTAAATTTATTCATAAGTTAAGTTTTACAGCGCTGCGAAACGAATACTATTCTTCAGTATTCATAACTATTATTAACTATACATAAGTATTAATGATTTGCCATAATTTTTAATCATTGTTATTTTTTTTATGGTAATCTTTTTAATTATTGATAATGCAATATTGTTATTACTTAATTATTGACTCTTTTCCCCACGTTCTACGAGGTAGAGTCTGAGGTAGAATAACAATATTGCATTATCAATAATTAAAAAGATTATCTTAAAAAAATAACGATGATTAAAAATTATGGCAAATCATTGTTCCTTAAAACACCATCTATAAAAATGGTATGATATCATTTTTTTGTAAATGATTAGAAAAAAAGTTATATCGACATATAGAAACTCAAACTTTTATGGATTTTCGCTTATAACATTTTTATTTACAGTTCTACAACTAAAAGTTACTAAACAAAAGTTGTAGATAATTTTATTTGCAACAAAAAATGTTATATTTTTTTTGTAAGACATAGCTTGGCAGATAAACCGTAAAAACCATTTAACCCCTTTTTCCAAGATGGCGGTCGAGGTTGTGGGGGCAAGGGTTGCAACCCCAAAACCTCGGATTTAACTTTACAATAACCCCCCCTTCATATCTAAAAAATAAAATTGCATCCTCTGACAAACGCACTCTAAAGCCAAAAAAATGTAACATTTCAATGGACTATTTTCTTGTCTGCTTTACATACAAGATTTCTGCAGCAGAATGACAGATGTGTATACTCTGTCTCTGTTTTTGCGTTTCTTATTTGTTTGATGAAGGAGGTCGCCACGATGTTTATTATAAAAAAATCAATACAACAAAAAATTAATTGTAATACAAAATAAATTTATCTTTCTAGAGCAAGATGAATACTGGCCGCGAATTTTGAAGACAAAGAGAATACTCCTGTTGCTTTATAAGTATACTCATACTTGCCTACCTACTTGCTGGCTACTAAAAGCTCAAGGCTGTCCCCAGCTCGCAGAGATATACTATACGCAGAGATATTTCGTTGGCTGTCCCCAGTTCAAAAGTAAAAAAAAGTGAATGACAAGAAAAAAACATATTTCTGTTACATAAGACTTTATGGTGCTCAATATTTTGTTTTTATAACCGGCCCGCTTTCTTTGGTGCCCAGTATAGGTATTTATTATTACTGTTTAGAAAAAACTGATTCTAACAATCTAATAGGATGATTATTTGAAAATAAGGAGATCTCTACGGACAGGCTGACAGTCCACTTGATGGTAAGTAACTATTGTCGCCTATAACACAAGCAACGCCACAGGTGTTGCAAGTGCGCTAACGACCATAGTAAATCCAACTTTGAAAACTTTTCAAAGTTGACACCTCCTGGAATCGAACCTCCTCCGACGGGCTCGTCTATATATTATGTTATTATAATTATTTATCTTTTTCTATTTATAGAATAAATATACCAGTTGTTGGCGTTTCACTACAAAACAAAGAGTCATCTGACGAACCGGTAACTTTTGACAGCCAAAAAACGGTGAAAAAAGTTACCTTTTTTTCAGATTTTGCCTATATCTTCGTTCCTTTCGATCTTACCGCTATGAGGTATACTTATAAAAAAGAAAGAATGGAAAATTCTCTAGAAAAACGGTGATATTAAGTTTATGTATACAAATTTTCAGCTTGCTTGGAGTTTTTCCGAAGTCATGCCCATTATTCGTCTAAAGTTACTGGATTACTATTTAGAGACATACATCTATACATTTCAAATCAATTAATTAATTTTAAGTTTAATTACCTACTTATTTGACAATGTTACGAGTTTAAGAAATTTACTTACTTTATATAAACTACTTACTTTAATAAATTAAAATATTTTTAAATCGCCGATTTTTAAACGAATTAATTTATTATAATATGTATATATGTCGATATTATATGTACACATATAATTTATAAATATATAAGTTAATACATGATCTTACGAGTCGTGTTTATCGATAAAAGTTTTTATTCAATTACGCTCGTAAAACATATACCAACCTACCCACCTATGGACAGTAAGTTATAAAAAATAAATGTGTGAAATCTGTGAAGTTTCCAACCGTATAATATTTTTAATTTAATAAAAGTTTTTGAGACCGTTTCTATTGTTTTATTTTGTAAATATTAGTAGGCGATTGGCGCACGACTCTAGCCACTCGGCGCACCGCTCTCCCGCTCCTGCGTTGTGCCTCACGCACACATACACTACCTAAAATCAAAACGCGGAAGAAGCTCGGTACCCCCTTAAGGGAGTAAAATAAAAATTGTCACACGAATGCGTTATGTTAATATGCGTTGTAGTTACGTTCTATTTTTTTTTAATATTTTTGAATATCTGAAGTTTCAGAGATATTGCGCCATCTACACAATATTATTTGAAAAAAAGAACAATGTTGTTCTTTCGGCGTGTTCGAATTGTGAAAATTTAAATTTTATAATCATTCGTAAGGAGTAAACTCCAGTCGTGTGTCGGAGCTGACGAACACTTTTTTTTATTATTATTAATTAGGTTATAAATTGGGTAAACAAGGATTGCTATTATTATCGTATATAGAGTTTTTTTCTGATAATGGTGATAAAAGCTATGGTGTCGGTTACATTAGGTATACATAGGTGTGTGTGTATACCTACATACATAATATAATATAAAAAATTTACTTTAACTTATTAGATAGTGTCTAGATTTTCCGAGATCAAATTATAATTTCAAATTAATTACCTACTTTTTTAAAAAGGTATTTAAATATTTTTTTGAAGATGTTATAGTTATAGTACATTTGTAATTGTATTAAAATGGAAGTACTGAACTGTGATGGATAGTAAGTAGTATTATAGAATAATTTTGTAACCCCTCTATGTCTTCCGATATCTTTATCTTATCTCGATATCTTTCCGTGTTATTAAAAATAATATGGAATATTAATTAATGATGAACTAGCTATAGTTAAAGTTAGTGAGACTATAACGGGTCGGATAGTAATTTCATGGTTCCCAAAAATATGGAAGTAACGAGATCAATCAATATGAACATCTGCTGAAAATTATTTTAAAAATACAAAAAATGCCCATCATCTACTAAAATAGGACTTTTCATTCAACATTTTAACAATAGTCCTTCCTTCATTGGCACACTGACGGTTGATTACTGCTGTAGTACAGTTCACAAAAAAAATATAGGTACATATTTATTTTAAATTTATTCTTTTGTTTTCTTTAAAAAATATTTAATTATTTAAAACGAACGTAAAATTACAACACAGTCAAAGCAAGCCAAATGGAGATGAACTTTTCAAAAAAAACTAATTATATAACTCACACATATACACATTCACTTATATTATGCACTTAGTAGGTACAATTATTTATATTACTAAAAAGTGTATTTACTTTAAATGCATTTACTTAATTAAAGGCGCAAGCTATTACTATTATATTGCTTTTTTTTTTTTTGTTATTTTATAATGAATAATTGTGCTAAGACTATATTACTTTTAGTGTCATTCTCTGGGATTCTGTTTATACGTATATTTATTGTATTTAATTAAACATATTTATGTTACTTTACAATTAAAACAGGTCGTTATTATTAATGTTATTACCACGAATTCGAAAAACACTCAGAGGTAACAGCCTTATTACTCTCTCGATGTTGACTATCTTTCTCTCTCTAGTAAATAATTTATTTTAAAAAATAATGCTTACTTTTTTTCTGACGCTACAAGGCAACGCACACACGCGCGTTATATATTGTAAGTAGTTAATTTCCTTTGTGACAAAGGCCGTCGCGGCGGGATGGATGCGTGGAAATCGCGATATGTCACGGTGTCGTACACCCGCCCGGGTGCAGCCCTTGCGTTGCATCAGCCTGTGGGATGAGGACGACTGACTACCCCGTAATAGTAAGCTAGTGTGGGACGATCCCAGGCCAAACGACTACTTTATTTATGATGGTGTGAGTCAAATGTAAAATACATCCTACACGAACTAACAATAGCTTTCAAATGTTCTTATCAAATGTGAGTCTGCAAGCCTTAAGAGTATTATCACTATAAAATTTTGGTAAAACTCAGTTTTAAGAAAATACTTATAAAAAATTTATGGCTTATTTAATTGATTATAATTTATTTTTTTCTGTTTAATTTTGGGACTTTTACCGTACAAACAAAGGTATATTAGCTAAATGATTCCCGGTGACATGACTTTAAATGACGGTTAGCTTACTTGACAGGTGGTGAAAGAGGCCCTAAATCTTCATTTTATATTTGATTTTATTATTTTCCAAAAATTTTTATTAGTAAAACTAAAAGTATTTATGAACACTTAAATAAAGTCAGTTAAAAATTGAGCAATGAATTGTGTTAGGTATTTGAATTATTTTTTTAAGAAAAAAAAAAATAAGTTTTTCAGAAATGTTTAATAATATTTATTATGACTTAGTAGGTAAGCTATGTCATGGACATAACTCTGATTAATGAAATACAATTGAATTAGTAAGAAAAATTATATACATATACTCAATGTAAGCAAACGCTAGAAGCCGTCGGCAAGTCTGCACGGAAAAGTCGAGCGGACATGTCGCTCTCAGAATACACCACAAAATTAATAGCTACGCAGGCTATTTCCGGTTCACCGAAACAAATCATAATTACTCCTTCGGTTTTACTTGTACGCAACCCTCTTTGATGTTTTTATTTAAAATCCCGGTTACGGCCAACTTAAAACAAATAGGACGGTGTACGACCGATTATAGTTATGCGTTAAAGCGATTCGTAACGCCAATAGCTCTCGTGAATTTCTGGGATCGTTTCTGTCACTGTGTGGTCTGTGACGGTTCGTTTTCGTGATTATTGTGTTGTTTTTGTTCCGTAACTTGGTTGTCAATAATTTGACATTTGTCCAATTAGTTGTAAAATAGGCAGCTACATTTTTGCCGACGCAAAAAATCCTGCATATTATGTTATAGCGGACATAATTTTTAGCTGTATTGAGTTTAAAATTGGAAATTTTTTTTTTTTTTTTTTTTTTTTTTTTTTTAATAATCTGCAATCGGCTATTTAGCCTTAATCAGATGTGTTCCCAAAGTTTCGCATTTGTAGGAAGCATTCCTGTGAATGACACTCCGGTAATATGATAAGACCTATGCTCTCCTATCCAAGTCAAGTATGTGCCATCTTTTTAGGCGTTTCACGTTTTGATCTGTGTTCATAAGGCATTTCGCCAATTCATTTGAGTGTTCCCTTAGTCTGTTCTTATATTTTTTGCTGTTCTTGTTAACTTCCTCTTTGACAGTTGGCATCTGTAAGTACTCATGAATCTCTGTATTTCTTACAAACCAGTGCGCGCCAGAAACCGTCCTTAATGCAATGTTTTGAAATCTCTGTAGAATTTCTAGATTGGAGTTGCTAGCCGAACCCCAAAGCTCTATGCCATAAGTCCAAATGGGCTTTATGACGGTTTTATATACAAGAAGCTTGTTGGCAGAGGACAGGGGAGACTGACGCCCCAAAAGCCAGTTGAGTGATTTGAATTGTAGGTTGGCTTCTTTCTTTTTAGCTCTGATATGGTTTGCCCAGGTGAGTCTTCTGTCCAGATGTAAACCCAGATACTTCACACTGTTACTACTTGGCAGAACCTTATTCTCCATACAGACGGGTGGGCAATCTCCTTTTCGAAGCGTGAATGTAATTTGTATCGATTTTGTTACGTTAGGTTTAATTCTCCACTTCTGAAGCCAAGCATCTACTTTATTAAGCTGCGTTTGTAGTTTTAAGGTTGCACAGTTGGGGTCTTTGTCACTTGCAAGGCATGCTGTATCGTCAGCATACGTCGCGATTATTATGTCTTCTGTTTCAGGCAAATCTGCCGTATAAATAGAATAGAGGAGCGGTCCCAGGACAGATCCCTGCGGCACGGAAGCACAGATGTTGTACAGCTTTGAGTAGTCTTCCCCACATTTCACTTGGAATTGTCTTTGTTGTAAATAAGATTTCAGAATCATGAATAGTGAGTTTGGCAGTAATTTTTTTAATTTGTATAACAGCCCTTTGTGCCATATCCTATCAAAAGCCTGTTGTATGTCTATGAATGCAGCGGCGCAGTATTCTTTTTTCTCTAGTGATTGTCTAATTTTGTGAACAACTCGATGCACCTGCTCAACAGTTCCATGTTTCTCACGAAAACCAAACTGATGATCAGGTATGATCTTGTCATCTTCAAGAGCAGGTTTGAGTCGTTGCAAGAGGACCCTCTCGAACACCTTGGAAAGTAGAGGGAGAAGACTTATTGGCCTATATGAGCTAGGGTTGTTCGGTGGTTTCCCAGGTTTCAAGATCATACAGATTTGTGATATCTTCCAGAGTTTTGGGTAATAATGTATTCTAATGATGGCATTATATAGCATTGTCAAAAAGACAATAATTTTTTTGGGAATTTTTTTGAGTACTTCACCCGTAATCAGATCGAAGCCAGGTGCCTTCTTGTTTTCAAGAGATTGTATAATATGTTTAAGTTCTCTCGGAGTGACCAGCATAAGCGGCAGCGATAGCTGCTGATCACTATTAATAATTTCATCAACTTCCTTCTCAAAGTCCACCATCGACGACTGGTTTGGGGTGAATATTTCAGATAGGTGATTTGCAAATAATTCAGCTTTTTGACTTGCACTCCGGGCCCAAGGGTCAGCATCAGATTTCCTTATAGGTGGAATATGGTTTCGAGGTCTTTTAAAGTTTTTAGTTATTTTCCACAATGAATAGTTGTCTTTTTTGTGGGCTGAGAGATTAGATATTTTATGTTGGAATGTTGTGTTTACGTTTTCTTTAATTAACTCTTTTAGCTCTCTTGAGATCTTGTTGTACTCAATTCTATCTGCATCGGACCTAGACAAATGAAGTTGTCTTCTTTGTCTTCTCTTTTCTTGGAGTTTTTTTCGTATATCCAGAGGTATGTTATTTCTTTCGACAGAGTAGCTCAGCGTAGGAGTAGAACGCCATGCTGCTACTTGTATGAGATTTGTAATGTAAAATGTTGCCTCATCTATGTCCTCTTTAGTTTTAAGCTTGACTCTCAAATCAACTTCATCCTCAAGGTACTCAGAGAAGGCCCTCCAGTCAGTTCTTTGGTTGCATAATGTTGATCCCTGTTCTCGTTGTATTGGTGAGATGCTAAGTGTGGCCATGACAGGAGTGTGATCCGAGACAGAGTCAAGCGATGACTCAATATCAAAATACACATGAGATAGTCCCTTTACAACGAAAAAATCAACCAGATCAGGGGACCTGTTTGAGTCCATTGGCCAATAGGTCGGTTCACCTGTTGCCAGGATCGTTAGATTGTGTTGGTCAATACTTTTCTTTAGTTCGCGTCCTTTTGTAGTTGTCAATCTTGAACCCCAGAATGTGTTCTTGCAGTTCCAATCCCCTCCACTTATAAATTTGTTTCCCAAGGTTAAGAAGTACTTGTTAAACATATCTTGCTTTGGATTGTGTTTTGGTGGGCAGTAGATGGCACTAACATTAATAGGACCTAACTTTCCACTCACAGTTATTGTTGTTGCTTGTAGCCATTCTTCTCGAAATACACTGTGTAGGTGATGTCTGATATTATTTTTAATGATAACTGCAGATCCTCCATGTGATGTACCGTCAGGATGGTTTGTGTTATATATGCAATATTTGTCAATTTTAATTCTTTTATTGTCATTAAAGTGAGTTTCTGATATCAGAGCAATGTCCACTTTATTAGTCTTGAGTAGTATTTCAAGTTCTAGTTTGTTGGGCGCCAGTCCATTAACGTTCCATGTTGCAATACGTAATGAGAACATTAGGGAAATTTGCTGATGAGTGTCACAATGAGATTCATCATTGTACTTAGTTGTGTTATAAGTTGGTCAATTCTTTCTGTCTGTTTTGTCAAGAGAATTTCTAATTGAAGAATATGTCCTTGTTGATTATTTTCATTACTTATATTATTTATTTGTGTTCTCTGTGACTCAGTGTCAACGGGGTCGCTTCGTTTTGTTCTTTGTAAGAAATCATGGTTTACTTTCGTAAATAACGTTCTTGTGTTTGTGTAGTTTTCATTCTCATTTCCCGCTTTACTAATAGTTGTACCATTCTTAACAGCATCGCTATAAAGTCCCATGCTTTTTTGAGAATCTATAGGGCCACTATGTTGAGAGTATATATTTGAATTTCTTTTGGTTTCGGGCCTATTTCTGGGATTATTAGTAGTGGTTACTGCGGATGGGCTATGTATTTTGTTTACTTCAGTAGGTCTGATCTTAAGATTAGGTTGTGGAAAGCTTGTTTTCTTTCTTGCAAGTATTTCCTTGTACACTGTGCATCCTTTGTAACTAGCAGGATGACTTCCTGAACAAAGTGTGCATACTGCTGGGGTGTTTCTATCTACAGGACACAAAGTAGTTTTATGAGGACCAGCGCACTTTACACATCTATATGGACGCATGCAATTATTTTTTGAGTGCCCGTATTGTTGACATCTTGTGCACTGTACTATTGTCCTTCTTCTTTTAGGGTCTTCTATTACCACCCTTTGATGGTAAATGAATTGGATGTCTTTGACCAGTTTGTTATTTTCATGAGGAGCTAAATTAACGAAAAATGTATTTAAAGGCTCTTTTGTTCCTGGTTTTCTTGCTGTCACTATTTCACCTTGCACTTTATTACCTGTATTTTCAATTGCTTCTATTATCGCACCCTTTGGTGTACTAAAATGGAGATGTTTGATAATAATTCTCATACATTTTTGGTCCTTACGAGTAAAGGTATGGCCTATCAACCCTTTAGCTCTTATGTGGTCAATCAACGTTTTGTACTTATCAACAGTACTAGAGGATATTATTAATTGGTTTCTAGACACTACTTTAAATGTGTAGTCATTATTATCTACTACTTCTTCCAGAAATGTTGTCAATTTTTCAAGATCCTCGACACCATACAGCACTATTGGTGGTGGTTTGGGAGTTCTTTTTGGAGGAGCAGCATCATCTACATCAATCTCTAACATCGAGAAGCTGTTGTTTGTTTGTACTTCTGGGGCAGTGGTGTTTCCAGGTGTGGTTGTTCCTCTATTGTGGTTAATTAGGTCGACCATTATTTGCCTCCTTTTTGGTTCATTAATTTTAGTTATGGCTTTTTCATCAGGGGAACGATTTCTTTTTTGTTTTGGTATTCGTTGCCACTGAGCATTTGGGTTACGAGAACCAGTATCGCCTGATTCCATTTCTTTATTAGTAAGATGTTGCGTTTCAACAATGTGTTTTTGTTTTAGTTCACTGGGATCACTCAGTGATGCCGATCTTTGACGGTTGAAGAAACCCGGGTATAATATTTGTTGGGTCAGCATTTTGGATGGCTTTGACATAGGTAGCACTACTTTGCCCCCCCCAGAATACGCGGGGCAGCCCGAGCTGTGCTCGGGGAGGGATTCTCCGGCTTCGCCGGTACCCTCCTGGGGTAGATTCTCTTTGAGTCTTGCTTCCATGTGAGTTAGTTATTTTTGTCTCAGGGTTTTCTTCCCCTAGCCAGAAGATTCGGTTAAAGCGCCGAAGACTCGCTTTCGCACTTCATATTTAGCTACTATGGTCCCGAGGTAGGTGGATTGAGCGAAACTCGTTATGGAACATAGCATTGCCCAGAGGGGACGACCCGCGAGATTGCGGGTCCGTCACAAGACTGCGACGGCAGTCTAGTGACGGCGTGGACGTATATGAAGCACTTGTCAGTGCGCGTCTGATAGCCTAGCTCCGCTCACCTAGACGTACGCTACTGGTATCTTAGTATTTTATAGGTGTGAATTCCCTGGCAGAACCCACCCCACTAAGACCAAACACCGACTTCCCCCCCAATTGGAAAATTTAAAATAAGAAAATATGATATTTTTTTGAGGTTTTCTTTGTAATAAAAAATTTAATTTTACAATTTTTTAGAGGATCTTTTTTGATGACTTGTTTATAATTTATGTGTGATTTTTGTGTGTGATCGAAGTTTGATTTAGTGTGTCTAGACCTAAAACTAGACTGAATGTCTTCAAATAAAGCAGGCAGGTTTCCTGTCGATAACTTTTATCATCGATAGAAACAAACATAAAGTAGGTAGGTATATAAAATTTAAAATTATTTATTGAATAGGACAAAATTTTATTCTTTACACATCCTTTCGCTTTCGCGTCTGTCTGTCTATATATCAGCTAATTCCTCCTAAACTACACAACGCATTATGATGCAGTTTTCACCATCAGTTAGAGATATTTTTCAGGCTTATTTGTATAATAAAAGTTTTTATGTAATTTCAAGAAAAATAATATATTTTGCAACCAAAATGCCGACACTGTCCGTGTTCTAAAATTGATTTTGATAAGGTTTTCACTAATGGAAAGAGAGATAAAAGTGTAATGTACAAACATTACATTACTCTTTTATATAAAAAAAATTGCATAGAGTAAAGAACAGACTTCCAACATAATTTTTATTTACTTTCCGCCGAGTACCTTTTTTATATTTTACCTACCCTTTCTAAATTAGCACGAGTATTATTTTCAATAGTGTATTTTCCATCGATATAAGTTCCTGCGTATTTTGGGTGTAGACAGGCGGCGGTACAGTCGAGTGCAGATGCGACATCCGTCGGTCCCACGTGAAAATCAATTTTCCACGGTACGGCAGCTGACGCGAGCGACAACCGTAAACCCAACGCGTTATGTCCTCCACGATTTCACGAATGTCCTTTATTGCAATACGCATAAGGTCGAAGGCTGAGAGGATTTTTGCGTCGAGTGAATTTGATGATTTGGTAACTAAATATGTACTATGAACGTCAAAAGCTCCTTTGTTGATATTTTTAATGTTTCACACATTGTTCGTTGGATTCGCAGACCCACCGCGTTTGCTGTTTGATCCGATTGCGACTATTATTTATGATTATTAGATTAGCGTGCCAATAGCGGGTAATTAATTTTTACGTTCAATTCTTTCGTGTTATGTCCCATAATTGATTATACCAATGCAAATATAACCAACTTTGTATGAAAAAAAAATTCTTTTTGCAATTGAATCGAATTCAATATCATTGAGAAAAAGTATAATTGTTAAAATAATCTAGATATATTTTATACTCGTATGTTAAGTTCATCAGACAGGCTTGATGGTAGGTGATTACTGTCGCCTATAACACAAAAGCAACGCCCCAGGTGCTGCATGTGCGCTACCGACCATTCTAGGATTAAAGATTTATAAGAGATTAGGAAGAGAAAAGGAAATGGGTTGGCATCCCTTACTCATTCATCGAAACGCAACAGCACACGTGCTTTTATTTCACTGTGGTCTTCTGTTAGTGACTATCGCCAGACAGGCTGCACAAATGACTGCGAAACACAGTATGCCACTACTTTCCAAATCCAGACCAGAGCCAACTTTGAAAATATCACTTCTAAAGTCAAACCCCATGTGAGTCCCTTGGTCGCTAAGTGGTCAAAGGGCGTATTGGTGCGATATAATTTAATACCAGCTAAAATTCTTTTTTATGAGTCCACTTAATAATCTAAATATACTTAAAGACTTACATTACTTACCGAATTGCCTGCATACTTAATTAAAATGCGTCTAATTAAAACAATATATGCGCTCAATGTTACAGAGAATTTTAATTAAAATAACATTACAAAAAAGCAATTGAAGCAGTGAGTCAAGGAACAGAAATAAACCTATGGCAAAAGTTGATTGACGACCACGGTATAGAAGCCTTCAATACTCGTAAGTATATGACAAGAATGATTGCTGAGTCGCGAACATCTCAGAAATGTCAGACTTTGATTGGTGATTCCCATGTGTAATTCTGGTAGCCTTTCATTACTACAACATAGACGTACGAGTATTTCTTTAGAATGTCAAACTTTATAATAATGAGTAGAAGTAGCCGTTTACGATCCATCATTGTCCGTCCAAGGTCCACCAGAGCGAAACAATGCCAACAAAACGCTTAAAGAAAAAAAATGGGGTGTGACTGTATTATTATTTAATCTGTGGTATCGTGTACACGGCCGTGTGTTTTACGAGTAATGTTTCCTTTGAGCGTATTCTATCCAACGAAGTCGAATATATACGATATATACCCAAAAATAGATAGAAAAGTTGATATTTTAGCTATCGAATGTTAATTAAATTTTGAATATGGATGATAGATAATTATGGTAGCTACAGCATCAAACTGTATACCATCACTTTTCCTGAATTGACTCCCACTATGCGTACGGACAAGGATTAACCTCAGACTGAACAAAATTTTTACCAAAATGAGCGCGCAACCTAATAACCTATTAATTAAGGTGAAATATAGCCTAACAAATTTTTGTCTCTTCTCGGAGATAACCGAACAGATTTAAAATTGGAATTTTTTTTCCTTAATGTTTTGTAAAATATAAAAAAAAGATATGAAAATAGACGACTAAAGACTGAAATAGATTTCTTTGTATAAATCTGCCCTAATTAATTAATAATTGTTACCTGTATTTTTATCTAACTTTTACTTTTACCTAAGAAGTCAAATTGGGCGACCAAAATAACTCTTCTCTGCTAAGACTTGACATTAAACAATTGTAAGGATGTGAAGAAAAAATTCTATTTACCGTTGTATAAATAGAAATGTTTTACCAAACCGAAACTATCGATTGTGCACACGTTAAATGAGTGCGTCACAATTAGGCATATGACACAAATTCAACGGACACAATGGAACAAACGAAGCATAGAATCGTGATATGACGGCGTATCAGATGCGTGTCGGTTGTGCTCTATGGCAGTTGTGAGACCGCTCAATCCGCAGCCACTAAATACCTGGATCTAATCAGCATTTCTACACTCATTTTTAACACTTAATTTTACACGTATCTTGGCATTGTACATTGAATTACACGGGCGGCCCGTGTGGTTGATTCTTAAACAACTGTGATGGAATCCGTGGCTGGAAAATGAGACACAACATGCCTATCAAACTGTTTTAATTTAGACCTTTTTTAATATGTTGCGTTTACGTTAGTGACGCTTTGAGGTTTTTTTTTTTTTGTTGATCTTATTTAATTGGAATAGCTTTTAAGATACATTAAATAAGTAAAATAATTATTGATTGTTTCAAAAAGTCTCTTTAAAATTTTCGAACTCACATCATATCAGAAAAATGTAAAAAATGCCTTCTACTAATATTCTAAATGCGATTTTTTTGTGAGGATGAATGTATGGATATTTGTTACTCTTACACACAAAAACGGCTTAACGGTTTTGTATGAAATTTGGCACACAGTTACTTCCCGAGGGATCGTCGTCTTGCTAGATGCTAATATAAAACTTTCGGGTTTATATTAGCAGCGCCACCATCGTCACAGCGATATAGATTGGTCGGGCGCAAGTCAGGGGTTATTACTCATTTATATTTTCCAATTTTTCAACTTTTTGATGAAAAGTTTAAATATTTATTTTCTTAACAATTTTACTTGTTAAAACTTACTCGTAACAGTGCCATGAAAATGATATGATGATTCTTTAATACTAAATTTTATTTTAATCTCCTCACTCAGAAGAATTAAAAATCGTTATACACACGAACAAACACACACACGAACTTCATAAGCAACCAATAACTAACTCGAGTCCACAAATACTTGTATGTAAAAGTATCTAAATACAACAAAATATGCATTAATGAAATTTTTATTTAATTAATTAATATTACATATGTATATATTTACATATAACCTACCTAAAACTAAAAATCTTAAAAAATATATATAATATAATATTTAACTAAAATATATTTCCAAAAGTAGTCCCTTTATAATATTATAACGCATTGTTAATTTTTATTCTTGGTTCCTTAGAGCGAAAAATAATGTACTCTTTACAATCTCGTTTGGACATTGGAAACAGACAGTCTCATCAATTTTACATATGTGTAATTTTCCTTAGTTAATTTCACGCATCGTTTATGTAACTGTGAAGAGCCGTGTGTTTAATAACCAACAGTTAGGTCGCGCTAATGTCAATTTTATTATATCAATTTCTATTTTATTATTATTTCCTTTTGCCCAATCGTTGCGAGATGTTTCTGTGGGAAACAATGGTCTTCGCGTGGCACGGTCATTTTTATTTTCATTTTAATTTCGTTTCTAATCTATACTAATATTATAAAGCTGAAGAGTTTGTTTGTTTGTTTATTTGACCGCGCTAATCTAATTCTTTTTGTGTTGGATAGATCATTTATCGAGGAAGGCTTTAGGCTATATAACATCACGTTGCGACTAATAGGAGCGAAGAAACAGTCGAAAATGTGGAAAAAACGGGGAAAATTATTCATCTTTGAGGGCTTCCGTTGCGTGCGCTGCGAAAACCGTTCGAGATACCCAAAATAATTATTCCACGCGGACGAAGTCACGAGCACCAGCTAGTATAATATATATAATATAAAGTTACAGGCTCTTGAACGTGCTACAATTTAACACAAGCTGTTTTTGTCATAAGTTTCAAAAACTTATAAGTTTAGTATTAATCCTAACTAATGTAAATGAGTAAGTGAGTTTGTTTAGTACGCTTTCAGGACTTACATAAAAGACTCAAAGGATCATAATGAAATTTTGTCAGGGGTAAATACATAAAAGTACCAGGGGTACCTTTTATCCAGAAAAAAGTACTGTTCTCAAGGGATAATCAAAAATAAATTTAAAAAATTCCACGTCAATAAATACCAAAAAATGTATGAGCATTAAAATTTTTTTAACACCTAAGTAAAAGAAGAGACGACTAAGTCAAACGCAAAAGCTCTTTGCACAAGAGAAGAATTGTTTTTGAAAATTTACATTTTAATAATAATTACAAAATTAATACTGCAAATATTACCTAATCACAATGAATCGTATTGTATATGCACCTACGGGTATATGTATAGAAACTTTCATAAAAAAAAATATTTGCATCATTTTAATATTTTCTTATATTTTGTGATCTTTTTGAGATTGTTTTGGATTAACAAATGCACTGTGACGTCACTACTAACGATAAGTACTCTATCTACGAGAGACAGATCTAAAAGACAATGAAATTCCATACCAGTTCCAGACAGCTTTCGTATAACGGTAGCAAAGTGATACACATTTTTAATTTAACTTTTTTCAAGTGAGCGTAATGAAATTCCGGAGTGACTCCGAAAAGGCGGTCACCGCATCCCTTACTGTAACGTGTCCCCTTTTCAACGAGGCGTAGCCGAACGCGTTTACCATTACAAAACCCTAACAAATAATAGGAAAATATATTCCTAGTCACCCCAACTTAAATATAAATCGCAAAAAGTAAATAAACGACAGCCATTACTGGCCCCGATTATATTGTTCGCCCCTGCCTAGTGCAACCATTTTTGATTTATGTTGTTATTTTTTTTTTATAAAATTAAGCAACGATGAGAATAAGTTATGTATGCTGCTACAAAAGAATGCGTGCGGAGTAGCCGTATGTGAAGTTTATAGTACGCGAATTTTGCTATTCATTATATTTCGCTTGGGTACAATTTTATTATTAAGAGAAAGGAAATTTAAATCAAAATTTAAAATAGAAAAATTAATTGTTCAATTGAAGTCGCCGAAAAAATGTCAGTAAATATGCAAACTACGTAAAAAAAAGGTATGTCGTATCTACCTACCTACTACCTAAAATATGTAAAAATCATTCCATATTTAATTACTAAACTATACTGGACTAAATTAAAGCAAAGCTAATTTTGCTTTAATTTATTATTAATTAATAAATTAATTTAATTAATCATTTATGAATTAATTAAATTAAAGCTAAACTAAATAAATTTTATTTTTATTTAAGCACATTAAAATTTTCTTTACCTAAGTAGCTGCTGCCCGCGTAACTTTGTAAATTATATATTAAAACCTTCCTCGAGAACCACTCTATCCAGCATAAAAATCGGTGCAGTAGTTTTTGAGTTTATCGCGAACAGACAGACAGACAGACAGGTACTTTCAGGTACTTCAGATCAGGTACTTTTGAAGATATTGAAGATTTTCTAACCGACCCTTTTTCTTTGCGGTCCAGTGTATATAAATGTTTAGCATACATCGCATAACGGGCGAAAATACCTAACCCCATTTCGCCAGATAAGAGTTGCCTCGACGACATGCTAAAACGGGTTGCCTTGACTTTGACATTGGATTTCCTTTTAAAAAATCACGGAGTACTCCGTGTAAAGAATAGACCTTT
This sequence comes from Synanthedon tipuliformis, assembly GCA_947623395.1. NCBI lineage: Eukaryota > Metazoa > Arthropoda > Insecta > Lepidoptera > Sesiidae > Synanthedon > Synanthedon tipuliformis. Next base: position 6,664,188 of record OX392423.1, read on the forward strand.
TTTGTACTCCATATGTTTTCTTTCCAACAAACATAACATTAAATAATATTAACTTTAATGGTTCAAATAAAATATAATGACGTGCCCCATTGGTCGAGTCTTAGCGGTCTGACTTAGAGGTCCTGGCTTCAATTCCCGACCGCTTTTAACTTTGAAAATGAACTTTTCAAAGTTAGCTCTAGTCTGGGTTTGGCAAGTAGTAGCACGTAGTAGCCAGGAATACTGCGTTTTGAAGTCATAATTTAGGCAACCACTCTGGCAGCAGTAATCACCTTACAGGCTATTGTGGAATAGCAGCATGTGCGCTTTTGTATTTTGCTAAGTGAGTAAAAGATGAGAGAAGCCATTTTCCTGTCCCTTAAGGGCCCATAAGGTCATAAGGTCAGTGCACTTTCAGCGACGGTAGTTATCAACTATCAGTGCTAGACAACTGATATTATGTATTCAACGTCACGTGTAATATAGTCAAAAAAATTCTTGTTTACTTTTCTTTTATTATTGTTACTTTTATTAGAAAAAAATTCTAATGAACCTATATTTTTTGGAGGAAATCTCTTCCAACTTCTAAACCCAACTTAGTTGCTTTAACAGCTTTACTCTTACTGGAAACAGATGGCGCTGAACATATTAATTTTAATAACCTACTATTTCTTTATAGAGAATATTATATAATTATGTTCTCTAATAATTCTGTGAGAATAATTTATTAATTTTACTTTTTGTTTATAGAGAGGTAAGGTAGAAGGGACTAGAAGTGCTGGGCGAATGAGGAAGTCGTGGTTACGAGAGGAGTGAACTCTGGATTACTTCCAGAGTAGGAGTGGAGCAAGTGACAGAGACAGGTTCAGAGAGTTGACGGCCAACCTTCAGGACTAAAGAGGTACTGAGAGAGAGAAAGAGATAGAATGTGATAATAGTGAGAGAATTTTATAGGATAGCTTCGATAATCTAGCAATGATTGGACGAAATTTTATTTTAATAATTTGTATGTATATCTGGCGCTCTTTAATATTAAAAAAACTACCAGTTTAGTGCATTAAAAAACAGTTTTTAGCCGAGATTACATCCGTACTAATATTATAAATGCGAAAGTTTGTATGGATGTATGGATGTATGGGTGTATGGATGGATGGATGTATGTCTGTTTATAACTCTTTCATGCAAAAACTACTGAATCGATCACCATCAAATTTTGCATACACGTTTGTCTGGGACACCAGACAGGACATAGGGTACCTTTTATCCAGAACGTGGACGAAGTCGCGGGCACCAGCTAGTAAAATATTTAACCGTGGACCTCTTACCCCACATATAAAATTAATGTCATATGTGGTCGTATATTATCCACAGACCTCCTTGGCTGACTGTGTACCTGTCTTTATAGAGCCAACAATAGGGTAACACTTCACACCTATTACGTACGTCATTCACCGCTACCCCATTCAAGGTAACGCCACACACAATGACCGAACACAGACGTCAATGGCGGCTTTTTCTAAAATCGTGCAGACTTCATTCTTCCAATGATGCATTGGCCACGAATTAGTTGAGTGCAATCGCTTTGTAGATAATATATCTTTGGCTGTATCTGTGTCACATTCATGGGGTGACAATGTAGTTACGCCCACACCTCGTGTGTGGCGGAACCTGGGTGGCTACAGTTCGGCTGCTCTGATACATCAGTGAGAAATATTGACACACCCAAAAGTGTTTTTTTAACGCCCGACGCAAAAGTTGGGTTTTAGAAGTTTGACCTGTGTGTCTGTCTGTGGCATCGAAACTGTTGATTCATTTTTTTTTATTTGTTTGAAAGCTGACGTGATCGACATGGTTCTTAGTGTTCTTACCTATAATTTATGAACTATGTTAAGACGTTTGAAGATTATCAGCTCATTTCTCAGTTGACGTAGGCGTCTCACTAACTTCCACAGGTTCGATTTATTTGAAATTTGGTGCTGCATGGCCCAAGTTCTTCTTCCTGAGGTTTAACGATCTTCATACCAAATTTCAACGAAATCTCTTTATTGCCATAAGTTATTTTTTTTTCTTGTGATTTTATAGTGGGAAGCAGGTCGATAGTACCTATGTGGCCACCATCGCCTAGAAATCGTCTCACCATTTTTGCCTTCTCGGATGATAAATTAAAAAAAGTCAATTCCTCTTCACTTATATAGTTTATTCTACAATCAATTACTTATAAATACTGAAATTACAAAAACTTAACATTATCCACCATTTACCACTACACGACCACTACCGTCTCACTCGCTGTTTGTATCTCCAATCGTCGGGTGTGTTGCCATACCCTCCCCCCTTGCCGCGCTACCTGCGGGGCTTGTCTACTTGAGCTTTATAGAGACTTATGTCTTAACACATTAACATAAGGTTAACACCATCATCGCCTAGAAACCCAAACAGCATCACCGGAGAACTCTAGAGACACGCGTTATTATTTTAGAGTGGTGATCTATACGAGAGTGATGCGTAAATTACCCACTCATTGTTTATTAATGTGTAATTTATATGAATGTATTATTATCATATATTAATATTATGAATATTAACTATGTAATTTAAATAACTTCATATTCAGAAAATTCATTTTTATATATTTTTATTTATAACTGTTACAATTCAAAAACTATTTTTTTCTAAAGCATATAAGTATAAGTTGCCACTAGTAATGTACATATTGGAATAACACTACACAGAATAATAATAAAAAACAGTAGCAAGTTTATTGACCATACTCCGCCTTCTTTGACTGCAATAATTGTATTCAGGAAGCGATCAATAACAGGTTGTGAATCTGTCATCAGGGAGTCAAAAGCAGAAAAACCACCCACCGGTAGCATTATAGTTTGGTTTGCAACAATATATTCCATTTAAAAAGCATTCGGAAACAATACTTTCAAAATTGGAAGGTATGCACATTTCAATGGGTTTGTTTGTGGTTTTGATGCATCACTAGAACGTCACGGGAGACGGTCGATCGCTAGGGTTGTCAACTCCGTATACCTGGGAAATCCTAATGACATTTTAAATGCGAAAGTTTGTAAGCATGGATATATGGATGTTTATTACTCTTTCACGCAAAAACGGCTGAACTTTTGCATTAACATACAGGTTACTCTTTATCCTGAAAAAAAAAATTTAAGTTTCCGAGGTATCGTATGAAAATATAAAAATAGAGCACCACTGTCGTTACTGCGATGAAGATGTCAGACGAAGTTGAGGGCACCAGGTAGTACCTAATAAATAGTACAAAATAAACATGAGTGTGTGCTTATGACCACACAATAGAAGTGAAAACAATACGTGGTTGATGATGACTGGAGCCGAGTCTAACCACAAACGAAGAGTAGCCTAAGAAAGTGTAATAAGCGCACTAATACCTGCAATAATTTGTTTTAAAAAATAACTATTTCAGAAAATAAACGTTTAAAATGCATACATCCAAATACTTTATAAAAATTAGAAGGTTTTTTTAAACTGCAACTATTTTCTAATTGAATTATTGACAACCCTACTGACCGCTTAGCTACTGAACAGTAGTACACTCTCCTCTTTTGTTCTTATGTCGACATGAGGTCTCAAGTTGTGTGGTTGGTACAGTATTAGATAATAATAGAATATTCTACGCCTAACGAATTAAGACATTTCAATATTGTGGTTGAAAGCATTTGGTTTTTGGGATTTTTGTTAAGAAATTTCAAGAACTCTTCAACAAAAAACTGCTTGTAAATTACCTATTAAGTTCATTATTTGAATTCTCTGAATGTTTTTAAAAGAAGATTTGCGCGTTCGTTTGTTTATTAAGTTCGTTAAAATTTTATTTTTGTATTAAAATATACAGTGAATATTGGTCGCAAAAAATGGATAGTCGTAAGCAATATTAATTCGTTTCCGAAATTCGGCAGGGATCTTGCCATTTAGTCGTTATAACGCTTAATTCTCTAATATTCTATTCATAATATATATTTTTTAAATAGGTATCTCTTTCGCTAAATGTCACATTCTCAAAATATAATATTCACTAAATATTAAATTCACAAAACATCAGAAGTTACAATCATTAAATTAAATTAAGTTGCAAACTAAAATTAGTTGAAATTACAATACAAAAAAATATATGGAAGTCGTAAAAATTATGGAATCCGGTTTCTACTGTAGGGTAAGAAAACACTACAAAATAATGTTGTAAATAATTAGAAAATCCAAAATCGGGCTTTTCTAATTATTTAAATCCTACTTATCACATCATTACCTACGGTCTCAAATCATTTAAAATCTATTTCTAGCTTTAAATTGGATTAAATATTTGATTAATTTATTGAACAAACAATTGTACAATTACGATGGCTAAATTGTATTGGTTTAATGTTTGAAAATCGTTTTACTTAGTTACTTACATACTGCATATAAATCGGTTATAACTGTAAATAATGGCGTTACTGCGTATTTATTTATGTAATGACTCTTTTCTTTTTATATTTGGAATTGTGGCACTTAGAATTGCTATTATTCTAATATTTGTCTCCCTAATATAGGTAATATAATTCTAATATTGCATCTAACATTTAATTTTAAAACAACGGAAAAAAGCGGTTATGTAGATTGAAATCAAATAATAACAATGTTCAATAGAAAATTTAATTCAAATTAACGGTACTTAAATAAAATGTTATCTACCTAAAATAATATAGGTACTAGCTGATGCCCGTGACTTAGTCCGCGTTGAAAAATAAAAAAAAACATAAGCAATTGTAACGCTTTGACTTCTTGTTGCTCTAACACTTTGGCCAGGCGTTAGTTTTTATTTTATTTTAGATGATACTATTTTTCTAAATAAAAAGTATATGGTCCTTTCCTGTATCCCTGACAACGTGTATGCAAAATTTCATGATTATTGGTTGAGTAGTTAATAAGGGTTACTTTCACATTTTTAATATTAGCATAGACTAGTATAGATTCCAAATAACTAATATATCAATTGGATTTTCAATCTTTCCTATTTAACTAGTATTTAACTATAAACCTTGTTTATTCAAATTAAAGTCAATATACCTAATATTAAATATGGTATTTTGCAAAGATCAACACGACACAACACTACAAAATTTATATTTAAAATTGCTACCAAACAAATTTATATTGAATAATCTATACTAATATTATAAAGCTGAAGAGTTTGTTTGTTTGAACGCGTTAATCTCAGGAACTACTGGTTCGAATTGAAAAATTCTTTTTGTGTTGGATAGATCATTTATCGATTGCGTCACGTTGCGACTAATAGGAGCGAAGAAACAGTCGAAAATGTGGAAAAAAAAAACAGGGAAAATTATTCATCTTTCCGTTGCGTGCGCTGCGAAAACCGTTCGAGATACCCAAATGATTCCCAAAATAACTATTCCACGCGGACGAAGTCGCGAGCACCAGCTAGTATATATAATATATGCTAAGATTTGATTAATCCGCTACAGGCTTGGGAGACCGACAATATACCTACTTATATTGTCTTGTACTTATAATAGTCTTTGTAGGAAACACTCTTTATTGTTTGCGTTAATTACATCGTCGCTTCATTAAATTGGATTATTTTGATCGGAGTAGGGCACACTGCGTTCTACAGTAACCAGTGTAGCCCGACTGGCAACAGTAACCAACCCCTTACCGAAATTAACTGTGAATGAGCACGTGTGCTGATGATTTGTTTCGGTGCATGAGTAAAAGATGTCAGTAAAAGATGTAGGTAAATATGGTATAGGCCTATTCGTCTATACCATATTTACAATAATACGAGTACAATAATGGACCGCAGACAGAAAACAATCGCAAATGAAAGCAAATATTTCAGAGAATATTCCTTTAAAAAAAAAAACAAAACAAATGGAAAATCGAACAATATGGAATGGAAATCGCATTTAAAGGAATAATATAGAATCTTTACTCTTATTCTTTTACAGATACGTTTAATAATTTTAATGGAACTCTCCGGACGAAAAAAAGTAAAATTCGTAGAACAATAATTTGCATTGCAGAAGATAAAAACATTTTTAAGGTAAGGTAAGGTAATGCCCCCCCCCCCCCCCCCCGTCGGAGTTGTCGAAATATTTGCAGACAGCTGTTTTTTTCTTCTTTTCAATCCCTTGACGGGCAACATGTCGGGCGACATGTCGAAGGACATGTTGGGCTCAAAGACTATATAAGTATATTTGTTGGGTTATGTCGTGCGTATTAGTATTAGATCTTAGTATTTCTGACGGCTCATTTTTTAATTTCACGCGAATATCATCTACAGATTTTGAAATATTACTGTGTAAAATATGCCCATCGATAACTAAAAAACAAACTAGATTATGAGAACCTGTGACTGCTGCAGTTAGACTAGCTGTTACGCTAAGATACCTCGAAAGTGGAGATTCGTACACGTCCTTATCCTATACGTTCAGAATATCAAAGCAATTAATTAGCCGAATAACTAAATAAGTCATGTTTCTTATTTTTATTTTTATAGTTATTGTTTTCTGTGTCCCATAAACACTTGTAGGACCGATAAAGTTCCACGAGATGCAGGACTACCTCGTTCGTCCACATTGTTGCAGAACATACGTCAAACTTGGGGACTTCATTACTTGAGACTTTTGTTCTTCAACTGAAGCGACGCGGCGACCAGGAACATGTCGGGCGACACGTGTTGCGGGATATTTGTCCCCTAGTGAATACGAGGCCTAAGGATTAACGACTATACCTACTTCGCGTCAACGGCATTGTAATTATCGATAACCACATTATCAGGCTTATGGCGACAAATAGTCCAGTCAATGATTTTGAACGGAACCTATTTATTTCCCTATCTCTTTCCAATCTCTTTTTTTTTCAATCACCTTTTCCTTAACCCTACTATAGTCGGCAGCGGGCCTGCAGCACCTGTGGCGTTGCTTGCGTTAAGCAAGTTTTAGACTTGCAATAAAACTTGCAGAATATGAGTTCTGCAAACAAAATTTTATGTGTAAACGGCCATGGCAAGCTAACTCCTGCAAGTTTAGTAACTTGCAGGACTTGCTGCAAGTCACACGACGTGTAAACATTATTTTACGAATGCAAGCGCAGAGACGTATAATTTTTAAGTCGCCTTTTAAATAAATAATTAAATAAATAATATAGCATAACACACTCAACAAGGTGATATTACAATTCTTCTATGCAAATACTTCTCGTTAGCATAATGAGAAAAACTGGTAAAAATAATTATATGTAGGTAGGTATTATGTATTATAAGAAAAAATGTTTCTAAACAATGCTATTGCAAGTTCACAGCGTACACGAATCACCAGCTTCCAGTGTTAGTAAAATTCTTCTGCAGCTATTTAATAACATTTCTTAGTCAATAATGCTTTAAATTGCCTTTGTATACACAAATCTTTTCTTTAGACTCACAGATACTAGCAAAAAACACATTTTAAAAATATTTTTAAAATTTTTAAAAGACCAAACAATCGTTCAATACACTATTACGTCTATATTCCGGGAATTTAAATAACGGTTGTAAATCTATTTTACTGCCACTATTTTCGTCAGTGTTTTTATGTAGGTTCAACTTAATGTTTCGTACTGCCTCCTGGGGCTACGGGAGCTGGTTGTAAAACAATAAATGTACCCTTGTACTCTCACATTATACCCTGCTTTACTGTTATACGAGTGAGTCTTTGTACTGTGTCTTGACAATCAACGGCGTTGGCCTTCCCTCTATTGTTCAGCTAGTGACAAATGAACACGTTTAAACAAAAGATATTGCCTTAAACATCTTTACTTGCAGGCTCGTTATGCAACCTGATTGTTGTGCTTATTGCTTATTTGTAAAATTCGTTTTCACTGGCGACTTTCTCTTTTTAATTTTATTAAAAACTTGTAATAATTTAATAATAAAGTAATAGCGTTAATTAAAATGAACTCTTCGCAATCCTGTTCGCGACTTCGCCCTCTTGAAAAGTGAAAGAAATCGTCTGGTTTTTCCGCGGGTATAATTCAAAACTCAAAACTTTTTTTCTAACTAGTAAGTTTTTTTACTAGTAGATAGTAAGTATTATAATTAGTGATAGGAAATAAGGATTAGGTTCCCTGTTTAGGTTGTATTAGATAATCTATCTATGTATAAAGTTTTCCTAAAAACTCAACCATTACAAGGCATTTCTATATTTTTATCATGTATATGATATTAGACAATTTTACATTAGTTAGCGCAAAAGTATTAGTATAATAATATTAAATATTAAATAATATAATATTATATATGATTAATTTTGCGAGTGTTTTATAATGTAAAAATACATTAAAAATATTATGAAGTAAAGACTCTTTCTTTACAAATATTTTAAAATACCAATTTCTATTACTCTCGTAATAAGGCATACATTCGCATGAATTATTTATTTGTATATGTTACAATACAATAGCATGTAATAGATATAACTTAAACAATGACAGCACTGTTAATCACTGTCAACGCAACAATAATTTCACCTTCTAAAGGAGCCATTAAATACAACATCTCAATAAAATGTTTGTAAACACCGTGCACTCAAGCTGCGAGGATCCACGCTGAGAGCTCGCTAAAGATAAGACAATAGGAACATAGCAGCTTCCGATGACTCATGCCATAAATAAATCACTGTTTTCACGAATGTACTTACAGGAATCACGAGCGATTGTTATCTTCACTATGCTAAACCAGACTAATAATTTGTTCAAAACAAGTCACGCTAAGGTCTCATCAAAAGGTCTCGGTAGGACGTCCGCGACAGAAATTGTTCCGTTCATTGTTGCATAGGTTACAAAACGTGTCGACAGCGACGTCATGTCGACACCCTTATTTTTATTACTTACAATGCGCTGTTCTAAGTCAGTTTCTTTTGAATAAATGAAAAAAAATCTATGCATGATTACTTTTCGAAAACCTATCAAAAACATACAAAACGAGATCTTATAGTTTTTCGCGCCTATGACATAGATTAACAATGTTCCTGGGGCAGACCGGCAGGCGTAGGTATTGTAACATTTCGCCTCCTATTACTAAACTCTAATCTTTCCAAATCGATACTATTACTTAGTATGCGAAAAGTAATCACCGCATTACAAGTCAATAAAAAATAGAAACTGATCGATGTCGAAGTTAGTTTTTTGGTCGAATGATCAGTTGACATGCACGACTTTCGCGTTTCATCGAAAATGCTGTGGACATTCTGACGGAATGTTCGAATCTTTTCTCGTGAGAACAAACTTTGTAGACGGCGCATAGCAGTGGAATCTAACAAGTGGTTCTCCCAAACGCCTCGGACTTTAGTTGGGTTCTGCTAAATCAATAACTTCGTCACGTTCATTAGCAACTTTTGATGATTTAAACTGGAAATAGAAAAAATCAAAATCAAAAATCAAAATATTTATTTATCAATTGGGTTTCTACAAGAAACTCTTATGATCTTAGATTAGTAAAAGCTCTTAGATTTTTAAAAACGATTGTGTGTAAAGATTTAGGTTAAAATTTTTGCTTTTTACTTCAAAGCGTGGTGAATAGCTACCGTCACACATCATCGTACATAGGATATTACATAGGTATACATACCTATCCTATGTAAATGTAAAAAACAACAAATACCTACGGTGGACCGTATATTACCAACCGACTAACCACGCTGTTCACCGGGTTGGTCCGTGAGTAATTTTTCTTCTTAACCGACAACCTAATCTGCTTCATAAAAAAGTAAAACTCCCATTCGCCTAACCTCATCTGGAATCTCTATCCCACCTCTATCCTCATTTGTCCACATACTTTTTTATGATCCATATTGTCACTTTGATTCCATGTCTATGACGTGTCTAACTATACAGACCTTTTTTAACGTTGGGAAACAGCAGTGTAGGGGACGCTGCAAGATTATGCAGGACTCTTTACCGGCTAAAATCCAACGATTTTCTAGCGCGACGATAGATGGACGGTGTCGCGGGGACGTTATCTTTATAGTAATAACTAGCTGCTGCCCGCGACTTCGCCCGCGTAATTTTGTAAATTATATACTAAAACCTTGCTCGAGAACCACTCTATTCATTAGTGAAAACCGCATTAAAATCCGTTGCATATAGTTTTAAAGATCTAAGCATACATAGGGACAGACAGACAGCGGGAATGTAGTGACAAGTTTTACAGAAAAAAGCCAGTAATACTTGGTTACCTAATTAACAAGTTATTTACTACTAGCTGGTGCTCGCGACTTCGTCCGCATGGAATAGTTGTTTTCGGAATCATTTGGGTATCTCGAACGGTTTTCGCAGCGCACGCAACGGAAGCCCTCAAAGATGAATATTTTTCCCCGTTTTTTCCGCATTTTCGACTGTTTCTTCGCTCCTATTAGTCGCAACGTGATGTTATATAGCCTAAAGCCTTCCTCGATAAATGATCTATCTAACACAAAAAGAATTTTTCAATTCGAACCAGTAGTTCCTGAGATTAGCGCGTTCAAACAAACAAACAAACAAACTCTTCAGCTTTATAATATTAGTATAGATATTCACTATTAATTCCAAAATATTTCTGTTCTGTACTCATTTTAAATATCTACCTAGAAGAATGAGTTCTTTCAACCTGCCATTAAAAGCAGGGACAACTCAATCACGGATCGTCAGATGGGCAAGTGTGTCCAATCTCCTTGAGACACGTGCGTGCACTATCCGCTGTGAAAATTGATCCGATGCTGACTGAATTTTTCCGAAAAACCGTAATGTCGTCGACCGATTATACCATCAATTTACGACGCCTCCAAATCCGAGAACCACGATATCCACCTGCGAACACACTCGGTGCACTATAACTGTCGTTGCCTTTCGATTATTTAATTATCGAACTGTTAGTCATATTATTTTAATTTAATCTGAGTTCTCACGCGCTTACGTGTGGGAACTAACTTATAGATTTTAGGCGTGAACAACGCTAGAAATCGTAATGGGGATGGAATGTGTTTATATGTATATATTCAAAATTTCTCATACAAATTAATGAGAAATATTTAAAAAAAAAACACCATATCATTTTCCACCTATAATATACATATCAATATGTATCAATAGGAGTAAACTGTATTGACAAGACTAGGCAAGATACGTTAATGTCATTCCTTGTCTTGTCATGAAATTCTTATGTCTTATGCCCCAAGACAATTATCTATGGCACGATATGATATCGCAGAAACCACAGTATACTATTGTATTTATTTGACAATTCCACTGACAACACAGATAATAATATTATGTTATCTCAGCTGGGCCCCCAGACATAAGACATAAGACAAGAATTTCATGACAAGACAAGGGATGAGATTAACGTATCTTGCCTTGTCTTGTCAAGAGTTTTGCCATACAGAATCAGGGCCCACAGGATGAAAAAGAATGCTGTGGCGGGGAACCGAAGTCGTGTCATAACCTAAATAACGTCTTCGCGAATCCGCCCATCACGGGCTCACGGCCACGCTAGAAAGTCGTTGGGTTTATTAGGATGAAAAAATATATTATCTGTGTGTATATTATATACCTATAATTATGTGTATCAGCCTATGATAATACATTCTGACGAGTTCCTTGGTTGAGTGGTTAAGGTGCTGCTTTGGGAATGAAGTTTTCATAGTTGGCTTGGCTATGGATCTGGAAAGTAGTGACATGGTGCACTGCGTTTCGCAGTATTTTGGGCAGCTGTTTAGCGACAGTAATCTGCACCCCTTATAGAAGATCACCGTTAAATATATAAAAGCATGTTTGCTCTTGTGTTTCGGCGAGACAATCCTCAATCACAATCCCTTATCCTCAACCCTACAATGCCTTATCCTCAATCTCACTGTGGTCGGCAGCGCATTTTCAGAATCTATAGCGTTGCTTGTGTTATAGGCGACGGTAGCCGTCTACCATCAGTCTGTCTGTCGACCTTAAAGAAGTTGGCATGTGACGAATTACTAGCAGTTTTATGACTGTATAGGAACCTACTATAAACGCAAAGTTTTACACTAGACTGTCTCTAATGATTATTGAAATCTTATGAGTTCTCCGAAGTTGCATCCTTTACTTAGTTGAAAGATACGAAACGCGGTTCCTAATTTAAATCTTTGCTAAAAAGTTAGATGTCCATATTGCCGTACTTACCTATCCACCCGGGTGGCATACCTGTGCGCCAAATTTAAAATATCCTTTCGTCATATTGTTCCAAGCCAATGACATTTTAGTAAGTAAAAACGCTTAGATGATATCCGCCTCCTCAAACAGTCCCCTCCCAGTTTTTTGACAAACACGATTCGTCATGTTCAATTAAAATTGTAGCACGACTTTTCTCGCTGACAATAATAGATATTATTCAGTACGCCACAACTGCTTAGTAACTTCAAAAAATTTAACAGACTATATTTATTTGATATTAAATAATATATTTTATGTGTCAAATATTATTTTATTTTGGTTTCTATAATTAACAATTTATTATTATTTATTACAAATATATACCTATTTGCATTTTTTTCTCTTGTCTTACTAAAAAAATGTAAAATTCTAAATTCGTACATATTGCGAATAATATGGGCAGAACCCTGAAAAAAGATAAACCCACCCTACACCCTCAGCACAGACCCCACCCTTGAGGATTTTTAGCATGTTCATCTGAATATCGTAAGGTATAATAATTTTATTGTACCAATTTTCAAAACTACACGAATTATTTCCCCTGATTTTTCTAATTTGTCTGAACTATAATATCATTTAATATATGCAATGAACGCTATAATTTATGCAGTTATCAAATCTCTTAAATGATTCCCTTCAACCAGTCTGACATCAAACTACTTAGATAATATTACAGAATTGCATTGTTCCCACGCGTGTGCCTTACCGAAACCTTTTTGCGTCGGAGACTATTTTTGTAAAAACAAGTCTACTCAATCACGTTTTCCATTCAGAGGTTTTTTTTATCGATGATTGGGTACTAGCGACATGACGCTATCCAATCCGGTCCACCGTTGAACTTGTCTAATTAAGAATCATATTCTGAGAAATTCTGAAAAACAGATTTTGGGAGTTGCTCCATTAAACTCAAGACTCTTTGTATTTGCGGTCGGTTCAATGAAATGTAATATAGATAAATATTATTATATAGAAATAATACTGGTATTACTAAAGTATCGCTGAGTCTCTTCAAATATTTTTATGCTAAGATCGATAGACAGGCTGACGGTAGGTGATGGTACTCGTAGGTGACATCCGTCAACTAAAAAACAAGCTACGTCATAGTTACTGCAAGTGCGCGACCGACTACAGTAGTAATAAATAGTAATAAATTCCTACTAGCTTTTACTGGCAAACTTATCCGTGTATATCAGTAGTCAGTAGGTACTAATCAGTACTAATATAATAAATGCGAAAACTTTCACGCAAAAACTACTGAACTGATCACCATGAAATTTTGCATACACGTTGTCTGGGACACCAGAAAGGGCATCGGGAACCTTCCATCAAACCGGACGAAGTCGTGGGCACTAGTAATTTATAATCTAGCTGTTGCACGCGACTTCGTCTAAAAATATGGTTATATTTTTGTTTTAAATAACACAGGTTTGTGTTATTCGTTGACAATGTAGCTTTCTATAGATAAAAGAATTGTTAAAATCAGTCTAGTAATTATTGAGTTTATTCATTACAAACAAAAATACAAATCTTTTCTCTTATATTATTATCTTTTTGAAAGATAAAGTCTATCTTTCAAACTGGAACCAACTATATTACATTTATGAAATGTTTTTTTTTAAATTGAATGTGAAATAAATTTCAATATTTTCAAAATTTTTAGTTCCAAAAATAATTACAGTAGGATTAAGAGCTATTTATTATCTGTCGTATCATAAACATATTTTAGTTTTGTCTTAATGTTCCTGTTAGACGACGGTAACCATCAATTAGTGAGACATCAAACTGCCTGCCACCCATTGTAATATAAAAAATCTAAGTATTTATTCTTAGTCAAAGGAAGAAGGACCTGCTTTATAAATAAGTGTAAACAGATTTTATTTAAAGCGATTTTTATTTATAATAAACTTATTAAATATTTTTACAACTTAAGTATTTACAAATATAACCATCTATATCAATCAGTACAATATAATTTAAATCTATTTTTTTTATTACAATAAATATTTTTCATTTATGTAAGGCAATCACAATTTAAGGCCATATGAGTATGTACCTAACCGAATTTGAATGTTATTTAAAAGAAATAATACTAATTTAATCACTGTATATACAATTATACACATACGATTATACGCAGATTACAACAGGTACCTAATTTTATAAATTATTGTACATTTATTTAATAAAATTGAGTTATATAAATCCAAAGTGCATACGCAATGTAAGTAAATACTAATTATAGGACCTGCCTAGGGTTCGTGCATTTCAAATGTTATGCTATGTTATTATTTATTATTGAGAACAGTTTGTTGTTATACTTACGTGTAAGTAATACTTGATAAAATTTAACAAGAATTTTAAACAATTTGAAAAAATCTTAATATTAGCGCAAAATCACAAAAAATGAGTAAAAAAAAATGAAAAATAAAAAAAAAACAATAAAAATGTAATTTCAATAATAAATTATAAAGTTGTGTTTATAATTTACTATTAAGTTCTGCCCCTTATTCGTATTGAGGAACATTTTTATCTAATTTTTATTAGTTTCATTTAACATCTCAGTTAAATGTACATGCTGCAGCACATCATGTAAATATACAAAAGTTGATACAAAAAACATGATACAAAAATCATGTAATATTCACAAAATAATTAATTCCGTAAACCATAGTAAAAAAAAAACACACCAAATCAATATAGAATGCAGTAAGATATTGATTTAGAATTTATTGTATAACTGTAATAAGAAATATATTATTTTATTTGGTAAGGGTGGTCCATTTATGTAACGGACTGTACATTATGCTAGTGGGCGAGTTGTCTATAAAAATAAAATATTAGGTAAAATAAAACATGACAATTCGCCCAACTTGGGCGAGATAAACTTGGGCGAGTAGTCCATTAACTCAATAATTCGTCGCGAAAGTCAACCGACCCAGCCTAAACGTAAAACGACGGGACGTAATACCCGTATTTGCCAATCGGCGCACACGGGGTTTTCTTTGGGAGCTCGACCTCCTGGGATGGAGTATACCTAAGTAGGTATTACACTGTCACGAAATATTACATTTTGTTACAGGTTTTATTTGCTTTTTACAAGTTACAATTTGCTACAAATTTTCTTTCAAAACATTTTAATGCCTACACCAAAAACATCGAAATTCAATACTGGTTGTTATTTAAGATGAAATAATAAAATACTAACTGTTAGAAAATAACTACAAAATACAAACCAGCAAAATGCCTTTTTGAAAGTAAAATTTGTAGTATTAAAGTAGTAGAATTTAAATTTATATACAATATCAAAATAAAATGAATTGTATACGGAACCAAATTTTAAATTTTTTCTTCACGTATAAGATAACCTTATTTATGCCAGTAATATACTCTAATATAATACGATATGTAATTATTAATCTAAATTTTATTACCTATAATAATAATAATGTAGGTATTTACAATGGATTGACTTATTTTCTCTCGTAGGTACCTTAAAACTATATAAGTAAGAAATATATGTACAATTTAATTAAATATAGAAATATTTTTACACAAAGCACAGGAACCTTGAACTATGTATATCAGCAGTAATATAGGTATATATGCAACATACAACTTTTAAGTATGTCAAATAAAGAAGGCACATTCGATATGTTTTATGTTAAATGTTGGTATATGTTTTCAAGTGAAATCTTCATTATATAATAAAAAATCTAGGCTCCGAATATGATTTTGTCCCATTAGGTGTCGACCCTTGGTCCGTGGGGTCCTAGCGCTATAAGGCTTTTTAAGGAAATAGCAAAAAGGTTAGTCGACATCACAGGAGGCCGAAGAGCTGGCAGCTACCTCGGACAAAGAATTAGTCTAGCGATTCAAAGGGGGAATGCTGCCAGTATCATCGGAACCTTGCCTAAAGGGACTCCTTTTAATAATATATTTTCATTATTATATTATATTTTTTAAGGTTTTTAGTTATATTATAATTGTAACGTAATATAAGGCAATGTTGTATGTGTTAATAATAAATAATAATAATAATAAACTTCTTTATTCAGGTTACTTGGACCCAAAGTGTTGTATACATCTTATAAATAATTGCCTCTTTAAATTTATTGGAATCGAATATTACTACATTTTTTCTTGGTATATTTGACCGCAAATAACTAGTTAGTGCAGCCTTCCCATATCCATGCCACCGAGCTGCCCCAAGTACGGATATCCCGACTTAGCTTCCGTTGGTGAGTGAGCGTGCGATGCGTAATGAGATGAGTTTGTACCGAAAAACGAACTGCAACAAAATATAAATCATATTAATTTTAACATTCCATTTTTTCTAAAATTTCAATAATGTAAGTTTAAACAGTGTTGTTAAACTGTTAAGAAATTATGGGACCAATTTATTTAGTATAATTATATTGAAATAACAAATAGGTATTGTCATTTAAAAAATATTTGCATATTTCGAACTAAATACATAATTATTTCCTATCTGCTGTATATTTTGAGAGTCTCAATCTATCATTTATAAATTCCTATAATCCTATGTGTCATCATAATTCAATTTTTTTTTTTAAAAACTTTAATTAAACTCAGACAATAATATCTCAATGTCTAAAGTACAATATATTATTATTATTCGTACGATATGTAAAAAAAAATCATCTGGTAGCTAAAATAACTTGAATGATTCATTTATTTATAATTAACTTATAATTGAAATAACTCAACAAAAGTGTATGGCAATAAGACTCTCAACAAAGAGCGAATAATGACACAGTAGACGTTATAATGGTTTGTAATTGCCACCTATTTGGTCTTCTGTACCATCTAATGTGTAATTTAAGAGACGATAGTATCATGCATTAGTCTATTAAGAAAAATCGCTGCACCTCATTCGTGACTCTTGTACATTGTTGGAATTCTAAGGGCCTCTTTCACCATCTGTCAACCGTCATTTAAAGTCACTTGTCATAGGGAATAATTTAGCTGATATACCTTTGTTAGTAAGGTAAAAGTTAAAAAACAATAAATAAAAAAAATTCGCCTATCGAAGATGCACTAAACCGAGTGCATAATTTAATAAAACATAAAATTATTTGTAAAAGTAACTAATCACCACTACTTGTTGTTGGTGAAAGAGGACCTTACATTAATAAAAATCTTAGTTTTCGAAGTTACTGTAATAAAAATATAAAATGTGACATTTTATGGCTTAATTTTTTTTATTAAATATTAAAAATGGAAGAGACAAAAAATAGCTATCAAAATTATTGACAAAATAATTAGCTGAAAGATATAACTACTAGCTAGTGTCCGCGACTACTACGCGTTGAAAAATAAAAAAAATATATATTAAGCAATATGACGCCTGACCTCTTGTTGCTATAACACATTAGCCAGGCGTTAGTATTTTTTATTTTATTTTAGATGATCCCTTAGGAACAGTGCTTTTTCCTGGATGAAAGGTCCTCCTTATGTCCTTTATGAACCTAGGATGAACCTCCCTATGTCCTTTCTTGTGTCCCAGACAAAGTGTTTGCAAAACTTCATGATGATCGGTTGGGTAGTTAAGGCGTGAAAAGGTAACAAACTGACAGAGTAACTTTTACATTTATAATTTAAATGGATTAGAATGGATGTATAGTATGGTTTACCTATATTTATAATTTATATGACATGACATACATTTATATGGAAGTATTATGTATGCTAAATGGTACAGTAAATATAAAAATATCTTCAATTTTTCAATTGAATTGTTAAATTGAATTTGAAATAACTAAGCGAACAAGAACAACAAACCGAGAACAATAGGGAGGAAATGAACTCGAGATTCTATTCACGTTTAAAATTAAAACACATTCTCTGTGGCTTGGTGTCATATCGTACTGAAACAATTATTACTTTTAAATCCAAATTTATGTAGAATATTCTTTTCCTTGTATTGTATCACAGCATACTTATTTCCTACAGTAGGCCGACGCCTTTGATGTTGGGCGATACCGCCGCCTGTGTAGGTATTTAAAAATTACGGAAGGGTTGACACAAATTAAGTATGTAACATAAAATGTGCTTATGTACCTTTCTTCATCGTGCAGAAATTGATGAAAGCTTAGTTCTTTATTTATACGAGATAAAGATTTGCACGCACTTACAGCACATGCCGTACGCACCATTTTGATTTATATAATAAATTAAAATCTGAAAGACGCGATAGCCCTGGAATATTTATCCCAAGATACTAAGAACGACGAAGTATGTAGCTTGGGCACGGCACGTCCCACTCGCGCCTCACCCCTCACGCCCCGCACGATTGCCCTGTCTAGACGTCTCCGTCGGCCTACTGTACGAAATAAGTATGCTGTGGTAATATTGTGTATTATTGTGGATCTTGTATTCTTGTAACAAAATGAATTTGTAAAACTGGCTCAGGCAGTATAAACAGAAAATATTGCGTCGTGCAATACATTTTTTCCTTGACGTGTTTTGCGAATGAATATCTATAAGATTTATCTATAAGTACTTAATTGTAACTTATATCTTAATTCATCTATTTGCATTCTTACGATCATTGCAATTGTGATTTTTAAAGTTGTATTTTCAAATAGCTTATTATAATGTCTACTACGCGGTAATACAAAGACACAAATAACATGACGACAATATGAATTATTAATTATTATATTATATCTTCTACTTCTGCTTACTTCTAAACCTTCCAACGGGTTTCACTAATCCGAAGAACGATAAAAGCACTATCAAAATGACTTCACGAAAATTGCTAGCAGCTGTCATTATATGTATATGTTTCCAAAGAAAAAAGTATGAACTTAGAACGTCTGCTAAACTGACTTTTATGGCAGTAACTACCTAGTAATTTCAAGAAGCAGGTGCACACAAAAAAACGTGGAATAACTTAAATCCTGACAATATCATTTTTAATGGTATTGAGGTTGTTAGCATATCTTACAATACGAAGCACGCGAACGAAACGGCTTTCCAACGACTATAAGCAATTAAATAATCAACTGCTCGCACTCAGCCCATGTCATTAATCTAATTTCAATTGCAGTTTAAAAGGAACCTTGTGTGAATATAATTTAATGGTTTTTCGATTAGCAAAATGAAAGATTTCCTTCTCTTTGTTCAAAACTTTTGAGCTGCTACACAAATACAAATTTTAAGAATTATAAAATTATAATTATAAAATCACATAACCGTATCATCTGTTGGATGGTCTAGCTAGAAGTTAATGGAGAAACAGACAGAGTGCCTATCTATAGATATATATAGAAGATATACATATAATTAATTGAATAATAAAAACAAAATATTAACAATTATATAGATTCATTGACAAAGTTATAGTGCCAAGAATTTGTATTAATTACAACTTCTATGTACTGAAAACTACATTAGTAGTGGGCCTCTTTCACCATCTGTCAAGTAGGCTAACCGTCGTATAAGTCACCGGTCACCGGGGATAAATGGAGCTGATATATACCTTTGTTTGTACGGCAAAAGCTACGAATAAATAATACTCTTCGTAGGGTAAAAGTCTCAAACATTAAAAAAGAAAATAATAATAAAAATTCGCCTATCGAAGGATGCACTAAACCGAGTGCATAATTTATAAAAACATAAAATTATTTCTAAAAGTAACTAATCAAAACTTTACTTGTAGTTGGTGAAAGAGGCCCTTAAATTGTATTAACTATAATTTCTATATAGTGAAAACTACATTACTACATGCCTACTTGTATTCAAAGGTCGCTAACTAGTAGCTATTCATAGATTAAAAAAAAATTTGAAAATGGAAACAATTGAGAGATTACACGATAATCTCAGAAAGTGAATGGATCATATAAAGAGTCCATAGCGTCATAGCGACCGGTAAGAAGAACATATGAGAGCGGTTAGGAAGTTGAATGCAAATAGCTGCAGATAAGTTTTAATACCAGACTTGAGTAAGTTTAATGCTTGGCTTCGGTACAGTAATGTCACGTTCCGTTGCCATTAATTGCGGTTACGATACAAAGTAACATGTGTTTATCTACGTTTCCCGCTGACTGTATTGTACTCGTTCGCCTAACCTTCCGTAATAACCTTCATGTTTCAAAGAAATGTTAGGTTCAACAATCAAATGTAGCTACACGATTTGGGTTCTCGTGTGCTGCTATTAACTCATGCTTATAGTTTTGTTAAACATTTTACTACTCGATTTTAGTCTACTTTCCTATAGATCTATCTATATATTCTGAAAACACTTTAGTGGCCTTTGTCTTCATTACTAAAATATTTGTATTAATGTAAGTTTGAAAGTATTAAAAAGTCTTTTTAATATTCGAATTTTCAAATAAATGGGATACACTTAAAAATCTCAAATATTCTCCAAAGTGTAAGTAAAAAAAACAATGGTCTGATTTTGAACGATGTCCTTTACAAGTTTACTCGATTGGTTTTTTTTTTTTAAAAAAGTCATATTTATAAAATTAACAGATACATTATTCACAAAAACGCGAGTAAATTTGAAATGCTAAATTGCTGGGTGGTGGGCCATGCGCCATATGGGTGGAAACGAATCGTTGTCGAATGTCGATACAAAATTTATCCATATTTTATTTTATTAAAATAGATTTTTCCAACACGCAAATAAACAGTATTTTTGTTTTAGGCTGGTTTGAGGGGAAGGCATAATGTATGAGAATACACGTAACCTACTACATATTAGTTGCTATGTCACCATACAGCGCGTGATATTGTGTGTGGTCCACATTTACGACTAAGTTTATAGATGTGCTTTGTCTGGATAACACAGATAAATGTCCACTCCGTATACAACACAAAGCGACAATGAGATCGTTTCTCCTCAACAAAATCACTCTAATAAAACAGTTACTGTAGGTACCTACCTAAACATATGATCCACAACGAATGCGCTTTCCTTGCCTTCTTTGTTAAATGCAATCAATATTGCGTGAGGAAAATAAGTAAGTAAAATTTTAATTAAAAGCCGATCAAAAATCTCTATAAAATTCGCAGCCCTATTGCATTCACGATCGGACCGGCATTTTATGAAGCGCAGCCTGTAATAACCACCCGCGCGCCGTATAATGGTCAACTTCTTACACTCTTAATTGATTAGCGGCCGCTCTGGCTAATGATAAAGGAAGGTGAAAAGAAATAAAAAGAGTAGACCCCGATTTGCGATCGAGCTCCACGCCCGTCTGATAGCCACTGCACATTGCACTCCCCAATACCACCGTTTCATCATTTGCAGATTACCCAGCTATTGAGACCCACAATTCAACTCAGTCATGTTTAACGCTACAAACAGAATACCTACTATTTACAAACCTAACATTATCCTAATAAATAGCTATTTAAATTGTCGGCAGTAAAGGTCAGTTTATTATAATTGCATATTCATCCACAAACCAAGATGGAACATGAGTAGCTCAACATCAATAATTCATGAAGGCAAGTTGCCATTGCCGCTAGGGATTATTGAGACGTTATACTTAGGTCTGTGTTTATTAATTCTAATATAACATTTTGTGACGTTATAGCGTTATAGTCGTATAGCTGTTTCATAATAATGTATTTACTACATTATATTATCTAAGTAGCTGGTACCAGCGACTTCGTCCGCGTTGAAAAATTAAAAATGATACACTTTAGAAAATATAATATGAGTAATACATATTTATCGATTTGACGTCGGTGGCGCAGATTTTTTTATATTTTTAGATGATCCTTCGAGAACCTAACATTTTTATAGGATAATCCTAGATATGTGGTGTTATCTGTGTGCCAAATTTTATCCAAATTTCGTTCAGCCGTTCTTGCGTGATTGAGTAACAAACATTCAAACACACAATCGCATATTATTATTAAGATTAGGATATTAAGATAAGTAAAATATAAATTTACCTGTAATTTTCTGGCCACGCACTGACTTCTGACAATTTATTTTGTGGATGCGCGCTGAGTTGTCTTGAGGTCCAATGATTGTGCGCCGACATGGCAGCGTGTTCTTGTTTCGAATATTCTCCGTAACCATAAGGATGAGGTATAGCTTCGCTGATATTCGAATAAGTGGGATGTTGATATGAAATTCCGCTACTTTGTGTGACTGGACTGTTTGAAGTTGGACTTGAACTAGGAGGTGTATCAGTTGTCGCTTGTAAAGGTGCAGGTAACTCAGAAGAATGGGATAAAGGCGTAAGGTTGCCGGAAGAAAAAGAACTAGATGTTGGAGGGTGTAATGAAGAAGCAGCTAAGGCTGATTGACATACAGATGGTGCACTTAATGCTGACTGATGTAAAGAAGGAGCAAGAGCGGAATTCAGTACTGAGCTTGTGCCTAATGCGGAAGAATAGGATTGTTGCCATGATGAGCACTGAGGGTTAAAGGTAGAAGGTGGTTCATACTGCTGATGAACGGAAGGGAAAGCTGATGGTAAGGACATGGTATTGAAAGCACTGAGTTGCTGGGAATTAAGCTGCTTGCGAAGACGTGCCCTTCGGTTCGAAAACCATACCTAAACAAAAAATACCAAATTATCTCTTATTGCCTTTTATTTCATTATTAAAATAAATGAAATGAAGCTAAAAAGCTAATATGAATGCGTATTTTTACTTATATATAATCCTCGGATTTATAAAATGCCACTCTACATTGCATAGCTATTCAAATCCCATTTCAGCCTCAGGTACTAAAATAAACCTACTCAGCTAATTGTTTCACTTCGATTGCACAATTTAATCCCAACTGCCATTCGTCTGATTGCTACGAAAGGATTCTAAATAATTAATTCTGCTTTAATATCCTCTCCAAGCTTGATGTCTTATTAATTAATGGAGGGATTGAGTTCTGAAGATACTGTAATTACAATATAAGCCAAACTCATTTCCATTTTGTATCTTAACCCACAATTATTGGAGGCAAATAAAAAGAAATAGGTAGGAAGAAACGGTAGCGAAGCGCAACATATGGGCGCTCGCTTATGTTTGTATCAATTAATTATAAAGGTAATAACGTCATTTTTACGTCACGCCTTTTGTAGGGGCGAGAAATAAATTAAACCCAACAATGAGTTTGTTTAATTGCGTTCATCCATCATTACACGCATGCATTGTACTCACCTGTACTCTAGCTTCGGTTAATTTAGTTTTCTGTGCTAACTCCTCTCGCGTGTACACATCTGGGTATTGAGTTCTTGTAAAAGCTCTTTCCAATGCCTCCAACTGATCCCCAGAAAATGTCGTTCTTGATCTTCGCTGTTTTCTTTTCAGCGTGATGCCTGGCTCAGACTCCGTATCTGATTCTTCACAGGACGATGGACCTTTTGAGACAAAAGAACATTTTGTAACCAGACGATCAATAAAGTGCAAATACCAATATTTCTTATTGCATCAACTTCGCCCGATTCCTAATATCATTATAGTTTATATGTTGACGAACAAATTAAGTTACCGCACGGACCACACGCGATCAGATCCTATAAAATAAAATGTAACCACATTGTATTACGAGTATGTATCTAATGCGTTTTCTAGTTTTTTTTTTTTGAGACATGGTCTCTACAGTTGTTAGTGTAAAAGAAATTATTACCCCGCTTCCAAATGAGTAAAAAATGTTCCAACGTTACAAATTTTTGTGTTGCACTATTTAAAATACTTGTGTTTTAAAATCAACCGCAAAGAGTGATTTCGTTCGTATAATTTTATTCAATTTTCGTAATTTTCAATCTTGTAATTTCGCGAAAGCGTATGTAAACATTTCCACGAAAAAGAGACCGTTGATTTCTGCCGTTCGTAGGTCAGGCATGAATCGAAAAGTTTTCAACGCGCCTTCCTGGTGCCGAGTGCTAAAGGAGGCCGCTTTTCCAGTGTAGATATTACTTTAGCTGCGCACAACTTAATAATATGCATAATCTTATCGGCGAGCAGAATCTCTCCGGCAAAAGCGCACTCCGTCGCCGAACCGGGATATTAGGAGCGCCATTTTATATTGGATAGCTATACAGCACAAGACGTGCAGTACGGACAGATTGTCGTAATGCAAGCCTCGCGGCCAAACGCGATGGGATAATAACACCTTTGGATACTAATTTCATTTTTATAACCTACAATTTCGAAGCCGACACAAGGGGCGCTGCCGTAGCGTGCGCGCGCGCCGCGTCCGCTTCACTTTTGCGTACATTATTAACTTTATACGCTATTTTGCGAAGTTTGCAAATGTTCCGACAGTCTCATTATAGGTATTAATTTATAATAATAATCTGCTTTGAGCTAAATTAAGTGATTATGGTCTCGAATCAGCGTTAAGGACTACGATGACACGGCGAGTTATTTACGCGTCATTATGTTGAAGGTTTTCATTGGCGATTTGTGAAAAGACAGCTAATTGGAATTTCTGCATATCTCAAGGATTTATTACATTTCTAATCTATTTATTTTTATGTAAAAATTGAAATCGACCTTGTGTTAAAAAATGAACTAAAAGTCTTAAGTAATAATAATTAATTACCTAATGGACTTCAAATATGTTATTTTTTTACAATATATTGTATAGTTTATGGCGGTAGATATATAAAAAAAAACTTAAATTCTTCTACCTTTTCTAGTTTACACTAGCAAAAAAAATTGAAATAGTAAACTTTGAATGCATAATATATGAATCCAAAGTTCAATTCAGCACGGGAATTCATACCATAGAAAAATCACATTAAACATCAAAATAGTTAGGGAAAGCAGTATTCATTTAGGAAAATTTCGTGTCTGCTGAGGTAAGTGTTACTTACCTAGAATACCATCGATGCTGTGATTTCTCCTTGGATCTGATTCATCCCTTTTGCCTCCTCTTATTAGTCTCGATATAGAACTGACTGATGGGGCAGTATTTTTATCACAAATGCCTTCTTTTATTAGTTTATCTCTAATTTCCCAGGAAAATATACCTGGGTTTAGTCTCTTCAGCTCTTCGATCCTGTTCTCTACTTCCGGCGTTGCTACTCGCGGCTTCGATCCTCCGATTACTCCGGGACGAATGGAGCCAGTTTCCTAATAAAAGAAATGTCAATTTAAAACTATTTTTTGTTAAGTGATGCAACTGATAGAATGACGTCTACGAAGCTGTGAATTTTTGTTAAGTGTTCAAAACCTGTTCAAAATAGGGTCAGTTCAAAAAATCTTCAGTTTTAGCTCACAAATTAAAAAACAAATTGAATCTTACGTGCGTTCTGTTTTTTCATGTTAGTCATCTGTAAATGATGGTAAATGCAGCTGCCATCAAGACAAATAATTATCTTTTCGTATCCTGTGATTAGGTATTCAGATCTATACATGAAAGTTTCATGTGTTGCTTTAACATTACTTACTCTAACGGTAAAGAAAAATTTTAACAAAATCTGTTCACGTGAGAAACTTAACTATTTTCGGATATAATATTACATATCTACTAACAATTAGGTCGCGAGACAAATTTGATGTCGGGGGTTGAGAAAATAGAAAATTGTGACTTGCCTGGTATCTGTTGAGTATCTTGGAGACACATCCATGTGAGACTCTTAACTGTCTTGATATTACACAAGGTCTGACTCCGGCTGCGGCCATTTCGACTATCTTTAGTCTGATGTGGTTTGGGAGTGGACGTCCATTGATGAATACTCCACCCAACTGATTCATTCGACCCTGACCTAAAAAAATAACTCAGATATAAATGGCTGTAGTATATTTTATCTTTTTTGTAATCAGAAATCATCAGCATTATTCTACATGAAATAAATCAGAAGAAAAGAAAACAGAAAGATGCTAGAAATCTTTGGTTGGTCTTATGAAGACGCAATACATGAACAGTATGTTAGAAGATGATAACTTTTAATATTAGTACCTATACCAAAAGTTGTTTATTCATCATCTATATAATACACTACAAAAGATTTGTTTGGACGAATTATAATTGTAAATAAAGTTAATAGAAGTAGCTATATTATAAATTAAATAAACCGCGCGCACAGTAGCTACAATAGATCACAAAGCGACGTACATCTGTTGAATAGCTTTTGAGATTCAGGCCTCTCGATCATCTCCAAATTTCACGTTCCATTGGATGTGTTCTCAAGCAGACGCATCGAATTTCTTGCAACGAATGCGGTCACACAGAAACGATAACATTTCGGCCAAATGTGGGATATGAAGTGTTACATTTACCGGTCATTGTTTTTTTTTTCTATTCCAAATTTAAAATCAGTTTGATGTCAAAACTTAGCATCTAATATGACGAGTCATGCGTTTATTTTTATCTATGATTTTCATATCATCAAAATTTATTATAATACTCTGAACCATCACAAAAACGTCTATAATTAAGTTGGTAACTATGTAATTTTAAAAATAATTTATTTGATAATAAAACGATATAATAATATGTATTTCTAAATTTATTAATGTATCTGTGCAAAGTGTCGCTATTATAATCACATCAACGCGGTCAGTGCTGGAGACCAGACCACCTATCGTCAAAGGGGACCGCCGTTCGTCGATTTCTGCCGTGCTTTTGTGAATGCACATTAACTTCTATTGAGATTGGATGACATAAAAGAAAAACACGCAGTTAAAATATAAGTAACTGCGGGACCTGCCCCGTCTTTGCTAGACGCAATTGACTAAAGGGAGTTTTAATCTACATTAAACAAACTAGGAATTAAGGTTTAGCCTCTAACAAGAAAAAGCAAAAAAAAATTTTTTTAATAAGACATGAAAATACATCAACTTTTCGGTAGGTACTATACTTTTATAAATTTTATTGGAAAGTGTCATCATCTTCAAGAAGCTGATATTCTTTAATTACAATAATAAAAGTTTAAGCTTGATAAAGCAATCTTGATATGTTTTGTACTATTTAGGCATAAAATAAAACGCTTTTTAAAATATGCTCTTGATTGCTCTTTAACTACCCTTCTTGATATCAGGCTAGTAGATAAGTCTAGGACTTTATATAAATATATATCAAAATTCTAATCTACCACTCAGAAAACAAAGCCTCATATAAAACTATAAGGAAGAACCAAACATTACAAACAACATAATTGCCCACATTCCTTTAGGATTGATAATCCAAATCCATTAATTCGATCAAAATTTGACTGACATTACCTAATTCCTATAATAAAAAAATAACAGTGGCATCTTCCACTTGTGAAGGCATTTGTAGTTTATCAATTTCAAATAATTCCACAAAGGTGCCGCACCATGTAGAACCCTAGACCCCTGCCGTGAACCACCAATCAATTAGACAACATGTCAACAAGTATGTCCTTTGATAAGAAATGAAACCGATAGCTCCGATTAAAATACAAACAAATACATGCCCTAGTAACGACAACATACGGTTGCAAATTACTCTAGAAGGCCACAGTAATAGAACCCAAAGGATAAAAGATGATACATTTTAAATTTAGATCTTGTGTGGTGAGATTAAGGTTTTTATTCGATTTCATTTGTGTTATGTTGTGGCTGGACTCTCGGCCGTGTTTCTGCATGCGATCCCCATATATTTTTTGTTTGGATCCGTAGACGTTGCGGTGCCTCGAAAGGCCATGTTTTTGAGTGTTAATTTTATGTTCCCGAAATATTTATGACGCATAACGTGTCCGTAATAACTCCGCTATACAAATGTGGGTGGCTTCTTAATAATGTATCACTTCATTATACATATTCCTCTATGCCGTAAATTATAACCTTAGATATAGACTTCATAGCTTTGTGTTTAAAAAGAGATATGGGGGTTTTGATTTAAAAAAAATATATTTCTTTAATTTGAAAATAGGTTAACTTTAAAAAATTTAATTCTGACAGTTTCAGAAAATCTGATTTTTTTTTATATTTTCCTTAGTAAAATTCTTTAGTATTTGATATATTTATGTACCTTGCTATCTTTTAGTTTATGTGAAATTTATTTTGGCAGCAATTGAAAAGTAAATGTATTTTTCTTGTTTTTTCATTTTCTGGAATGACCGGAAAAGTCTTGGTTTCGGCCAAATTTCAAAAGTTTTAAAGTATTCCCTCAACGTTGGCAACACAATATGGTACAGTCCTACACAAACAGGATCAGTCAAAGATACAATTAATAAATAGCAGTCAACAAAAGCACAAAAGTGAATTTGAAGTGCACAATTGCTAATAGAAATCACAAATATTGTAACGATATTAACGCAAAGTAGGTGATGTTAACAACAAATTCAAACATTCATTGGTAGCTAATCGTCCGGAAGCGCTTTACGATCATGCACAAGTTATTTCCAACAATAACTCCTACCCGGGTGGTACAACCATAGAGAGACTATAAAATAATAACGACAATAGCTTTCGAAAAGTTCTAATCCAATTTTTTTTTTTAATTTTTTTTTTACTCACGCATTTTATTCATGGCGTCTAAAAGACTTGCTGCCACAAAACAATATCGAATACTAATAACTCCACCAACCTAGACACCGGTCATAAAGTATTGAATTTTCTCACAATCAAGTAATCGTGTTGTGATTCGTTCAACCGACTCACTCTTGTTATACGAAATTGAAACAAAGTCGATCATTTAATGCTAGACGTAAGACGCAAGCCGTGACCAGATAAACGGAGTTTTAGAATTCACTATTTGCATTTCGGTGTCAACTTTAATTGCTAATTAAGATTTTTCATCAACCTCCAAAACACTTGAAATTATCATCGAAATTATCTATGATTAGATTTCTTATTTCTTTTTTAACGTTATTCTCTTCAATTTTAAGTTTGTCATAACCTTATAGCATTTCTTATAATTTTGTTGTAATATTATTGCGATTATTGTCTAACTTGTTCGTGGCAATATTTTGTCTCACATTCCAAAAAAAATCCTCCTGCGTCTCATAACAGTAGCTTTAACTTAATCTAATAGTAATGCATTACTATTAGATTTATAATTGCAATTTATGCATTTATTTCAATTATTGCACCCAATGTATGTCCCAATATTTTTCCCACATTCCAAAAAAATCCTCCTTCATCCCATAACTATTAGATTCCTGTTTCATATCAAAAAAACTTAATCACTCTGTAGCTCTTCTTTAGTACTCCCAATATGATAACAAATAAAATACATAGTATTTGCAAATAGGTCAGTGTAACGATTTCAATAAAGACTTTAACGAACAACTTAAACACATTAATTTCTTTCTATTATAATCAAAGAGTTAAAGTTTAGTAACAATATTTTTCACAAACATTTGCTTAGAACGGTGTACACTGTACAATGATAGCTTGTGGTGTTTTAAAGTCGATATTGTATTGTGTAAATAAATCGTAAACCCCGTTTTCACAATCATAATATGTTTCTGCTAGCAAATCAATTTCACGTAGCGACATTAATGTGGCTATAGTAAAATTTATATGAAGCACTACGTCACTCGCGTGCCGCTTTCCTTCCATATGAGTTTTATGCACCGATAACTGTTCAAACAATTCTGAAAACACACCTAATAAATTCAATTCAATGGGATAATTCATTATTGAAATAAGCGCAGTATAGTGCTTCCTCTGAGTTATGATAATTTTCTGAGGCACGCTTGAGGCACAGATTAATAATAAGTTACTATTTGAGGCATATATGAAAAACAAATTTGATTTTATTTTATTAAAATTGATAAAATAATTGATTCCGTGGATTCATCATCTAAATTCTCTTTTTAAATTTTAAATGAGACTTTATTATCAACATCTCCAAAGTGTGATTTAAAAATCAATGGCCTGATGTATTTTTGTTACTACAAAATAGACTAGTAAAACGATTTACGAAATAAGCAACTTCCAAACAAAGAAATTATATAATAATGAATAGTATCAATTCTTATAAAGAATACTTTAAACAGTGACTTCGCATAGACTTCGTTTGATGTGTACAAAAAGAATTTTTTAATAATGTAGGTACTATTTACTTAATATTCTTTTTGAAAATATTCTCATTATAAGGAAATGAATTCTTAATGAGTCAATAATAATTTTAAAATCCATACCTTTTTGTGGCTGATATTATTGATATCAGCCACAACAAGGCCAGCATTATAATCTTTAAATTGTAGTTTTTTGTGGTTTTATAATAATACAATTTTAAATGTATGACTATCAGAATTAATATGTTATTATCGCTACACGAAAGTTCTTTAATATTTTGTGATATTTTTATATAAGCAATTTTACATTTATGCAAAGGAAATACATACATGTTTAATTTTTCGGTCCATTTAAAATCTCAATGGTCAATTTAATAAACAAATATCGATATTAAGATAAATATAAATCTATAATGGCTACATGACAAATAAAAGTATTTCAGAAAACAAACAGCTTCATTTTATTCTTATCGATATTGCTTATTGAATTGCTCTTAGTACTACAAAATGAAAAAATTGTATTTTATTTTTAAACAATTCTATTTATGTGATACGAAAAGTATTTTAAGCAGAAAATAGTATTTTTTAGAAAATATATTTTTTTGCCCTGCCCAATTCAAACTTTTTTAAATATAGTCTATTTGTACCTACTATATTTTTATCAAAGTTTTAAATTTACTCCTAGAGTAGCCGACTAAAATAACGCTTTTCTCCTAGTTTAAGTCTTCGCCTTAATAGCGGCAAAACAACTTTATGATTGCGGTATTGAGATTAGATGTCTATCGGGCCTGTTAAAATTCATCTATACTAATAAAATAATCTATTACTATCCAAAATGAAGCAACAAAGCAAAGAAATGCCATTTGAATAGGCATTCGAATTGGGCGGCTTTCACAAAGCAATGTCATTCCATTAAGCCTTCTTCAAGCCTTCAAAGTGCTATGTGTGGCCCGTGGTCGCGTTCAGTCGCGTGGCTCGCGTCGCGTTGCTCTCAAATCAATTCTATTATGCTCAATGTATCTAAATGTGGCACATTTTTGTGTTATACACACCACTTAGGCACTTAAATTATTTACATACAAAATTACATGTAGGTAAGAGAAAGCATTTCAGCGTAAGTACTTATTTATGTAAAAAAAGAATGCTTACAAAACAGACACAAATTTCATATTTGAAGCTAATTTATCCAGGAATAAACAACGACCAAAAATAAACTTAATAATTGTAATAAAGAGAAAAATTTAGTGACGAGTGTACTTTGGAGACTCCATAAAAATAAAATTAGAAACAAAATGGTAACATGAGAAAATAATTTGGGTTGTTACTCACTCGTTCCATGAAAACTCGTCCCAATGGTATAAAATACCTTACTCAAAATGTGTTCCTTACTCATCTCAAGGCAAAAATTGCATGGAAAAGTGGAATCTAACAATCCAAAAGTAAGGGTTCAGAATAGGAGTTTACTTGCTGTTTGAGTAACCACGTGATTACTAAGTAGGTAGTTGCTTTAGTGGATGCTTATTTAAAATATGAAGACTTGTTGGCGGCGTAATTAGTTACCTACTGATTTTGGTTTGTAAATTTGTAAAATCCCAAAGACCAAAACTTGCATCAAAACCTGAGCTCTTCTTCCATGAATCGAAATAATAGATAAGATGGTGACAATTAAACAAAAAAAAAAGATAAGACAATAATAACAAAATACAAAAGTAGGTATAATAAAAATTTAAACTTAAAAATATTTTACAATAAAAAAGGTAAGTAGGATGAACCTATATAATAGCATAGGTAATATAATAATAAAAATGTTTTAAAAAGATCTACCTGTTTTGATTTTATATTATTGTAAGTATTATATTTTTATACAAAAGTCATAGTTTTTTATACTAATACCTACTAATAGGTACTAATAATAGATTTGATTGTTTGTTTGTTTGTTTGTTTGTTTGCATTGAATAGGCTCCGAAACTACTGGACCGATTTGAAAAATTCTTTCACTGTTGGGAAGCTATATTATCAGCGAGTAACATAGGCTACATTTTATAAAGTCAAGCGGACGAAGTCGCGTGCAACAGCTAGTTGGACATAAAAAAGCATGAAGACATAACGAAGGTAAATTGTCCTGATTAATTGTTGATAACGATTGATTTAATACAAAAGAGAAATGTCAGCCTTTTTTAGAAGTTTAAATAAAAATAGACTTTGTGAATAAGAACTCCTTCAAACTAAATGGTTACTCAACTTGGCGAAGCGAAGTTCAATAACAACAAAAAGAAAAGGCTAATTTGGTAAATTTTGGGCTGTCAATATAAAAGAAATAATTTATTTCATTTATCAAATTACAAATCCATAGACATGTGAATTTCGAGTCACATTTTGAACAGTACTAGCGTCTAAACTAGGCCGAGCCTGTATCTTAGACGCTAGTTACTTCCAGTGACATTTTAGGATATTTTAAGACACATTTTAAGACATTTTCGAATTTAGTAAATATAACATATTATTATTGTAGGAACTCATTTTCGGCAGACGTCTTACAAAGCGGCAATGAAAAAGACAAAAAGCTATTGTTGAAATTTTCTTTAAACTCATATGTAAGTAAGTATGCATCTCTCCTTTTGAACGTCACAAGTGCCAACTGTACAAATGATGTCGACGCCTTTCGGCACGTCACCACCAAATTTATGTACCGACAGCTAATGAATGGAACTGAATATTTTATTTCGATATAATGGTGTGTATTTTGAAAATGCCCTGGTTGACCTCATTTATATTCATAACGCGTTGCTCCTATTGGTTAGGTTAGTTGCTTCAACAGATAAATGCATTCCTCAATGTGCGGCCTCAATGTGCCTCATAAGTGGCGGAAGAAGTTAGGCCAAAAATATGGCTATAAACGCCCTACAAAAATTACAAATTTAATAAATTCTATGATTATTGAAATATTACTGAGATTACTTAATTCAAAGTCACCCAAAAATCTAACTAATCCAAGTAGGATTTTTGGATGATATGAAAGCATAAAATAAGGTAAGGACACATGTAATTATAATATACAAGATCATTTGATCTCAGAACAACTGCACAGCAGTAAATAGTAATATTGTTGTATAGTTTTATTGGACTTATATTACATATAAAACTTTTATTTTTTATTTGATAAATAAATGCATTCCTTTTCTTATTCATTAAACTGTATGGGGTCCTCGAGCACAGGTGCGTCGACCACTGGGGGCGTAAGCCACGGACCCTCATTGGCTACGTCTCAATTTAAAAAAAGGAAAAATGCATAATGAAAATATATATCTACTTATTACAAGTAACACTAATTTGCTCTATTTTAATATACTTAGGTAGAAAAAATAGCATACAGAAAGATTTTACACAAATTATGGGAATTTAAACATTTAATGCTAATATTTTACCTAAAATGTTACCATTAATAATACATTTATTTTCTGCTATGTTTTGGTCATTGAAAACTAAACACGGTCTTTATCAATCCATATGTTTACTCTAAACCAACACTAAGGCCTTATAAAGATTATTATAGTACAATGAATGAGCAAAAATTATTATCAGTTTTATAATTCACATACTCAAGCAATTTACGTCTGGAGTTCCGCTATCGCAGTCTCGATTCTCGTCTAACCCTTGAATAATGACGATCGTTTATCGCTCAGTAACTTTTCATGGTGCCCACAGGTAATTGTGGTGAATTTACGTAATTTTAATGGAACAATGATACCTTGATCGATGACTGAACGGCGCACGTGAGTCGTTTTGCACTATCGTGTCAGAATCGTCGAAGAACGTCGTATGTGATTTTTGCCCAGTGCGCGTTTCACTTTTTTCACACTAAAAAGCGACAGTCATCGCTTAATAGTGCCAAGGAAAGGTGCAATTTGTCACGAAAGCCCCGCACAGCCCCTAAAGCATTCGAGATTCAAATCTATTGGTGCTCGATAACATCATATTTCAACGCGAGCGCACGCTCGAGATTACAATCTATTTTATTACTACAAACCACATAATATCTGCGTTTCATTCTTGAATTCCTGTATTTGACGAGCCCATAGATTGGATGGTGACGGTGTTAATTCTGCGACTCGAAGTTGGCTTTGGTCTGTTGTTTTTTTTATGTTGAGGTCGTCAGAGAGTCTGACGGTCCACTTTGATAGTAGGTGACTAGCACAAGCAATGCTACAGGTGCTGCAAGTACGCTTCTGATTAAGGATAAGTGATAGCGATACAAGAGGGAGCCCTGCTACTACAAATACATGTAGAAGCATCCACTTAGTACCTAATTATGTAATTTGTGGGTCAAGCCATGTGTATTTTAAGGGCTAATCCGCATGTTATAAAAATCTAAATTAAAATAAATGCGCTGTAAACATCCGTTATATCAATTTGTATATTAATAGATCGCCATAAGTAATGGCAAGTAAGCGCCCTGGAGGTTGTTGAGGCAAAACATTTCGCGGGCCGCGGGCGAAGGCGGGGGGACGCGTCATATTATGCGGCTAAAAGAGCCTGTCGGTGCCTTTGATCTGTTACAGGCGTGCCTCTCTGCTGTGTGCGTGCGCGCAGAGATGTGCACCGCTTGTCGGCCCTGATATGAATGTGACTAAACTTTGATTACGGCATGAACTCTTTATGGAGGTCAAGAATCCAGTGTTTTGTTTCTTATTAACACTTGTTTAGCATAAACGCTAAATCATTAAATTAATTGTTACAAGGGGTTTGTAATAAATCTAAACTTGGAGAAGTGTAATTTGAATCGTTCAAGTTTTAGATGATTGTTGCCACACAGATAGACAAGGTCTGAATGTTACCTACTTCTGAACTTATTCAAAAAATGGCGCGAGTGAAGAAGCGATTTCTTCTTTTCTTGTGTAAAATTTAAGTTATTTACTTATGTAATTATTGTAATATTATTAGCATTTACAATATTATAGTCGCACATAAAATTTATAATAAAATAAATCCCCTATCAGCTTTGCGCATTAAACAAATGTTTTCTGATGTTCAACAGCATATCAGAACGGCGTTTGACACTAAGCCCGACTTATACTTAAGAAACTCATATAATTTGGAGCCGATTTAAAAATTTAAGACATATTTAATAACCAGAAAGGAACCGATCTGACTCGCACGGTCATTGTAGGAGCCGATGTAGATATGACATACCTACAATTGAAATATTTTGTCAGGTCAAGACTTCTATTATTGAGAAAATCAGTCTCACTCAAAGTAATTTCGACTGAGAGAATGACTGAAATTCTAAATTCTAAAGAAAATTAGGAGACTTTAAATATTTAGATATTCTTAATAAGTAGATACTTACCTAAAAACTTACAAAAATATTTCTAGAGAATTATTAATATAATTCTCATAGTAAAAAATAATAAATATTTTTATTATTATTTACAAAATGTATATTCTGTAAGAAAGACCCAAGTAATCTCCAAGTAAGGCTCCACAAATAATATAATAAAATATTTAGTTTTTTTATTTATTTATTTTCAATTGAATTATTAGATGCCTAAATGGTAAATAAAAATGTTTCAGTTGTTAAAAAGACAATTAACTTCGACAATTTAGGAAGATTATCCCTAACAGTGTTGCTTGAGCGACAATCCTTAACCACCTACCAGCCTACCACCAAGTTGACCGTCAGCCTGTCTGCTACTCTCAATCCTACTTAAATAAAAATGTAGATATTGAAACAGATATATATATATATATATATATAGAGGTAGGTACCTATAGGTTTGTAACTAAGCTGTCGGCATTCTTTAATGTTGTTTGTTGCTCCCTTTTTAACGGACCCGTTGAATTCGGTCTGTCTCTTTCTTTTTAATTTAACTTAGACGAAACAGGTCATAAGTCGCAGTGACATTTTTAACAATACGCTCGAAATGTTTTCGTATTGTAATGATTTATGCGTTAAACCATCAAAGCGAGAGCTTTCTGGAGCAATATTTCGTTGTATTTATACCCGGTAAGCCTTTGAAACAAATCTTTAAACATTAAGAAAACAATGAAATATTTAATTAAAATGCATAACATTTAGTTATTCTTTTTATTATATTATATTGAAAGAAATGTTGTAACATTATTTTGTTAAAAAACAAAAATATTACTTTCAGGTTAACATTAAAATTTAAAGTTTGGTACCTCAATTTAAGCCTCTATCTTTAAATTGAGAAGAAAATATATATTCGGTATATAAATACATAAGTAGGTAAATACCTACGAAGCTGTTATGTTCGCATCGCAGTGTGACGTAAAAAAGTAGTTGTAGGAGTATGTACGATTATTAGTCAGAAAGAACATTCCTTTTGATTAAGAGTCAGTAAAACCATATTTTTTTTCATAATTAATTATATTTAAAAATGTTTATAAAAAAATTAATTTTTTTTTAATAATTTTATCTAAAACAATTTACTTTATTTACGTCATGAATTTTATGCTGCTTCTGTTCCGTCATATTTGTCATGTTCCGGCATAATAAAAAACAAAATTTTTAGCTTTTCATTTCACTTGTTAATTCGGTTACCGGCTCAAGTTTTCTGTTAAAAGTCAGTTAAAAATGTTATGAAGTAAAGCCTATTTCGAATTTATTTCGTGAGAAATCTAATTTATCTTGCAGAAGTATGTAGAACACGTTAAAAAATTGTCATAGTCCATATAAAATATACACTTCATGTATATTCATGAGAATAGATGAGATTTATATTGTATTTATTGAGAATAAACCCCCAGTGTATATTATGTAACCCCTTAATAATAATTTATACAATCCCTACTAAATATATTAACGAAAGAGAATAATTATGTCATTATCCTTTTTTGTTACGTTTCCATGTCTAAACTAACTAATTGATAAAATTATTAGCTCGGGTAAGTGCATGGTAATTAATCTATGGTAAGAGCAACCTCTTAGACTCTTCATATACAAGCAGAAGTTCTGGTAAAGGTTTTGTTTGGGCTGGCTTTAGTATCCTGTGGGAAGATTTTAGGGTATTTGAAGGTTAAATTAGTCGGAGTGCATGTTAATTTTATAAAAATATAGTTTTTATGGACAGGTAATGTACAATTAATTTAATAAGATTTTAGAACATAACCTAAAATTGTTTAACAATACAAAGAAATATGTACAGAACAGAACAGAAGAAATATGCAAAGAAACCAGTAGCACAGAATACTTATTTCGTACCAGTACCTAGTATAGACGGCTTATAAAGTGTTTGGAAGTGAGATTATTTAACAATAGATGTTAGTTTTATAAAAATAACTCTGGGTTCTTGAAGTTGAAACTTAAGGAAGGAAATATAATCCAAATGTGTTCCTGTATAAAAAATGGAGGAGAGGCTATGGCAATAAAAAAAATATTTTGTCGGTACATCTTTCAATTATCTAAAAAGAGAATAGAATTTTACTTTTCTGTTGTAATTTTATGACACCAGTAAAATGAGTCACCAGTAGATAAAGAATTTACCTTACTTATTGTGAAGTAACGGCACCTAGTTATAGCACAACGCACCTATTTATACGAAATAAGTATGCTGTGGTTATAGTAACAAATAATATCTGAGTTTTATACAAAATAAGTTAAATATAGAATATATAAGACTATAATTAAAAATAGTAGAACATGCAGTTTGTGCATCTGCTTATGTACCTATAAAATAAATAATTATTAATTTCCTACTGAAAATTTCCTACACCAGACGATTTAACGTTATTTAGATGGATAGACATTTTGTAATCCAGTCGCTTTACGATTAGGTATACCTAAATATCGTATTTGCTAATTAGTCATTTTATGATTTAAACATTTTTAGTCTAAACTATAAAATCATTCACTAGTTAAGAGAATTTCTTCCAAATTAGATACAGTAAGCTAATTAAACTAAACCTAGTCTAATAATTAGGTAAATTTAGGTACTTGATCTGATTCTTCATCGGTTCATGATAAATCTAGGTATATCGAGGAAGTAACCAGTAAGAAACCCCACAGTTGTTTTTTCAATTATTTAAATAATATTTGCAAGACAATCTGAATATTTTGCATCTACCTTCAATTAAAAGAAATTCCACCTACTATCCTTACTAATACTATTATAAATGTGAATGTGAGTTCGTTTGTTTGTTTGTTACGCATTGACGCAAAAAGTACTGAACCGATTACCATGAAATTTGGCATAGGCACACGTTGTCTGGGACACCAGATAGAACATAGGGTACCTTTCATCCAGAACGCGGACACCAGCTACTTAGTTTGTTAACTTGACTTTTATTAGACAAAAAGTATATAATAATATGTAAGTTTTAAGTTGTAAGAGGCGTACTTACCTATATAATATCTAAGTATAAAATAAGCATGCAAACGATGCTGAAACGCTTACCTTGAAATGAATATCCTGTGAAGTAAGGGGTCATGTTTAGGGCAGAAACGGCCATCTATGAAGATTATGATAAAAACCAACAAAATATAAACATAAGTTCAAAATTTTACATAAAAACAAATATCCCAATAGTTCACAATTTCAGTTTATCACTATCACTGGTTGCACGTCATGAAAATGATGACATTGATTTTTAACTGTGTGTGTAATCCGTGTTACTTTGAAGACAGCTCGGTGCCCACTGACGTGTGATGTAAAGATGTATTTCGACTCTCAAGTGTAATCTTTCACAATCAACGGTGCAACAAAAAATGGTCAAACGGCCGCCTCCGCAACCTTCTAGATCCCTGCGTTTAGCTCTCTATCTCTTTCCCCCAACGGACCGACTTCAACTGAGGTATGATTGAAAAACATATTTACATCTAAAACTGATTCAGTGTTAACATAAACTGCTTTTTCATTCGAATGTGCTACAGTTTTAGCTGTCACAGAGACTAGAATTATTTATTTTAAATAATCTTCGGTGTGCTCACTTGTGTTAAGTTAGAGAGGGACAGCGATAGTGCTGATAGGATCCGGTATTTTCAAAGCGAAGAGCGCTTTATTTAACAATGTGTGAGTCGCGCCTGAGCAAGTCGTTGTTCCGTGACGAGGCATAGGCGTGTTGCCAGCACGATCTGTGCCTACGGCGACTGATGATTGGTCAAAATTTGTTTTAGGCGTGGTTTCTATGCACACCATGGAAATGGGATGTGGTGTTTGTGTGTGTTAATTGCATTGTCGACTGTGTTCGTGTACATTACGATTTTTATTTCGAATGTCGTTTCATTCTTCAGGAATATAATGACATTAGTTTATTTAATAGGACCATTCGTAACAATGTGCGGTTTACTTGGTTTCTTTCATTTGTAATTATACCTATGTTTATATGGACCGCTGACCGTTTTTGATATATACCCTAGTAAGTAGGTAATATCGTATTGATATCCTTTTACTACATAGGTACCTACCTACTACTTTTACTAGTACCTAGTCATAAATGCTCGTAAGGGTACCTAGTCATGCAAACAACGCAGTTTCAGGAGAAAGCGGTGACTTAACAGCATTTGCCTTGGTTGTGTTTCGATGCATCCAGTTAGGTATACTAGGCCTCCACAGGGAGCTTTCCCCTGTGGAGGCTAGGTAGTGGTGTAATCTAAGTAGTGGCACTGCGTTTTCGCAGTCATTTTGGGCAGTCAGCGGCAGTCACCACCCCCTGAAATAACAGCATATCATATGTTGAGTACCTAAGGAATGCCAGAGCTCATTACCCCATCGCTTCCTTATCCCTTAACCCTTAGGTAATCCTTCTATGGCCGGCAACGCACTTGCAGTCCCTATGGCGTTTCTTGTTTTATGTGCGATAGTGTACCATCAATTAGTGGACCGTCAGACTGTCTATCAACATTAACATAATAAAAAGTATTTAGGTATGTTAAATCGCTTGTAGAAAAGTTGCCTACAAAGTACTAACCACCTTATATCCTACCTTATGTAACAATCTTCACATGTTCTGAATTATTATTATAAATTATGAAACTCGTTATTGGTACCTACCTATTATAGAAATCGAACAAGGTAGATATTCTCTAAATTACACTTAAAGCCGCCTGAAAATATTTTATTTGTAGTTTCTTGAAATTGTAAGGAATAAAAAATAAAAAATAATTTGTATTCCGAACCCATTATTAAATGGAAAAAGTGTAAGCATCCAGCCAAACCTGAAAGGATAAGGGATAAAGATAGGAGGATAGACTATCTCGTACCTATTTATTTATTCGTTGGCTATCCCCACATCCTCTATTAACCTTCTTTTTGTTTTGATATTCTATTTTTGAATTTTTTCTATTTCTATTTTTGAATTTTTGATATTCTATTCAAACACTCAATAATGTTTATTGGTTCAAAAAATCCTAACTCTGTTCACCTTGGAATATTTAATAATGAGTTTCTTTATTTTCAGTTTTAATAGCTATTGTGCAATTAGAATTATACAAACCAAGACAATAGTTGTGAAAATTATTTACAAAGGCTAACAGCGTTTTATTGTGGTTAATCTATAGTCATAATTATTATCACCGCGGTATTCGCAAGGCCACAGATTTCATAACTACTTACCTACTTGAAGTGATATTTTTTTTTATAATACCTAGAATTTACCTAGAGTAATTATGCTACTAGAATTTAACAAATATAATATGTCCTAAAGTGGGAGGGTTATTTTATTTAACGGCGACCTTCTGCAAGCATGCAGCCCAATTTGCAACTTAAATTCTTTTAAAGCTTTATCTAGTTTGGTAAGTTATACGTGTTTATAAATTAGCTAGCTCTTGCCCGCGACTTCATCCGCGTGGGATGTTAGATTTATGTCTAACATTGCTGAAACCCTAAATGCAAAATTTTGCGGTGATCGGCTGTTTTGGAATACCTACACTACACACATAGGTTTTATTTATTTCTAGCTGGCGCTAAATGTACGTCTAAATGTTTATCTACCAAGTTTCATGAAAATCAGTTAATTCGTTTAGGAGTTATGGAGGAACATATTACATACATAATAGGTACAATACATAGGTACACTTACAGATTTATTATTAGTATTGATTGATGATATAAAAATCGTCAACTTTTGTAATTAACTTTTTTTTTGTAGACAATACATAGAAATGTATAGAAAATACATAGCAATTATTGTGACCAGCGATTTTTCAATAATTGTTCATAGTGAAGTTTTTGGAAGATTCGCTTCATCCACGGAGTCTCCTTGGTCTCATCTTATTGATGCCTCAATCGTCTTATACCTACCCCAGAGTGGACCTCGAGCCAGTTATTCCTGTTCCCAAAAATGAAGAAGACTGAAAACTCCGTCACACGTATTTTCAAAAATTGGAAAATATCCGAATGTGTTACCTGTACATTTGAAAAGGACCATATAAATGTATCATGTAAAAACTTATTTTTATTTAAATAGTACAAACAGTTTCAAGATAAATTTCCATCAAGCAGTGTACCTACCTATAAGTAGTCAGCTATTAATAAAACACGCCGATTACAAAATCCTAAAAAAGCAAATGAGATAGGAAACAAAACCGATAACGAAACAAACAGAAATCGTCAACTCATTAACCGCATAACCTTGGGCTGAATTGAAACTTTTTAATTAAAAATCAACCAAACGCTTCAGCAGGCTTGAGGCTTACAAAACGACTTCTTTGATTGGTTTAAGTGTCATTAATACCTACTTAAAGTACCTACTAGAGACACGCACTCGCAGATACTTAGTTATTTAGATAGCAAAGGCTATCTGAAGTAACTATCTGAATGTAATCGTCAGCCAATGCTGAAGTCCTTAGTGTAAAGGTCGAAAACAGACTCTTGATCTAATTGATGGCTACCGTCGCCTATAACGCAAGCAACACTAAGGCTTAGATGCTGCAAGTGTGCTGGCTACCTTACCTTGGCTCATACCTCCTAATGGATGGTGCCTAGCAGTAAAGC
Organism: Synanthedon tipuliformis; assembly: GCA_947623395.1. Lineage (NCBI taxonomy): Eukaryota > Metazoa > Arthropoda > Insecta > Lepidoptera > Sesiidae > Synanthedon > Synanthedon tipuliformis. Next base: position 6,706,282 of record OX392423.1, read on the forward strand.
GGGGTTTCCATGGCGACCTGAGCAGACCAATTATGGACTCCGTTCAATTCGAAATGTAAAGTATCTACATGTATAACTAACTATACATATATGAATTTCCATAAAAAAAATCGAGCGAAGAGGGCTGCAAAAATAGTCATTTTCTATTTTTCATATCTCGCTCAGTTCGCTCCGCTGATGTCATTTCTCTTTGGCAGTAGAAATCTGATCAAACTCTTTGTTAGTGGAAATGTAAAACTATTTCATGTAAAATATATAGAGTCCATGCTGCTCTTCGCGGTAAAAACCCCGCTTAATACTTAAAGTAGGTACCACCACACACCACCTGAAAGAATTTCATAAATTTTGGCATGTTACTTCCGCCCGTAATGGTATACATAAAAGTTTATACCGGGCAATGTAGAATTGTGAATAAAATCTCTAGCTTCAAATAAGAGAACTCAAAGTTCCCATAACCATAACCGTATGTTAATGGTAACACTTGCGGTTTAGAAGCTTACTATCAAACCGCAGAGCAAAAAAAGACACTCCTTACACAGCTCAAGCAATTAGCTTGACAGTTGACACTTCACGCGCTATTAAGGATGTTCATACGAGAGCGGTTGAGTCGTACAAAAAAGGCGTGAAATGCTTGCTGAAATCGGTGCGTGCCGCTTCAGGGCCCATTGAACGGCAAAGATACCGCTGAAAGTATGCGTTGATGGGCCGCACACGTTGCGTCTCGTCGTCTGTGAAGTTGACTCACAACACACAAACAGGAACTTAGAATCAGACTAATTAAGGCCAATATACAAGCAATCCGCGCCCGGCTTCTCACGGAGGTGAAATTTCCCAAAAATTCTGTCTCAGCGGATGCTTACGTTATAAAATAAAACTATGTTCTCTCTCAGTTTTCTAGACTTAGTAGTTTTAGCTGTACGTGGCTGTTCATACATTGATAGTCAGTCAGGACAAACGATTGTATAAGTATAGGTATATTACCTACATACATAAATGTGACATTGTAGAAAATTTCAAAAAAAATAAATAAACTTTTTAATATTTTGTAGAGCACAGTATTTTTTTTTTCTTCCTAACTGGACAAGCTATTATTTGTTTCATTTGAGTCTATTAAGAGGTTTTCTTCTAATCCTTGTATTTTATTAAGGAATTTAATTGCTTATGTAGGTACTTACTAATATATACCTACCAATGAACTAGTTAGGCAAATGAATAATTCCAATGAAAAAGGACGTCCAGGAGACCCTATAGACGTTTACGCTAAATTGACGTTGAGATTAATTATAAGCATATTTTAATGTAAGTCGAGGCCACATGTCACAGCAGGTCACCGGGTCCCTCGTCTAATTATTAGCATTCGACATGCCGTGTGTGGTTCCGGTATGAATAGGTACAGTTGGGAGTTGTTTACTTTACACATTTTGTGTACCTTATTTTTCTTTTTAATTTATAATAAAAAAATTAAAACAAAAAATATATATTTCAACACAGGTGTTTAATATATTTTTTTTTTGCTTTATATAATAGTGTCAAGACACGTTTAAGGAAAAATTTAAAAAAAAATACAATACCTTCAAAGTTGCATTAAAACTCGTGTTAAAATATGGATTTTTCAAAGATCATATATTTTAAATTATTACTTTTTTACTAGTTTGTATAGCAACGATCCTCGTTAACGACAAGATAAAAAAAGACAAGATAAATCGATAAAATGCTTACTTTTATAAATTAAACTTAAAACAGCGGAGTAATAAGTAATCTCAAAACGTTTGTATGGAGGAAAGCTGACTTGTGTCACCTTAAAAAGAATACACTTTTTTTATATAAAGGCCCGCCCATTGAAAACAAACACTCATAGAAATATGTCCAAATGACATGTAAAATTTTTCTACGTCACGAGGAGATAATGTAATGGCCCGTTACGAAAAATTATAATGTGGCTCATGCAAGACCGGCATTAGACCGCCCTTGGAGACATGTGTGACGACGGATTAGAGTCCATTATAGTAAAGAAAATCCCATTCACTCACTGTAAATTGAATAACTTAATGGCCTACACACTGAACCAGATAGAAGATGGAAGTGACAATGTCATTTACAGTCTGTCATTTTTTCTTTAATAATATAAGAAAAGAAGAAATTTAGCCATATCGATACATATTACAAACGATAAAAAACTAGCTTTTGTACACAACTCCGGATTATAAGATAAAGATAATGTAGGTATTATATTTTTTGTTTTTTTTTGGTAATTTTATGTAACTAATGTTTTTCTATAAATAGTAATTTTTTTCTATTTAAAAATAAAAATTAAATCTTCAATGCCTGACAAAAAACATATTACCAATAAAGACAGAGCTACGAAAAAGCTACGCGCGGCGAAACCTTGGAAGCTGCTACACGAAATAGGGAACGAGTACATATAATCATCTCAAAGAAGAACAGTTACACAGAAGAATAGTCAAACAGTGCTCCGTGTCTCGTGGACTGACAGGGTCTCCAATATGGAAATTCTTCGAAGAGCTCATACTAACAGAGAGCTACTGGCGAATATTAGGGTTCGTAAAGTGTCATATCCTCAGGGGAGAAAAGTACCACGTGCTCCACCTTATCATGGTGGCAAGATTGAGTGGCGAAGAGGAATCGGCAGAAGACAGAGGAGTGGCTGAGGAACATCCGGCCGGCCGAGTGGCCCGTGACAAGGAGGCCTTTTCGAGGGTGATCGCTAACGTCGGGGAGACCTGATCGGGGAGACCTGATCAACGAGTAACATAGGCTATATTTTAAAAGATTACGCGGGAGAAGTCGCGTGTAACAGCTAGTAAACAATATAATCCAAGACTACAGTTCGTTCCAGCAATGTTTAGTTCTGTGTTGTCGCCTTCCATATTTAACACATTTGACTTGTTTCCACAAACAACGGTCTGCGAGTGCGGGGGCGTGCGACGGGCGGCGCGATCACACATTTTTTTTCTTAACCTTTTTTCAATGTCGGCATCTCCTCTTTTTCACTCTCGGCTAATGACTTTAATTAACATTCACATATTTTATTAATTTCTTCGAAGATGACGAACACTTGAGTTGCGTTAGGTCACGGATGCATACATACAAGATATTTTGACACCAACTAATCGTCCGATTAATTTTTAGAAGACTTCGGAACTATTTCTTAATTTTTTTAAGATGTCGTTTAGGGAAATTAGCTTTACTACGAGTAGCGTTGGATCACTAATTGTGGCGATACTGAAACAGATGCATTCAGTTGAATTGTATCCAGCGAACTAAACTGATATATTATTTCGATTATTGTATCATGTTAATATATGTAAAAATATACATAGCTATATTAATTATAAATATTTATGTCGATAAAGACTTATATATCATCATGGTAATTATCGTGACTAAGAAGTTTGAAAATCAAGTAAAAAATTGAATATTGATATTTTACTTATTTAAGTTTTACTTAGTTTGAGTAAATTAATATTTAAACTCCATGTGAAGCCGGAGGCGGGTCGCTAGTATATACATACATTGCTAATGTAGTAAAGACGCGACGTATGAACACAGTGTTAACATCGACTTATATCGGTAATGAGGGTGAAGTTGAATGTGTAAGCCGATTTGCATGTGCGCTCGAGCCGAGGGAAAGTGGTCCCGCTTTCGAGCACCTCATAACAACCGCTCTCGGAACAATGCAAACTGGCCAACTGAATGTTGTGTTTGTTCAACTACACTCAGATGCATAATGATGTATGCAGATGAAACGAGGGCAAAAGCTTCTATAATATAATATAACTGTGGCTTGTGGGAGTTGGAAGTACTACTTACTGTCTAGAGAAAATATGCTCGCTTTGATATAGGAGTGAAATTTCAAATAATTCTGACTTACTGTTTTTCTGTTACAATACAAAATGTAAGCAGATATTGCTATCTTAATTAAGTAACATCAAAGAATACCCTTTATAGTATATCTACATACTAGCTGGTTAAAAAATAAATAACACCAGAGAAAACATATGAGTAGTATAATTCCACTGTCGATTTTCTTTATATTTTCAAATGATCTCTAGAGAACAGTACTTTTTTCTGGATGAAATATACCCAAAGTCCTATCCTGAATAACTGGCAACGTGTATACAAAATTTCACAATGATTGGTTGAGTAGTTAAGACGTGAAAAGGTAACAGACAGACTACTTTCAAATTTATAATATTAGTATGGATTAATACAGAATTTACCACTTTTATTATGTTATTATGTAGGTAGGTATACCTACATGTTATAAAATAAAGTTGCTGTACACCTTCTGTCTCTCTGCTATCTTCTTTTAAACCACCCAATGGATAATGTGGTTTTCACCAATAGAAAGAGCAATAAACGACAAAGATGTGAGTAGATATATAATTTGTAGAAAAAATTGAATCCGTGTGAAACTGCGGGCGGTTCCTAGTATATAACCTAATTTAATTAAATTCAACAATCATCTCTCGATGGCTTTGAAAAGCGTAAAGACTTAGTCGATATTTAGTTTAAGATTAACTAAATAATTTTCTTTACCTTCTTGGTTTAAATCGTGATGATAATGATTCATTTTTATATTTTGTAGGACGAGGCCGTAGAGCAGTTTTATTGTGCAATTCGATTTGAATTGTATTTCAAATAAAGAACGAAAATAAAAGAGTTGATAACACCATTTTGAGGTATAAAAATTGCAAAACTCCTATAATTTACAGGGTCGACCACCATTGGTGATATACCTATTATCTACTTTCCTTTGCTTTAGGTACTTAGTATTCTTTACCTCTATAAAGAAGTACCTATATCTACCTACTTTCTGTCCAAGACCTCGGTCCAAATTAGTGTTATCGTTTACCTATTTTTTGTCCAAGATGTACTTAGTCTAAATCTAAGGAGCCTTTATTAGGTTTATCTAATATAAAAGGAAATAAATTTAACATATAATAATTTAATGACATAATTATATATACAAATAAAACATTATAAAAAAAACTTAACATTAAACCTAAAATACCAAATAATTATAAAAAGAATACTCCGTCTAACAGGTCTAACAGGTCTTCCTGCGGCATGGACCCTATTATATTTAATATAAAATGTTTTTATATTAAATTATATAGAACATTGCTTTATAACATAGGCTTTATGCAAGAGATCAATATCAAGTTTTAAGAAAACAGGCATTCTTAAAAGGTATTGTTCAATACAGATACAATGATGAGTGCAAAAAATCTGAAGTGTCCTCCACTTGAATTCGAATTCGTTTATTCGCGAACACGGTTTTATTATAAACACAACCCCAGCTACCAGTCCCTGGACACTACTCGATTTTGTTATGACACACGTCAAGAAGCCAATCTATCGTGTTGTTAGACATGATCACAGAATCCTTCTTAAACCCAATCGAGAACCTCTTTCATTTTTTTTAATTCGTGTGAATGAAAGGACATGCACAATCACCGATGAATCAGCTATTCCTTACAATCAATTCAAGAGGAATGCTATAAAAATATTGTGTTTGTCAGATTCACAATGAAAGGATCTTTGAAATTTGTAAGCAAGTGGCTTACAATTAAAAACATTTTGTGAATAGAAAAATTTTACGAAATTACCTATGTCTATTCTTGTTTATGTGACAAAAATGTGGTAAAGCAAATTTTGATAACTTCAAAGTTTTTTTTTTTTAATGTCAACCAGTTAACTAAAGTTGAACAATTTCTTAAAATTATATAATTTCATAAAAAATAGATAGATACTGCATTCATTGACAAGGGCTAACCTCAGGCCGGTTACAATTTTTACCAAAATGACTGCAACCTAGTGACCTAGGAATTTAGGTGCAATATTGCAAAACAACTGTTTGTAGTTTTTGGAGATAACCGAACAGATTTAAAATAGAAAGGCTTTTTTTCTAAATATTGTGAAAAATTTGACAAAAGAAATATATGTAACCAATTAAAACTTTAGTACAGAACCTTAATTAATAACTTTAAAAACAAACATATTTGTCGCTGAAATTTTTTATTACTGTCACACGAAATGTTTATTTTTTGGGCAGTAATTTACCTTTTTCCGAAAATATAATTTTTTTATATTAATCTGCCCGATTCAAACTTTTTAAAATATTATGCACTGTATTTTTATCTAAGTTTGAATTTTACACCTGTACCAATGCAGTTGAGTGTGCTCCGCCAGTAATCTCCAATTCATTGAACTCCGATTCATTTTTATTATACCTACTAGCTGGTGCTCGCGACTTCGTCCGCGTGGAATAGTTATTTTAGGAATCATTTGGGTATCTCGAACGGTTTTCGCAGCGCACGCAACGGAAGCCCTCAATTTTCCCCGTTTTTTCCACATTTTCGACCGTTTCTTCGCTCCTATTAGTCGCAACGTGATTTTATATAGCCTAAAGCCTTCCTCGATAAATGATCTATTCAACACAAAAAGAATTTTTCAATTCGAACCATTAGTTCCTGAGATTAGCGCGTTCAAACAAACAAACAAACAAACAAACAAACAAACGAACTCTTCAGCTTTATAATATGTATATATATAGTAGGTACCTATTACTTGTAAAACTCTCTAGTAAAATTGACGTGAACCTTACCGTTGCACTCATCAGCTCAATAAACTTGGAATAAAGGAATATGTGTTTTGAAAGCGAGATACCTATAGTAAATGGTTAGGAAAGCGTAGGTAACATGTCGTTTAGGTTGACTGCCGCACTTTTACAAAGCCCAGTTAAAAGCCGTGTCACATAAAATGGAGCTAAAACGCGCAAGCTTTTAACGAAATTAAATACTGATATTCACATTGAACTTTTAGATTTTATAAATTTTAGAACATTTAGAAAAGGATTCATGAACTATGTGTATGTATTTCTTTATTAAGAACATTATTATTGTTACATCTTATGTGAATTTATCTGAATTCTGAATTAAAAATATATATAAAATTAAAAAAAAAAACTTATTCAAGCGCTAAACGCTTATTATTAAATGTTTAGTCATACTTAAACTCAAAACATGATATTATAAGTTTCAAAAGTAGGTACATACTTAAGTGTAAATGTAAAAATTTAACTAAGTATAACTTGTTCGTGCACTTACTAATCTATCTTAAGTTATTTGTCTTAAGTCTAAATGACAAAGAAAACACTAGCTGTTCTTATTTTTCAAGTTGTGGTTTATAATCCGTACTTCTATATATATATATTATATTCTATATATTATAAGTAATATTATAAATTCGAAAGTTTGTATGGATGTATGGATGTTTGTAACTCTTTCACGCAAAAACTACTGAACCGATCACCATGAATTTTTGCATACACGTTGTCTGGGACACCAGAAAGGAAGGGTACCTTTCATCCAGAACGCGGAAGAAGTTGCGGGCACCAGCTACTTAGTTATATTATATTTCGAGTTTTTGTATCACCAATCATTAAAAGAAATAACTGTAAATAATTATTCCGTTTAATAATTTAAAAATATTTCCTACTTAGAAATTAAGATTCCAACTGGCATACCTACATATATGATAGATATTCCTATATACATCGAAACATCTGGAGTTCTATATATTTGTGGAGATTCTGTAAAAATCAGACGCGAAACGAATCGATACATTCGCAGGACACTGGCTTACGTTCAGAATACACAGATAATGGTACAATGCATCGACACAAAGGCCTCTAATTTGCATGACGGCTTTTTATCGATATACCATTGTCGGTACGACACTAGCAGCTGCAGTTAGCGGCGTTCATGTTTGTGTCAGCTATGACATTGATATGAGCTCATACTAATTAAAAGGAAAACCTGTATCAAATGTATGGCTGTGTGTTTTTCTAATCATTTTTGTATTAGTATAGTTGGGCTGATCTTTATATATAAAAAAATATTAAGTTGCTTTACTTTTCGTACGCTTCAAAACTCGAGAATGGGTAGACCGATTTTAATACGGTTTTCATATATGGAAAGAGGGAACAGTGTGTGATTAATTTAAGAATTTATCGCAGTATATATCTATAACTGCGTCATATAACCACAAAAGTTAAAGAAATACTAGTATGTCTAAGTTACACTTATATATTTTATCTAATATATTTCATCTTTCTTAACTACAATCACTAATTTAAAAAAAAAACCATTTTTTTTTTAAATCTAATTAAGAGAAATTTATTTTCCGCAGATTATTTGATTTTAGTCACTTGTAATTCTAATGTCCTAACCAACTCCAGTTAGGACACTAGAATTTTATTTCATTTTGAATTTTTAAATCATCCAAAAATCCGCTTATAATATCGTTTTAAGAAACTTTTAAAGTAGCTACTTTTACATCTATGTTACTAGTTTTATTTGACTTACACACATCTTTGTCAGCCATTACTAACACTCAGCAACCGTGTGGATATTACATAAATTTACACCCTTTTTAAACGGGAGCCCCGCTACATACATGACTGTTCCGAGTGATTTACTATTATTACTCGTAAATAAAAAGTAGTAGGGGAGAAAATAGGTGGAGCAAAATAGTATTGTAATATGGGATGTGAGTAGGGTGGAATAATACAGAACTCTGCCGCCAGCGACTTTATAATTGATTCGGTTATGTCACAATGAAATAACTAATATCAGTTCGCGACAAACGGTTTTTAGTTAAGGCTGGACGTTTCAGTAGTAGTGATTCCTCTCGCCTTAAGAGACTGTATTAAAGCCTTAAGAGGCTCAGTTGGAAAACCTGTGTTGTAAATTGTGATGTGATATACTGAGGTGATTTTTTATATATATTTTTTTTGTACAAAAGTGATTATTGCGTGAACGATTTTTAATAGTTGGTGTTAAATAATCCAAAATGGATTATACAACAGGAACTGCGTCTTCCATGAACAATATGAGACCAATTTTCGGCGCGTACGCTTTTCAAGGTAAGCCTTTTAATTGTTATAGTTCATAGGCACGAAAGGATTCGGAAAAAAAAACTCGAGATATGGTTAATTACAATATTCCCAGGCAGCAATAAAACAAGCAATAATACTTTGGAATCAAAGACCCGAAATCAATATCGACCATTGCCTAAATATAAAAAAAAATTGAACAGCGCGCTCAATACAGCTAACATTGTAGATGAGGTTCCGTAACCTTGTGAAGAAATCTGATCTGAAATTTTACATATTTATGAGTTTCTATTCTATTGCTACTCCTCTCCTTTTCCTGAAATATGTCCTTTTGGCATTAGTAAAAAATACGGAACATCGTCTTTGCATAGCACTTGTGTTATATCCTTCAATCACTGACAACTTTAACTTTTGAGACAGAACATTTCCCAAAAAAAAAATGTCTTAAGATGCCACTGAGCACTACTCGGTGGATGCTTTGCGTTTCTCGAGAAGCCAAGAATTTAGTTAATATAATTACAACCAATAAAATTAATTAAATAAACGATAATTTATAAATTAATAAGCAGACAAATATATGTCATCTATACTGATATTATAAAGCTGAAGAGTTTGTTTGTTTGTTTGTTTGAACGCGCTAATCTCAGGAACTACTGGTTCGAATTGAAAAATTCTTTTTGTGTTGGTTAGATCATTTATCGAGGAAGGCTTTAGGCTATATAACATCACGTTGCGACTAATAGGAGCGAAGAAACAGTCGAAAATGTGGAAAAAACGGGGAAAATTATTCATCTTTGAAGGCTTCCGTTGCGTGCGCTGCGAAAACCGTTCGAGATACCTTCAAATGATTCCCAAAATAACTATTCCACGCGGACGAAGTCGCGAGCACCAGCTAGTATCAAATAAAATCATAGAACCTCTAAAATTCTAATATTAGTCTTGGATCTATGATAAGAATACGGATCCCTAAAAACGAAGACACGTTTCAAACGTGCCGCTTATTAACCTCTCATCGACTGCGACCGTAAAATGTAAACTCGATAAAGCCACCAATTAAAACTAAATATGAGAATCTCAACAATCAAAGCTCGAGCCGCTACATCTGACACTAAAAAACATTTCTCCCAAAAAACAAATCGCGTTTTTGTATAAGGTCGCAGACGCAGCATGATTTTTGCCTTTCCACGACCAATAATCATGATTACACACCGAGACACACAAAACCAAAATTGAACCTTGCTCGAAGGACGCAACCAATTTATGGTTGAAATTTGCCGATGATACGAGACGGGGTAGGTGATGATAATAACAATGCTTTATGAAAAGGTTTAGCCAACTAATTTATTTTTTTATTCCGGCTACTGTCGATCTCGGTAGCGACGCAACCTTTTTTGTTGGAGTAGATCAATCAGTCAAAATAACAGTGTGATACCGCCTTTGAAGCGATCCGGCCGGTCTGTTTTAATATCGCCTTGTACATGATTAGAACGCGGATGATGCAGCACACCCAAGTGACCAAGTAACTGATCCGAAATTAGTACAATACAAAGCTGTAAGATTAACTCACCGATGATAACTGCTTTCTATCGAACTGTATCTATCATTTGCTTCATTGAATGTGTTACGATTAGATTCTTCATCAGTCGCAAACGAACTATCAAATTGAAATTTCATACAGTTCGATATTATTTTTGTTCAGCATATTTTTTAGAATCAAATCATCATCTTCATTGGTTAGTAGGTAGGTTATGTTCGAATATTTCTTTTGAACTACACGATATATTTCTATTTCTATGCTGATTCCATTATCGTTTAGAAAGTTAATTTAAAAATCGCAAATTAATCCCTTAATTATATTGGTCAGTTAATGAAGAATCAAATTGCTGTTTAGTCTATTCACCATAAGAAGTCAATTTTACCTACTATGCTGACTATCTCTACTTACAACACATATAGTAATTTACAAATAACGCAATTATTAAATAAATTTGAAAAATAAATATCTCAAGATTCAGACTGTTATTATACGTAGCCTAAGAAGTTTTTCAAAGCGACTATTAAAAAATATGGTGAAAAATCAAGGAAGGAATTATTTTTTCCGCAACCTAGTCCATTTAATTCAAAGAAAATTACATTTTCGCTATTTCTGAAACAGTAACTAACCAATTATAAAAATAAAAACCGATTTACGGATGCTGTCTTATTTAGACGAAATAATGCTATTTAATTATTATTTAATAATGAATTATCATTATTTATCATTATTATCATTTATCATTATTTTTATAATCAATAAAATTATGCTGTCTTTTTTTAAGTTAACATAATAAACATTTTAATCTTGTTACGAGCATAAAATGCAATAAACTGTATATTTATCATTACGTTTCTTTCTATAGATTACACCAAAACATATGAGAAACAGGATAAATTATAAAATGATGTCAATGACATTGTAATGACCGTCCATCATAAACACCGCCGCCGTCAAAACTGTTCCAGCGTACTTACATACGTAAGGATATACGTTGGCCTCTTTTTTTGTTCATCACAATTTTTTGCTGTATCTGATAAATTTCGCGCTGATGTATTACGAGGAGGCCCATGAGTAATAGTCTGTCTTATTCGAGACGCTACAACGCTCTTCATCACTCAGGACTCTTAATTAGTTATTATTGATATGAAACAATCGTCTACATTAGAATCCGCTAGGCTCAGACAAAACAATGTTGGATATTTCGGTCGCTGCTGCTGCCATATGAATTCATTTTGAATTTGCCATCTTATTTTAAAGAAAAATGTTCGATTTAGTAATTTAACTTTAATAGGTTTATGAAAATAATTTATAAATCAATGGTTTTGTGCAAAATTGCTACTAAATATTGCAAGTCTAGTACCTACCTCATTGCATTAAATGTTGTAAATGCTTTGTTATCTTGTCAACTACATTCCAAAGATTTGTAGTCGTATCGGACTTAAAAATTTCTGGATGGATTGGATGGTACCTATAATTTAGAAAAAAATACCTGCTTTTTTTTTTCACCCCTTCTACAGAATGAAATCAAAACTTTCTTTCACCTATCGAAAGACTCAAATTTTCATTTGATAGTAGGTCAATTTTCTTGAACTAATAAATATAACTATTAAATTAAAAATATAATCCAAAATTAACAGGGTTTCTTATGATGTTTAGATAATAAGAGCTACATTTTGTTATTAAGGTGTAAACACACGCCAATCTTAAAAATTTGCAGTTTTAAAAAATATGTTACAAGAAACTGTCAATGCAATTGGTTTGAAAAAAATATATGTTATACTTAAACATGTGAAGAACAAAATGTTTTGTTTAGAATTTCCATCGAAGTAATAGAAACCCCACAATAAAATTTAGAACATAAGAAGAATTTGACTTATATTGAAATTTGTTTCGAAAACGGTTTATTGCGCGAAAATGATTCCTGCACCGAATAATAAGTCAATGTCATTTAAAAAAAAATTATTGATTTTTTTTATTTTTTTTAATGTTGTTTTAATGAAAAGTACAAAAAACCACATTTGTCGGGCCTGTTGAATTGTTTCCGCCGCCTCGGAAATCTAAATATATAGAGCTACAGTGTCTCAGTGACTGCGTTGAGGTGTGGATTACGTTTGTGTTTTTCGTGCGGAATTAGTTTGATATATATAAACATTCTAAAGGTCATATCGGTGAAGGTCAAATGGTCAATGTCATTGGCCTTTGTGAATCCCTTAACAACTTTTAATTAACTAATGAATTGACGTAACTTTCATTTTATTACAAGCCCAGGCTTGTATGAGATCGTATCCGCGTGCTTCATATGTGTAATAATAATATTGAATGTGATTTCTAATGTAATGCCCCATAAACTGGAGGCATGCTTTTATTGTGACACATTGTGCCGACAAGAATGCATATAATGGTTGAAAAAGTGTTAAATTCCAATCGAGCCACGCCGCCAGCTGAACGCGGCTGATTGAGTTATAAGCTATAATGGCAATTCCATTTTGTTTTTGCACTGTTTTTCACTTGAATGCCATGTGGCGAGGCGTCCTCTCATATTTAATATACATTAGGAGCTACCTTGATTCCAGCTTTCTTGCTGTGTCTCTCTATACGAGAACACAACTCTTGTTTATTTTGTCACCTTTGATATATGAATCCCTTTTTGTTATTAATCTGAAATACATTATTATGGATGAGTGGAGAACTTGATTACCTTGCTTTGAGTCTGCGATTCTATTTCAGTCTTATTGTCGAGAAATCCAATAAGAATTTCCTACAAGAAGCACCGATCTCGGATTAGATACGAATGAATAAATCAAGTGAACGAGGTCCTTTGCAATAGATATTTGTTAATAACGCGTCTATTGCTTAAGTGAGGGTTTTTCAAAAGTCAAAACCTAAATAAAGATTTTATCACAGTCATCTTAGCCGTAGGACGTCCACTGCTGGACATAAGTTGCCCGGATCCACCGTCGATTCGCAGCTCTTATCAGGTCGTTGTGGGTGGACATTACTTCGCTGCGCTTGCCCGTCTGTGGCCTCCACTCGAGAAAATTTCAGACAGTATTTGGTATTTTACTCGTGTAAAAGACGGTCCACTTAATGGTAGGGGCTACCGTTACCTATACACTTGCTTGATGGTACACGAGCAACGCCACAAGTATCCTGTCGACTTTAGTAGGATTAAGGATATGAATGAATGAGGAAGAGATAGAGAAATGGCAACTGGTATCCCTTACCCATCGAAATAAAAAAGGCTTGTGGAGTACCTATTAGAAATACCTTTTAATCTAAGGTAAAACATCGGTAACAAACAAAATATTTTATAACTACTACTTATATTATGGATTAAAATAAAAAAATCTCGATGTAAATTTGTATATTAAGTCCAAATAATTACTTTACCACAAACCCATACCTAAATTATATCCTTATAATAAAAAACGCCATCAAAGTCGAGACAGCCGGTCGCCGATACAGATACGACGTTATCGTTGGCCTTACTGCATGTAAATAGAGTTCATTTTTGTTTGTTTTACAACAGAATTTCAGCGGCAGGTAGAGTCATCGGACACAAAAGCCGAGTAGCCTGCTTCATATAAATGAGAGTGCCTCCAGTTTGATAGTTAATTAAAGAAGTGAATAACATGCGGCACTGCAAGTCAGCTGCAATCTTCGACACTCTATAAGTATCTACATACATAGAGTTGTTTACACCGTCACATACTTAATCATATCTTAAAACAAGATTGGTTTATGCATGGTTCGTCCCACTGAGTTGTGTCCCACAAAAAAATCCTACTACGTCCCAGATTGTAACATACCTACGTTTTTCCCGAAATATATTTTCTGATTATTTAATTATTTGTAAATAATCAGATTTTTTTTTAGATCTGAACCTTGAAGTACTGCATCGGGAAGTCGAACTACCTTGAGGACTACCTTGAAACAGCAACAGCAATGTGTTTGAGTGAGTGAATATGGAATGCCAGTGTCCATCCCCCACCTTATCCTTATCCCATCAGGACCAGCAACGTCAAATGCGCCAATCGCTTAGCCACCTACGATCATTGGCCGTCTGCCTGCTTGCACAGTTTATCATAAAAAAGTTCATCAAACAAAAACTCATATTATCCTTTCTATATAAAACTAATTTAAAAAATTAAAAATATTGACCAACATCAACTCTTTATACTGCCATAGACTGTCCGATGCAGAATAACCAACTTCAGAAGATGAATTCATGTAGATACACAGAGTTCGTAATATAAACTGCTCTACCTTAAATTTTATTGTTTTAATTTAAGTGTTTAAATGGAGCAGTAATTTTAAATGAAATTATTTATTTTATTACTTGAACTTGTGGAGGGGTTCCGTTGTGATTAATGTATCTAAAAGCCTATTTATCATGTGATTCGGTCAGATAGCAATGTCAGAAGACGCTTCGGATTACTATCCGACTACTAGAAACCTAGAAAGTTAGAGTGATAGATAAATCAAGGAATCATCTTGGGAATTCATCTTGTATTTTCGAAGACAACCATGACCTCAATTTTCTTATTAAGAGAATTGTTTCATTGAAAAGCAAAAACTCTCTTGCAACTCTATTTTGCAATAAGATTACAAAATCCTATACTGATGTTATTTTCGACTAACAAAATGTTACCTAGGGTTCAAACCGCTCATTCAGAGATCATTCGCTAGTAATACAAAATTAGTAACGAAATTAGTCATCCACAACCAAATTTTCCTACACATATTGTAACTAGCTGGTGCCCGCGAATTTCTCCGCATAGAAAATAAAAAATATATATAAAGCAATATACGCCTGACATCTGCATTTTTTCCAGGCGTTAGTTTTTTTATTTTATTTTAGTTGGTCCCACGGGAACAGTACTTTTGTTCTGGACGAAAAGTACCATGAAGTAGGTCGTCAGCCTTAATTTCTATTCCTAATAAAATTTGAACGAGCTCCTAACAAAAAATCCAGTTAAATCAAATCAAATTAAATTTATTTATTTAATTAATTAATTAAATTGTTAAATCAGAGTCGATCATACTCAGTACGAGTAGGTATGATCGAAGGAAGACAAGACAAGTGTCTCGTTAAAGCTACTACAGTACTACACCCTTTATTATTTACTCCACCACGATTAGATACGTACTGTCATGGTAATTAAATTGAACATAAACTATATTATTGACTCTTCCATTGTCACTATGGGGCTCAAACAAAAGGCAGCCTCGGATAAGCAAACAGTTAATATTTGAAGCAATAAAATCTTTATCGTTGAAGTTATCGCAGCGCAACGGAGCGCATTTTACACGCTTCTAATGAACGCCTTATGAAACAGGCAATTTATCACATGCGGCCTTATCATGAAATGCACTGATAACTTTAATACACATTTTTATATTTGAAAAAGCTGAAACAATGGAGGCGTCCCTGCATTGCGATTTTTCACGGTGAGCCATTTGGCCAATAACTCTTTTTTTCTATATAATTAAAATATTCAGTACATAAGCAAACAACGATATTAGGATGTTTATTCAAAGTTGTTTACACATTTTTATATTTGAAAAGTCTGAAGCAAAACAAAATTAATAGCAAATAACAAACACAATTAGGACGTTTATTTAAAGTTTTTTTAATAAGCAATTATTTACATTTTTACCGTTTTATTAATTACTATTGAAAACAGAATAATTACTTTTCATTAAGTTAACTGAGCTGTTCATGATTGAGATACACTAAGGTCAAGCAAGTGTTGTTAAAATAAAATAATAGGTTTTATTCTGAAGAAGTTCTTTGCATTGTTTAATTAAGAGAAAATATGTTTTTCATTGGGTCGGCAGACAGGCTGACGATCTACTTCTTATTATACGCCAATCAACTGTCAATTCTGAAAATGAACTTTTCAAAGTAAATGTTGGCTCTGGTCTAGATCTGGCAAGTAGTAGCACGACGTTGCGGACCCAGGCGACAGAGTTGCAAAAGAATGTTCCTTCGACCTCGCAAAATTCATCTATAGCGGACGCGGAGGACGCCAAGAGGCTTAGTCGATAGGTCTACCCCACTACCATCTGGAGGTATTAGTCTGACATAACCCACCAGTCTGTCCGCAGTCTGGCGTGTATCCATGATGGATTCCTCTTGTAAAAAAAGAAGGGCACACGGCGTTCAACATTCATTCGTTCGTTCAGTTCGTCTGAAGGCAATGGGCAGTAGATTTCTGTCGTTTTCTGTAAAAAGTCTCTCCCTTACAGAAACCCATCGTTAATCAAATAGACCGTCAACATGTCTGACTATCTTTACATAAAAAAATATAGGCAGCACAAGTTTCTCCTGTTAGCGTATATTAGCCAGCCCACCTGTTATCCTTTGCACTATAATAACTCCAAATAACAAACAAAACGGAGTTGATATTGTTAAATTTTAAAAAGACAATTAATCAGTTTCACTTTAGGTAGCCGTACGTGATTTGTTATTCAATAGACATTGTTACACTCATTACCAATTCGTATAAGCTGCCATTTCTTTAAAGTCCGTCTCTATGGCGGCGCCTTGTATCTTCCACCTGACCATGAATAAATCTATGAAAACAAATACCTAGTTATTCAGCTACCGGCTGCCAAGTAGCTCGAAAACTTTTTTTTAATTGTCTACCATTGTTTCATCTCTCGTTTTGTTCACAGTCTTCTCACATATGATAATTTATTCCAAATGAAATAATGGGTAGAGCATATTTTCCTGCCAAGATTTGAATATGTCGTACGTATAGATAGGTTTGAGGCGTAATTTGGTAGACACCGAAACTAATTTATTTAACAAAGGACGGACCGACCGATAGAGCACTTTTTACATGTATACAAACACATTACCCCACCATCTATAGATATATGTAATTACAAATTTTATTTACGCGCTCTTATCCCGCGGAGATTTTGATTAAAGAACTCGC
The DNA here is from genome assembly GCA_947623395.1 of Synanthedon tipuliformis. Lineage (NCBI taxonomy): Eukaryota > Metazoa > Arthropoda > Insecta > Lepidoptera > Sesiidae > Synanthedon > Synanthedon tipuliformis. Next base: position 6,723,689 of record OX392423.1, read on the forward strand.
ATAAAAGATAAGGACTTTGAAACCTTTTTTGTTCTTAGATTAATGGAAATGTTTTTTTTTTTTGTTTAATCAAGCATCCCACGTCGCCTGCTACCGCAGTGATCTGTAATAAAAAATGTTAGCCAAAACTCTTCCGAGAATTTTAATGTGGCTATCCATCCGCAACGTTCTGTCAGGATATTAAAAATTCTTTGCAATGATTCAAACAAGATTCAAACGTAAGAAAAAATCTGATGTGTCTATGTCGTGGACACGGCGTGTGTTTTACTTTACGAGTATAATAATTTCTTTGAGCATTTTATAACTATATACCCAACGAATTCGAATATACTGATATGTGGCAAAAATATACCCAACATATACCCAACTTATCTATCCCAACTAAAGGATCAAACTTCCTTGATCCTATAGCTATCGAGTGGTGTAATTAAATTTTGGATAGAGATGATTTATATGTATAATTGTATATGTAGGCCACAGCATCACCTAAATTTGCTATCCCCATTTTTTCTGAATTGCCTACAACTAGTAAGCAGGTCTAGACAGTTTCAAAAAACAAAAAAACTGTTGTTCAATAAGTAGATTTTATTGCAAAAGTTAAAAGTTTAGCTTAATTTTAAAATATAAACAAAACAGTCAAGTCATGACGCCGCAATTTTGTGTCCAAATCGTTGGGGTTTTTTTTAAACAAAAATTGTGAGAATGAACACGGATCCTAAATGAGAATTAAAAAAACTGTGAGGAAATGAGTCGGGAACGATCAAATGGGGGTCGGTACCAGTAATGAGGATTTGTCGCTTCACTGGCCATAGTCAGCTTCCGGTAGACGCAGAAAGACGCTGTGAAAATGACCACACAGTAGATAGAAGTATACACCTGCTGTGATTTATTTTTAACGTTTCTCGCTGTGGTGGCCTACAAATCAGAGAAATAAAGGTATTATGTTGTATCTATACCTATTTGTGATATGTAAGCATTTGAAAAAAGGAAATTTTTAATTAAGTAAAATTAACATAAATATAAATAGTACAACTTTTAATAGTAACATAATAAAAAAGTGCTCTGTATATCCTAATACAAAAGTGCTCTGAGATTATAAATATACTAGCTGTTCACGCGACTTCGCCCTCGAAATTTTATAAAATATAGCTTTATACTTTACTCGCTGATAATGTAGCTTTCTATCGGTCCAGTAATTTTTGAATTTATTCATTCGAAACAAACAAAAATACAAATCTTTTCTCTTTCCGTAGTAACTTCCAAGTACTTAACTTTCCGATCGAAATTTTCTATAAAACAGTAAGTACACGCACAAATTAATTCAATTTCTCATCGCCAGTGTTACAAATTTATATTATGTGCGGACGGCAATGAAACGTTGTTCATGTATCCACTGAATCCATGCTGTTCACGTTTTAACGTACCTACTATATTTTATGACTGACTTACAAACTTATTAGATACCCTCATAATATGTAACATAATAATACTAAATGCCATACATTGCAATAATATTAGTATAGATATTTTACATAATTATATAAAAAATAATATTTTGTATAACTTTATCAAACTTATAAACATCTTGCAATTTTCTCATACCATAATATGTTCAAGTTTTAAAATAGGTCGGTGTTCAAATTGAGTAATATTACAAGTTGACCCCTGAAAACAATAAATTTGAAACCGGTGACAAACAATATCGACTTATGTTCACCTATAGGTACTTCTGACTATCAACGAACAGAACAGCTCAAATTAGAAATCTATAATTTGGAACATAGGTTTATTAAACGTTAAGCATCCTTTAAGAATGAATTTTTGAAAATTTAAACTCAATGCCAAGCCGGGGTCGGATAGTTACTAGGTATTATATTAAAATGAGGAAGCAAATCAAAATAAGGATACAAGGAGAATGCATAATGAAAAAAAAAATGAATACACTTTTTATTTTGATTCCCGGCCACATCCCAAAAATAGTTGTGGTCTGGATAAAAAATTCGGCGCTTAAAAGAATAACACCGTGAGTCTATTACTCGTAAAGCTTGTCATCGACGCTTCATTAAAATGCGATGACTTAACACAAACACTTCAGTCAACTTCATTGATAGCCTCTGACTTAGTGTTGCACTCATAAAAACTACATCAATCTGCTAAACCAAAATCGCTCTTAAGTCAAAGCGTTAAGTCACAACAGCAGACTCCGCTATTTCTCTTCGAGGATCGTTTACAATAGCACTTCATTCCGTGGAATCCATTGATAAGTTTGATGCTACCAGTGTTACAAGAAGTTAGTCTCACGAGCGTTCCAAAATCAATTACTTTCGAGTATGCGATAGAATGTCATAGTAAAAACGAAAGTTGATACAAAAATCAAAATTCCTTGAATGAACATTGGTTCTACTTTAAGGCTTACCTACTTTAGTATTTAATTTGAAATTGAAATTTAATTTTCAAAGAAACCTCTGTCACTTCCTTTAACTTTATTTGTAACTTTATAAAGACTAAAACTTCGGTAGATTTTTAATTGAGAATTTGAGACGGTCTAAAATATAATTTAATACAAATTAATCACAGCCATTTATCTCTTCTTATTCAACAAACGATTTCAAAGTTTCAATTATTATATTTATAAGTGCCTTGAATTACCTCAACACAGCTTTAATTGTTATACTTTGTTTAGTTTCTTAGTTTTCACAGGAATAATTTTTAATAAAAATCTAATAGGACAAGAAAGGCTGTATTAAACTATCCTGTTTCATGATTATCGATCAAACGGTGTTTGATTTTAATATACACAGTCATCCATTTTATCCATTGTACCTATATACGATATCATATATAAAGACATCCAATTTTGTATAGGATACAGAATTATTGAGATTAATCTTCTCTTCAGCAGTACAAGTTTGCAAATCCCTTTTTACCTCATCATTTATCTGTAAACTCCCAAGAGGCTTACTCGTCCTGTGTAAGTAAGTAGGACGCAAGTCGCAAAATAATGATATCACGGACCCTTTAATATCTATCGAAATATTGTCGTGTATAGAATGTGAATGTAAATCTTGAATTAAATCACCATAATATTCCATTCGAATTATTGCTATTGTCTGATTATAAAAAGTAATAACGAAATAGGTACCGTGAACCGTAACCGCTTCTTAATATACTTAGAAATTCCAATACAGGTTTCTATGGGATTTTATTGATAAGAATTACAGCGGGCTTAAGTACTTACCTACTTGGTATATGACAGTGTTGACACATAAAAATTACGTATGTTAATAAGAAAATTAGAGTAAAATTAGTATTAGCCAGACGCTCTGCTTAAATGACTGCGTAACACAATGTAGGTATATTACTCTCCAATACTCTCCAAATCCAAGCCAGAGCCATCTTTGAAAAGTCCATATATTGGAGAATATAGACTCTGCGTGGAATTCAGGGTTTCAAAGTTCAATGTGGCCCGAGAGCCCACATATCCTTAATACTCGTACTAAAGTCGACAACGTACTTCCAGTACCTATGGCTTACGATAGTAACTAGTTATTATTTAATCTGTGCTATGGCATTGCTTATGAGATAGGCGATCGAACATTTGTTTTTGTTAAGGTCGGCAGACTGGCTGACGATCCACTTGATAATACCATTGTTTATAACACTAAAATAACAACACCAAAGATGTTGCATATGCCATGGGCAGATCGTAGAATTGGGCAGATCGTAAAGTATGAAATCAAAAATCTTTCACCAAAAGTCAAAAATAGGTGCGACGAGGAGTGGAGAGCAAAGCGAGGGGGAGCGTGTTAGGTTTACATGGAAATAAATTTGGGGAACCGAGCGAAGCGGAGCGGGGTGAGGCGACCCTCTCAGTTTTAACAGAAATATGATCTGCCCAGGAATATCATGATATGCCCAATTCTACGATGTTCCAACGAAACATACAAGTGTTCTGCCGACTAAAGTAGGACTAAGGGTAAAGGATTAAGAAGGAATAGGGAAATGGGCTCTAACTCTAACTCTAACTCTAATCTCTAACTCTGTTATTTCACTGTGGTCAGACGGGCTCCCTAAATTACTGTGAAATAGACCGAATCCCAATACTTGCCAGATCGAATTTTGAAAAGTTCTGCATTTACAAAGTTAACCCAGGCGGGAATCCAATCTTGGACTCCAGGGATAGAGCGCTAAATTACTCGACCAATGATTTTATTGATCACGAAATAATTAAAACACTTCTGAATTTTTAATTTAGACCAACACGCGATAGAAATGCAATGAAAGTTATCGATAACATTTACTTACACCATAACATCGAGAGCGTGAGAAAACTATCACTAAAATAATGACTACGAACCAAAAAAATAAAACAGTAAACCGAGAATGTACTGTTACAAATTATTGTGCCGTTGAAATTACTAAGCAAATGCAAAATTGAATGGTTTATCTTTTTGTGGAGCATTCTGTTTGGAATAAATTAATTAAGGCGATTTGTGACGATTTTCCATCCTCACTATAAGCAGCCTACGCCACCGAGACCGTTCAAATTGCGATTTTGTACTTTGGCTGCCCGTTATTGTCTGTCTCGCGACGAAAATTATTCTTACAGTTTTCTATTAAATAATATTATTGTTTGCTAAAATAAAGGGGCGAAATATTTCAAGCTTCTGAAATAAATTGTTCGCAATCCTTGCTCTAATTTCGGCCCACGTGATCATTAGGAATTGTGAACATTGCATTTTTTACATAGCTTCGTATTGCTTGAATTTAGTGAGGCATTTAATCTATACTAATATTATAAAGCTGAAGAGTTTGTTTGTTAGTTTGTTTGTTTGAACGCGCTAATCTCAGGAACTACTGGTTCGAATTGAAAAAATCTTATTGTGTTGGATAGATCGAGGAAGGCTTTAGGCTATAACATAATATATAACATCACGTTGCGACTAATAGGAGCGAAGAAACAGTCGAAAATATGGAAAAAAAAAACGGGGAAAATTATTCATCTTTGAGGGCTTCCGTTGCGTGCGCTGCGAAAACCGTTCGAGATACCCAAATGATTCCCAAAATAACTATTCCACGCGGACGAAGTCGCGAGCACCAGCTAGTTAAGTTATATTTTAGATTATAAATCAGTTTCTTCTTCTTCTCTAAGTGCCTTATCAGGTTTCCCCGATGTTGGCGATCACCCTCGAAAAGCACTCTCTATCACGCGCCACTCATAACAGCTCTTCCATTCCCGTAATTCTGGTCCATTGACGGATGTTAATAAATCAGTTTACGCGTTTGCAAACAGCTAAATTAATTTAAAAAATTAATAATCATGAATATAATAAAAAATTGCGTCGATTTTTAACTTAGGTAGGTATATGAATATTCATCCAAATAAGTCAAAGGTCAAAGTCAAAGTCAATACGTAGGTAAAACATATTTTTTTTATGATAAGGTCGGCAGACAGGCTGACGATCCACTTGGTAGGTGCTACCGTCGCGTCGCCTATAACACAAGAAAGGTGTTCTCGATTACAGTAGGATTAATAAAAACGGATGGCTCTGGCATCCCTTACTCACAACATACCTGCTGTTTTTTCACTGTGGTCTTCTATAAGGGTGTGGTTACTGCCGCCAGATAGGCTGCCACTACTTATTTCATTTTATATATTTTGTAACATTATTTTCTAAGTGAATCGTTACTGCATTGCCACACTTAAATACCTACGATATGTTAGGTAGGTGTATATCGTCTCTTTCAAAATACCTTTCAGCTTTATTCAGACCAATTAAAAATTAACTTAAATTAGCGACTTAACTCGCGTCATTTCTTTGGTTAACTATCTAAACGAAACATTCGTTTGTACTTAAAACATATTTTTGACATTTCTACCTTGAGGTGGCCAACAAAAGGGAAATTCTTTTGCGACTTTTACATTTATGTTGTTGAGTATGTATTGTGTACGAGTAATGCAAAATAATGAGAATTCCTTTTCAAAGAGAAAGCTTAGCGCTTAGCGATAAACCGACTACTCGGAAGGAAAACAGAATAAAACCTTTTGAAAGAAAGTAGGTATGGTTCAGTTATTTTTCAAAGCGAATAAAATAATATTGCTTATGAAAGAGGATTTTAAAAATAATGAGCTAGAGCTTCGTATCTATTCTAGGTATTCTTTCTCGGTTTAATAATAACTATACCTAGGTATCGACTGTTTTTAGGTATACAAATTCCATTACAATAGTAGGTAATAAAGGAATATGCGTTGCTTTAGCTACACTATTTCCTACTAGTCAAATTCGTCGATCACACAGCAGACCATAATACTGCTGAAAAGTAGCAAGCCACGATCTGAACAATGAATCCTGTCAGTAGGTTAGGGTGAAGACCTAACCATCCCTAACTTATCTTAATACAAAAATAAAAGGCCTTTAATAAAAGACGATGTATGTATATGTATGTCTCCGTAATTAAGTCTCCGTATGTCTCAATATGTCCTGAACCAATTTTGATAAAACTTTCAGAAAATCTTCAGATTAGTGTAGCGGTTGTTCCTGTGAAGTTTGGTACTTAGCGATCGGACGCGGACCAAGCCGCGGACAAAAACACTAGTTATATATATTACTTAGGTAGGTAGGTATATATATATACAAGATGACATAATATAATGTGTGATAGTCATACCAATTAAATCATGAGAATTAATTCGTCGTGGCGTTGCTTATGTTACAGGCGACGGTAGCCACCTACCATCAAGTTGACCGTTGAGCGTTTGAATTTATAAGGTGTTCTAAAAATATATTATCATTTATTTTTTGTTAACCTCAAGGATTAAACCAGTTAAAGATAATACCGCACATGAATAGGGAAATCGTACTCACAGTTTAAATTTAGTCAGAGGGAGATAGATATATTTCTATCACTGCGTTACTTAGCAGTGGGCAGAACTTGTTCCCCTCCGGCGATGCGCGGGAGTTCATTTCGTGTTTTACCGGTCTTTTAACCGAATATTATTTATCTGCAAAACAAATGCATATTTTTAGTAAACACACATTGCTTATATAATCTTATATTTACAAAATTAACATACAAACATGAATCTGTTATTATAATTGTCCAGTTCTATAGAAAAAACTCACCAAAAGGCAAATTAATGAACACCATTCGCATTTTACTACCTGATAAATGACAGAATAACAAAATGAATCCAGTTTTTTAGTTTTTGCACACTTCACACTCGTAAAGGGGGAGTGTATCTGGCTTGCGCTTGCGCACACAGACGCAGGGGACTCTTAATACAGTGCCTCTTTAAGCTCACGCACACTACCTCGCCTTAACCCTGTCCGTACAAACACAGCGGCACTCTCAGTCAACTATACAACCTCTTCTACTGCACTCACGCGCAGAAAAAAATCTAAAACGCGATCTTTAAAAAAAAGACTGATAGGCTTCCATAGTCCATAGTCGGAAAACGCCGACGTCTAAAACCGAACGCGTCAGTAGAAATTAAAATTAATTCCGTCCACAATATTTACGACAGCGGCAATTAATTAAAATACGTCGCCTTAATTATATACAAACAGATGGACAATAATCAATTTCAATTATGTGATCTTGGATCTCGTTCGGTTAATTTAATGTAAATAGAATTTATCATTCTGTGAAGTTTTTACGGTGATAATGTTTTCATGGTAGGGAAGTAAATTGTTGTGTAGAGTTGAAATGGAGTTTCTAGTGTTTGTAACATTTTAATGGTTGTGTTAATTCTGTTGCTGATGGAAACATTCTGACATACCATTATGGAACGCCACCAAAATGGTATGGATGTGTGGGTAGGTAAGGGTATACTTATAAGTTATTTTATATTTGTTATATACCTACATAATATTTTATCTAATTATTTTCAGGGAACTGAACCTTTTTATATTACTAATAAAAAAAATATATTACTAAAAATTGTATAAATAATATTAAGCTTCGGTACCTCGGGGAAAGTCCCAAGCATGCTAGCTGCATGCTTTTTAAATATGTTCAAAATGTTTTAATAAATCCATAGTTAACTTATTTTAATTATTATATTTTTATTTAATTTAAAATTAAAAAAAATCACACTACCTTTCGGATTCATAAATTTGAAGACGCGATTGGAAGCAGTAAACAACCCCTTACAAAAGAAATAATTGTTTATATTAAGTATAGTATACAAGTAGCCACCTTCTATCAAGTCAGCCTGTCTGCCCTCCTTTAACATGATAAAGGTTACGATATAACTTGCTCAGCGCCCCTATTGCTAAATGTCAGTAAAAACGGAAATAGCTAAATACCTATCTTCTGTTATGTTAGAGACAATTGAATTCAATTTTTATTTATCTAAGTAGGTAGGTACCTAATAAAAAAAATTGGTAAATTTAATTGAGAATTTAATTTAAATTTAAATTTTAAATTAACTTCTAAGTTAACTTAGAAGTTAATTTCTTAACTTCTTAATCATTTTTAACCCATTAAGTAAGTAAAATATTTGAGGTCACGAACTAGACAAAAACAATATATTGTTATTTATTCAGAAGATGAATTAATAAATAAAGTAATTATTATATTCTATCACATTGAATTATCATCGTTTAGGATTCTGATTGTTTTTGACAAAATAATTATTTCCATACTAGCACTTACACTATACACAACACTTATCTATACACGCAACTTCGCCTGCGTAATTTTATAAAAACAGCCTATGTTACTCGCTGATAATTTGTCTTTTTATATGTGAATTTTTAAAATTGATCCAGTAGTTTTTGAGTTTATTGATTACAAACCAACGTACAAAAATACAAATCTTCTCCCTTTATAATATTAGTCTATTATCACAATTATTTAAAAACAAATTGTTTATTATATTGCCCATATACTTGAATATAGATAATAAAATTCTAGTCAAATTGCAACTGACTACTTCAATTTTTTTATTAAATTTTACTCATATCATAATTTTTTTTCATTATTCATTTGTAACTATTGTATAGTTATAGTTGTTACAATAATTTGATTATTTGATGTATCTTGATTATTTATGTAAACATCAAAGTACCTAAGTATGTACCTACAATACCTAATGAAACATTTGCAGCCAATATATATTTGGAGTTGTTATTTACTTGAAAATAATATTTAAAAAATAAAACTAATTTAAAAGTGATTGTCACTTATTCGACAATATATAAATTAAAATGTCGTAAGAGACACTACAATACTTTTTACAGGTAAAAACAGTCAATTATTTATTTCTATAAAAAGGGAAAATTGATTTTATTCTAGGAATAACCCCACCGAACAATGTGATTGTTTAGTACCTATATATAAAAAGGTATAAAATTTGTCTCCTTTACTCAATAGTATTTTCAATTTGGTAGTTATATTATTCCCAAAAATAACTTAAATACAAAAGATTTATAATTTATACATAGTTCTCAAAGAAAACCTTAAAAGTAGATAGTACCTACCTGTACTAAGTATAGCATTTTGTGATTCACAAGATTCGCTGTGGCATGTATAAAATATATCTTATAAACAATCTGCTATAGAAGCAATAATAAAAATGTAAAAATTATTTTCAAAATTCTATTCAGTACATAAAACTCTTAATATAAAAAAATTAAATATTGTATCCCTAGATGGGACCAAAAACACCCAAAACCTTTAGAAGAATAACACTATACAAAAGAACTTCTTACCCAAACAATCTAAAGTTTGTTTAGTTCAGACATTAGAGTCTTTAGATCAATCTAAAGCTAAAGCTTTCATTCTAGGTACACTTAGGAACGCTAAAGCTTTCAAATGAGCTAAAATTGAATTGTTGCGACTTATTCGATTTTTTTTTTCAGGTCAAGGCAGAGTAAATCAACTAGGAGGCTTATTTATAAACGGACGTCCGCTTCCGAATCATATTAGGCTGAAAATTGTGGAGATGGCGGCTGCAGGAGTAAGACCATGTGTCATATCGAGACAGCTACGTGTATCACACGGATGTGTCTCCAAAATACTCAACAGGTACCAGGTGAGAGATAAACCTACTGGATTGTTATGTCCGAAGTCCTGTCTGATTTGGGTTTCTCCGAAGTTAGTCGTTTTTATGAGCAAAAAAGATCCATAAGAAAAAGAATAACCAAGATAGAACGAGTTTGACGCCATTCGTCCACTTAGCTTTTTACCACATTCGCTATTCATCCACTTCGCTATTAGTCACCTAGAACATACTGCGTTCTGCATAAAAAAATATTTATTATTGTTTTGGATACGGGTAATTAATTTTAGATCCTCATTTACCTAATCCTTTTACAACTTTTATCTTATCCTTTATTCTATCAAGCGTTAGCGAGTGTTTAATCAAGTAGGATTTCGTTGTTCTGCTCTACTTGCCGACCTAAGAAATTAAAAAGACTTTACGATGAGTAAGCGAAAACTACATTTTCTTAAAAATTAATTATCAGTACCTATATAATGTGGGTTAAAAAGAAAGACTAGCTAATAGATCAAACCTCTCAGACGCCTTTATAATCTCTTTATAGGTTTTACAAACTTATATAAGTAAGAATAACTCATAACCTAAACAAAATTACTTATTTTTACATTTAAGTAAACATAATTCTAAGCACAATATTTAAAGTTTCGCATTTAAAGTGTTATCGTGTAATAACTTGACATATTTTTCTTCCCTATAAAATAGTTAACTATATTAGCTTTTGATAGATTGCGAATACTGAAGAATTTTTCAAGCCAAGAGTAGCCAAAGATTTTTTATTACGTCCTACATTAGTTTATAAAATTGCAAAAGTTAATAAGAAACACCCAACATATATATTTAATTTGACATAATTGGTTACATTGATAAAAACGTATGACTTCAACAGACAATTCATTCATATTAATTTACTCTGATTTCATCTAGTTCCTGAAAATTATTTTCTGGTATTTTTAAAACAGTTCACGTCCTCCATGATACATTCATTCCTTCAGTCATACCGTTGATCTGTAAAATGAATAAATCCTAACACATAGATATTTAAATGTGTATGTGAAAAGACCAAAATTGAAAGACTTTCAAACAATACTTAGAGTCTTTGATTTGTAGAGTTTTAATAAGATTGCCGAAATTAACTGAGACTGAAATATTGTAGATCAACATTGAATCTCATGAACCTGTCCCTCAGTCGTGATTTGCTGTTTTCGATTTTCGTGTATTTACTAAATTGTAAATATTTCATTCAAATATAACTTCTCTGTTAAAATTATTTCATTACTGTGCGACCGAGCAAGTATGCCATATCTTGTTTAATATTCTAAATATTGCATAAATATTTTCACGCAATATTCTTCACAGAGACTCACTCTACTTAGATAGATTTGCAAAGTAAAACGTTATCTTATATTTTATCGTTATAGCTGTTGTAGTTTTAATCTATATACATACATACTAAAGACAAAATGGTGCCAAAGTACTTAATTACCTTTTTTTAACTAGCTTTTAAAAAAATTACATGGTTTTTTTTTCACCTTTAAATTCTAACACTATAGTAGGCTACTAGTAATGAAAAATACAAAAGTGTCAACCACGTGTACAGAGACTAGTGAATTGGCAAAACAATCGCCATTGATACTGGTGCAACGATGCTTGAAGGTTTGTTTCCACAGCCCTTCCGAACGATACAATAATAGAACTAATTGTTTCACCCAGGAAGCGTTTCTCTACGCTACGCGAGAGGGGTACAACCTCCGATACTATTGTCATCAATCAACCTTTAAAAAAACGAACAGTCTTCAGTATCATTCAAATTTAACATTATAGTCTGCCAAAGTAGTCTTAGTTAGTAAGTAGTTGCCAAGTATGACTCGGTTAGTTGTTTTATTTTTACAAAGTAGAAAAGGCCATCTCCCGTATTTCGCAAATAAAATAAAAATCTGTTAAATTTATCTTTACTATTTTGTTCAGAATGCCATATTAATTAACTGTTTCAAATTTGAAGAAGCTAGCTTAATTCTTGTAAAAGTTATCAAACTTTCGCGTTAAAAACGCTCTCCTGAAAAGTGATTTTGTAGATAGCCGTTTGTTCGTTGCAGCCGTCGATGTATAGGAAAAATGTTAGGTTTCGAGGGATCGTCTAAAAATATAAGAAACAGGACGCCACTACTGCCATTGCCACGTGCCGCCACAGCAACAGTGGAGCCCGAAGCGCTACGATAATTTGACTACGATGTAATGATTTATTAGTATTTTATGATATAATTGATAATTGATAGATACGATAATTAATTTTGACGAGCGTGTTGGAAGAGTAGTTAGGATACTTGCCTCAACTACAATACTATTATGGTATAAACTCTGTTCAAGGGTTCTCGTGTTCGTTTTCTGACAGAATGAACTTTGGATATGAACTTTTCAAAGTTGGCTCTGGTCTAGATTTGGAAAGTAGTGGCAGCTGGGCACTGGTAGGCATCCGGTCTGGCGACAGTAACCACGACCTTACAGAAGACCACCGCGAAATAACAGCACAATGATAACATTATGTTGGAATATTATTTGTTTGTTACTAATTTTAACTTTATTAACTAAACTTGAATTGTCACTTTGACCTTTTCGATGTCTAGAAACAATCTTCAGAACTTCGGCACGAGCAAACTTCTTCAACGTTGAAAGGTCGATATAATTTTAAATTAAATTTACCCAATTAAGATTTGTTGTTAAGGAGGCGAAAACATTTTAGGTTAATAAGGAAGTATTATACGAGTATTTATAATAATATAAGTTTAGGTATAACAAAAATCGGTAAGAGAAATTTCTCAAAGATTTACAAATTTATAATTGATTGAGGCATCAAACTAGATATAAATAAAACAATAAATAATTAGTAAAGATATTTTTTTATAAAAAAATATAATCTGAAGCTTACCCAATCAAATATTTTAAGAGAACGCTTCTTATGATGTGGATTATTTCTAATTTAGAAGGATTATAGGTACAAGACTTTTAGACTACTTTTAGATCATAAATTAATTTGTCTTTTGTTATTATCCGTAATATTCTCTAAAAAAGTAACATAAAAATGTTAAGTTGGTTTTTGTACGATTCAAAAACTCGAAAAGTTCTGAACTGATTTTAATTCGGTTTCATTTATGGAAAACGGAATAAACGGGAAAGGGTTATATTTATAAAAATTGCACCCCGGGCGAACCCGGTAGCGAGTCGCTAGTTATTTATATAACGTTAATTTATTAGATAACTACTTGAACATTACAAATATGCCTTGAATTAATCTAATCTTTTAGTACCCAGCACGCTAACAGCTTTAATAAAATAAAGACTATTGTACATTATCAGAGTCTGTTTAATCAGAGCCTGACAGACAAGCTGATGGTCTATTTGCTAACACAAGCAACGTTTTAAGTACCTACTGCAAGTACGCAGCTTACTGCTTACCAAGATTGCCTAATACCGATGAGCTTACTCAATGCGCTTACTTAAGCTTACTCAAGCTTATGGTACTACTGGAAAGATATGGGGGAGGCCTATGTCCAGCAGTGGAAGTCCTGCGGTTGAAATGATGAGCTTACTTAATTACCATCTCTTACTCAATTACCGAAACGGAACAGCACACATACTGGTGTTTCACATTGGTCTTCTGTAGTTACTGCTACCAGACGGGCTGTCCAAATGACTGCGAAACGCAGTGTGCCCTGCCATTACTTTGGCTTACCTACATTAAGACACAGACATGTCTTATTAATGTAAGTTGATACACATTTTGTTCATCTCTCCTCTTAATAAGAAAGAGTATCCATGATGCTGACATGTTAAATAGAAACGCGAGGTGTCTAAAATCTTCTAGTAACATGAATGAATTTACTGAGACTACTGAAATGTATGGCAGACTCGCTAATATTAATCTAAAGACGTAGTAGGTTTATTCATACTACATCTAAACTTATCTAATATGTGAAGGTTCAGGAGACTTTTTGTTCAGGAGAATTTTTGTTTCAGGAGACTGGATCCATAAGACCGGGCGTGATTGGTGGTTCAAAACCGAGAGTCGCGACGCCAGAAGTCGAAGCAAGAATAGAGGAGCTCAAAAGACAAAACCCTGGAATATTCTCTTGGGAAATACGAGAAAAGTTAATTAAGGTTTTTCATTTATTCTAACTACTATAAAACTAGACCTTAAACCATTTTTTTTAATGATAATTACAATTAATACCAATCTTGTGGCGCCTAATAATTACATTATACCTACTTTAAATGGAAATATATAGATAAGTGAAGTAGTTGTCACATACCTAAGTTACAGTAATAAAGAAAAGTCTTAAGAGTAACATGTCCGAAGCTTCTCCATAATTTATAATATCAGGATCGCTAGGATCAGCTCCCGGATTCGCTCAAGGTGCAACTTTTGCTTATATAAACTTGTATATATAAGCTTTTATATAAACTTTTCTATAACTTTTATATATCTATAAATTTTTTTATATTGAAATCACCCATTTTAGAGTTTTTGAAGCATTTACAAACCAACTTTTATTTTTTTATATAAATATTCACAAAATCTTATAAAACCGGCTTCACTATGTTGTCTGCAATAGCAATCAGCAACAGAGTTTCTGTGTGATTTCACTTGCAACGAACACCGTATCTTAGTTTTCCTTTAAAAAAAACCATCCATAAATCACTTAGTTACTGCAACATAGTTAAATGTTTAATTTACTTCTATCGCCAGCAATTAATTAGATTGCAAAACAACAATGGTTTTAAAAATAGAACAGTGTCTAAGTTTTTTTTAAACAATCGCCAAATCCGTAGGCGGTCTCCAATCAGCCAGTTAATTTAAGCAACTACGACAAAAAAGGTTGACAAACGTTTTTGTTCCATTTTTTTTCCATAATGAGGCAGTGAAAGACAATCATGTATCGTTGTAGGAGGGCGTGTCGGATCCGCCCAGCATTTCGTCGATCTCGAGGCTGCTACGCGGCGGTGCAAGGGATCAAGATGGGAAGAAAGATTACAGCATTGATGGCATTCTTGGTGGTGAGTTCGTTAAACTCGATAAATATTTATCTGCCTTATGCCTATTAATAACAATAACATATCTAAATAATTTAAAAGATTTTAAAATGGAAAGGGTTTTTATTTTCTACTAGCTTTTGGCTGCGGTGTCGTCTGCGGTAAACAATAAAAAAAAATAGAGTGTGGCAAAATGTATGTGCTATAATTTATTAAGTTAAGTGCTTAACTTATTAGAATCATTAAGTACCATTCAATATTCACTTAAATCTCAATTTATTGAGTACTTATGAAGGCAATCGTGTTCGAGGCACGCCTGCTGGCCTCCAAAACGTGTCGTATCGACAACTACATCCCATTAAACGGAAAAATCAATGGCTAACCGGGAACACAGGAGATTATCTTTCCAACTACCAAATTTCAAAAGACCAAGACAATGTAGTCTCAATGGAAAAATTGTTAAATAAATTCAAAAGTTAACAGGAAGTTCAGTTCATACATTTCTAAGTTCAGTTCATCAGTTCATACATTTGCTACTGTTTTAAAAACATAATGTGCAACGCTTATATTTCTTACTAGATGGTGCCTAACATTTTTTGCGTTATACATTTGCCAGGAGTTGTATTTTTATTTTTAGATTATCCCTCAATAACAGTACTTTTTCTGGATGAAAAATACCCTATGTCTGTTATCTTGACAACGTATATAGTCCAGTCATTTTAGTAAGTTCACCTCGGAATTCGAGATATCCAGCTGTAAGTCTGTAAATACTTGTATATTGACACCCTAAAAGTTTTCTCAAAACCTACATATGGTAGGGTGTACGCAACTATTAAATTTCAAGGTCAAAGGTCACAAAACAACAGTCACGGTTTTTTGCGCTTTTTTTGTAAATATCTCATTTCCTATGGGTTTTTTGCTATTTGTATATATTATCAATATTGTAGAATACAAAATTCTCTACAAATTTTGTTTAAAAAAATTTTTTATACGGTGAACCGTTTTCGAGATAGAGGGAGAGCGCGCGGTCACAGGATCACTTCAGGTCAACCGGTGCCTCTGGTCGAAAACGCGCCATATATAGTTGATGAACTATCGATAAATCAATTATTATAAATATTTGTCAATTTTTATTAACTATTATATTATACAAGTATTTACAGACTTACAGCTGGGTATCTCGAATTCCGAGATTCTTACCTAATTTAACTTTAAATGACTGGACCAATATGCAAAATTTCATGATGATCGGTTGAGTAGTTAAATATTCTCATTAAATATACCTAGGTATAGTTAGTTGGGGAAATCTTTAGTTTTGTAATGAATTTATCAAAATTGATATTACGGTTTTTCTAGTTACGAAACCATACAAAACTGTGACTTTTACAGAAATAAATATTACCATAAAAATATAACTATGAAGCACTTCAATAGGTATTTAACCAGAGGTATTTAATCAGGTATAGGAACTAAAAACTTAAAAACATTTTTTTTTATTTTCAATTTTTGTTTTTCAATTTTTTTTTATTTTAATTTAAAATTATTGTTAGGTAGGTACTAAGGCCAATAAGTTATTGTTACAATGTTTAATAAGTTTATATTCGAATCAATTTTAATATATTTATTTCTTATAACAACAAGGTCCCACCCCAAAATATTCAAAAATATAAGATTTTAAACACGCCAAATAAAGAACGATTTTATTTGAAAAATATTTGGCAATTTTTTGTGAATAAAAAAGCTTGAATATAATGTTTTCAATACAGATTGGTATCAATGTCACTGCCATGTATCCATCCAAACCTTTGCACAATAACTTCTCATTCGGAGGGCTATTTTGCAATGTTAATAGCCCCCCAACCTGTCAAAGCTTTCTCACGGCGGTTGCTAAAAAAATTCAATTTCCGCACACAAATCTTACCAAGTCATTGTTGGCGTTTGAAATATTGAAGTTTGCGCTCGAGGCGTTAAAACGCGGCTTGCGTTTGGTGATCTCTGGCGGTTAGACGCCGACAAAGCGCTACGAGGGGACGCCCGCCGCGAATTTCGATGTGCTGAAAGTGCTCACAATCCACCTAACTTGTTTTGCTTATTGTGACATTGTTGCATTATGCCGTCCCATTTTGTCGCCACATTTAATTGTTCTTTGTACTTTTATTTTGCCGGCTTATAGTGAACAGGAAGACCTGTGTTGCTCAGTTTCAAAATTTATTTATTCACTAGCTGGTCAACAGCTACAGTATGTACTGTATGTAGAGTATGTAGTACAGTATGATTTTGCCGGCTTACGGTGAACAGGAAGACCTGTGTTTCTCACAGTTTCAAAATTTATTTATTCACTAGCTGGTGAACAGCTACAGTATGCACCGTATGTTGTACAGTACCTATGTACTGCCACTACTAAATTATTAGCCAATTTTGTTTAACAGTATTCAAAATCTTAAGACATGTTTCGTCGTAAACACATCAGTCACGTTACGCTATTACAACAGAAATAGTCTAATTTCCATTTGACCTAAATGACATATTGTTGCGTTAAGACGCACGATGCAAGACGCGAGACAAGGAACATGAAAATTCAGATCGTCAACTGGCGAATCATTATGTAGCGAAAGAACGGGTGGAACAGACTACTTTCACACTAGCAGAAAAACAAAACAAAGGTGGGTGATAAAATCTCCCATTTGTTTAATAATTCCGGTCGTTAGAAACAACTGATGTGTTTGCGAGTGGCCACGAGACGAGACGACATTACCGTAGAACCACCGACTGCGATACTAACGGATAGTAATTTCTTTTTTATATACATTTATTTCTTTAAAAGTACTAAACTACTTAATTAATAAAGATGACAAAGAATTTTATAATATTTACACACAAATATCTAAAGTGTATAAGTAAAAAAGAAGTTATAAAGTTAATTTATGTACATACACTACCTACAGTATATTAAATGAAGTATAAAAAATTTAATAAAAAATTAATAGTTACTTACCGTTCCTACTTTATACCTAATATGATTTACCGTTTAGTAACGAATGTTTTGAAAACAAAACGAAGAATTGAAACATATTTTCAGAGGTTACAAACCCCTGAAAATACATTTCTTAGAAAAAAATTTTTTTTTTTATTTCTTAGAATTAAAGAATATTTTAATGTGCTCAAATAAAAATGAAATTAATTTAGTTTAGCTTTAATTTAGTCTTTATTTCATAAAAACTAGGTCAGGTACCTACTTATGAAGATATTGAAGATTTCCTAACCGAACCTTTTTCTTTGCGGTCCAGTGTAGGTATATTGTATTTATGAAGAATATACACACAAGAGTAGGAAATCAAAGAGTTAATTTGGCTATATAAAATTATTTATTGTGTCTTTATAGAATGAACATTTAACGTTTATTTTTGGCTCATCACATTTAGTGTGAGGCCCTCCCATAACGTGAAAATACTCTCCGGAAGTGCTCAACAAAGGCCGACAAAGAGAAGGCGGAGTGACGTCTGAATGGAACTTTACAATCAAACGTCTCACAATTTTTCTACACTTTTAGTAATCATTGGAGGTATTCACTTGATAAATTGACTGGAGGTCCCCTTAAGTATGTTAGTTATATTAACATTTATCGCTTACATTACAAAACTATGACACGCTTTTATAGAGAAGAAGAAAAGGCTTTTCGGGTTTACATATTATATATAATAATATTCTTTTTGTAGCGGCCAGTTTATTTGTTTATTTTGTATGTTATAGTTATATGTTACCTATTTGTTAATTCTCTTCTTTCTTTCTTTTTTTTTGTTTACCTTTTTGTATGTTTTCTACCAGCTCCGATTCAAAATATGTTTTAGTAATTTAGTGGAAACTTTGCTGATTTATGTAAGAAAAAATTACTTTCATGTAAAAAAATTTAAACCTTTCATTGGCCCGAGCGCAGCCCAGCCCAGTCTAATAAGTATAAAGTGATAAATTAAGACTTCAATTCACGTTATTAGTAAAGATAAAATTTAATCTAACATTTACTGAAGTTAAAACTTAATTTTAATTAAATTATTAAAACAATTTATAATAATGTAATTTTTTTTTTTATAAATTTACTATAACAAATTAATTCTACCAATTACAGTAACTATCAGTTTTAGCAAACACGCACATAGGAACTCTCTTGTCTACCAACAGTTTCTTTATCTGACTTAATATAACGTAAAATTTTAATTTTAAAAACTAACAACTTAATAATCGAGAGAGTGATGTATATCGGTTGCCAATCCCACAAAACTTCTTAAATTTTATTAACGCAAGCCTCAAAACGCCCCCAAAACAGACGTGATAATCCGCACATCTGTTAAGAACGCAACGACCCGCTGAAACAAAGGCGAGCCCTTCGAACCGACCATTTTAATGAACCCAGATTATGAAGGTGTTAAACCGGCGGGCGCTGCTCTTTCAACTTCCAAATTATGACTTTTGAGCTAAGCCGCGGTCTTCACGGGGTCGCGTTTCGGCATTCGCCAAAGTTCCTCTCTCACCCGTTCCCACTAAGCAATCAACACGTTTTACCTCTCGCGTTCCTTCAAATATAAAACCCTTAGCGACTTTTAGTGTTTACAATACACAAAATATAAATTGAATCCTACCGCTGTGGTTTAAAAGCCCAAACTCCCTTGGACTGTTGAATATTCGATATACGCACTAAAAGTTATTTAATCTCATACGTTATGATCAGGTCTCGGGAACAAAAAGGCTCTGAATAAATCTGTCCCTGTCTCGCGAGCCCGCCGGAGAATTTGAGCAATGTAAATCATTTTATTACAATGCCTTGTATTTTTTTTATATGGTGTCGCGGGCTTTGTGGTTGGATTTGTTGCCTCGTGCTTTTTTAATGATTCTTCCGACACCTCTACACGAAGTAAACTCGGTTTCCGTTCATTTTAAAATCATATATCAGGGTTAAATAAACTAAGGTTTTTGTTAATATTTTACGACTTCTATTTTGTACAATAAATTTATCTATCCATAAAAATAAGTAGGTGATACCTGCGGCTCCGCTTGCGGCAAATTTTGTTAATATTAGGTATATAAACACTAAAATTTGTGAGAATGGATGTTTAAGGCTAAAATACTTCAATAAGGAAAGCGTTGTTATATAAATGAGGAAAGCACTGTATTGAGTCAGTTGAGATGTTATAGAAATTACAGTAGGTACAATGTATAAACGGGTACACATAATATGGAGCAAACTTACAATAAGCCGAATAGATTGTTCTGAAGTTCACTTCTAGAAACTTGATCAAACAGCAGATGTTGAATTTAAATTTTATTGATTTCGATACAGTCTCTGTCACTGTTCACCATTGTCCGTTATAGCCCAGTCAAATTAGAAAAATCAGGGGAACAATCATTACAAAGTCGACCGTCATAGACGTATTTGTAGACTGCTTAGATATTTCGTTAATTTTTTTAAGTTTGACTGAACAACAGTAAAATTAGATTATACTTTTTACATTTAACTTAAATCCAGAACGCGACACCAAAATATTGTATGGTGGCAAAATGTCACATAAAGGGCAAAGAAACCGACAAAGAAGCCGCCGCATTGGGTGTTCCTCGTTCCCCGCTACATTGAGCCCCTATTTTTTCAACTCATTCAATTTTGACTTCTTTCAAAAGGCTATTAATATAAGCCGCATTCTTTAAAATCGGTTTTTAGATCCAAAGCCGTGTATTGTTGCGACTTTTATTTAATCTGTTTCCGTACGATTCCGCTACCGATTTTAAATGAGATCGACCGACCCACCTCAACCCCCACGATTCTTGATATAAGTAATGTGATTTAGGTTTGTTATATAAAAAAATATATATTAATTAAGAACGCGTGTGCACGTACTATGAGAAGACGAACCAAAGTCGTGTTATATTTTTAAAATTATTATATCGCTATAATATTATTCATCATTTTGTATCAGTGTTTTTTATGTTAAGGGCATCTTGTACGAGCGAGTGAAGTCAGTAATAGGTATTTGGAAGAAATTGTTGCCTCAATCCGTACTAATATTATAGGTAAATGCGAAAGTTTTCGAGCTATATAGCTTTTCGATTATAAATACGGAGCGAAGTAACTCTTTCACGCAAAAACTACTGAACCGATCACCATGAAATTTTGCATATACGTTGTCTGAGACACCAGAAAGAACACCTTTAAGTACCTTTCATCCAGAACGCGGACGAAGTCGGCGCACCAGCTAGTTTACCATAATGCGAATAACTGAAGACAGAATGCGACGAACTCGCGAAAATTGTAAAATATACGCCAGTAATTCGAATAAGTATTTTAGAAAAACCTCGTGTTTACCTAATGGCTAGGCTGGAGTCAGTAATCTCCAAAATTATTTGTACTAAGTAGATATGAAATTCAACCTTCATATAATATTTCCGAAATATCATGTTTTTTTATGTATTGCTACGAAAAAAACTAAGAAGTAATCATGGAAATACAAAATATATAATTGGTAACCGGCTCTCGTTGAAAGTAACCTACTTAATAGAATTAAAACAATAATTTTATAGTTTTAATGTTTTCTTTTAAATACCTACCACATTAAAGAGTTAGAAAGGTTGCTATCTAAATATCAACATTGGTAATTCTCTATAATCCGTTTGTACTAATATTATAAATGCGAAAGTTTGTATGGATGTATTGTTTTGTCACTCTTTCACGCAAAAACTACTGAACCGATCACCATGAAATTTTGCATATTACACGTTGCCTGGGACACCAGAAAGGACATAGGGTATCTTTCATTGAGAACGCGGATGAAGTCGCGGGCACCAGCTAGTAATATTCATAATTATAACTCGAAATATGTCGTTAATATTTAATTTTACTATTTACAGGTAGAGGATCAGATTCTTCGGACATAGAATCAGAGCCGGGTTTAACGTTGAAGAGGAAACAACGCCGTTCCCGCACAACTTTTACAGGGGAACAACTGGACGCTTTAGAGAGAGCCTTCCATAGAACGCAGTATCCGGACGTGTACACGAGAGAAGAATTAGCACAACAGACGGGATTGACTGAGGCTAGAATTCAGGTATTCAACCATTTCATCTGCCTTTTGAGCTCTCATCTATCAGAGACTCTATGGGCTGGCAATTAGATAGCTGGTGTTTGTTGGTGGAATATTTAGCCTATTGTAACTATTGGTAAAAGATTAATTAAATGGGATAAGTACTTAGTTTATAAATTTACCTCCTACAGTATACAAACTTTACCTCTTTATGTATTAGTATAGATAATTATAAATATACAAAAAAAATTGCGGTTCAATTTATTTGAATAATTATGTATTTCAGCCATGTCTTACAATTTCAAACTTATATTTACTGAAATGGTATTATCCATGTTTTTAATGAAAAAAAAATTAAAGCAATAAAATTCTCTCTCTGATTCCAGGTGTGGTTTTCAAATAGAAGAGCCCGTCTCCGAAAACATACAGGTTCAAATGCACCGCCCAGCCTCGCGAGCTACTCCACGTTACCTATGCCTCAAATTCCGTGCCCGTACCCTGCAGGGGAACTACCTTCGCTGTCTCAACATCACTCGCAACATCCTGATTCTTGGCATCACCAAAAATATGCCAATTACAATCAAATCATGGCTCAATCTCAGCATTTGAATCAAGCTTTTCAGAACGCTGCCTTTCCAAGTACCTCGAGTACCACGTTCGGTCATTTAGTAGGCAGTGCTAACGTACCTACACACAGTCAAGTACTAGATTCTAATTTGCCAAGAAACGATTACACGCGGTATCCTAGCAATGATATTTATCATAAACCTATTTCTTATTTGCCCAAAGAAACAGAAGGTGATGACAAGGTGAATAGTGATGAAGTCATAGAACCCAGAGACGATGTGTTTTCGAAGCCTGAAGAATATAGCAAAACGTTACCTAACAGCGACTTTTCAAAAGTGCCTACTGATTATTCTAAAGTATCAGTAGACACAGCGTCCTCTAGTTGGAGTCCGTCTCACAACTCACTAAATATGGGCTTAGCTGGTCTTCCAGGAGAATATAAATACATGAATGAACCTTATACCTTTCCGAATATAGTTGACCCTCTTACTCAACAAAACTATCCTACTCCTTCGAACGCAGCCAACAAATATTGGATTTGACGGTGTAGACGAACTTTCATAAATATTTGTTCTAGCAAAAATAAATTTGTTATGTTATTTAAATTATATTATTACTTACTTAAGCAATTTGTAATTATAAATTAAGAAATTTACTTGTTTCCGCATTCCTTAGAAAATTAAATACCTATCCTTATACCAAACATTGTATTATATTATAATAGGCATATCGTGTAAGGAAAGTCATTAGTATTAAATAATAATATAATATAAGTAAAAGTTTTTTATTCTACAATTTCCGTTGGATATATAACAAACTACATAACAAAAAGTAAATGTGTATTGTTTTACTATCTCTACTAATAATTTACAAGTTCATAAGTTTTTCAAACATTTCAGTCACCTAAAGTCTTGGTTATTTTAAGGTAAACTACATAAAATGCTTCATCTAGTTTAATTAACACTACATACTATATATCATAAATGCACAGGAAAACTTTCAAGACATACTTGACTTATACAAATAACATGAAATCACAACTGTGATGATATTTCCAGAACTGTCGCACCGGCTTCAACTGGTACTGGTACATCGGAATCGCTTACAGCAGAAACTTGTGAATTATTTACTACATTACCAGACAAGATATCCGACAATGTAACTGTTGGTTCAGTCGTAACGTCAGTGACGACGACGTTGTTTGTGTTATCAGCAGCAGCGTCAGGTGCACTAGCGGATGAGGTTTCGGCCCCTGCAGCAACATCACTTAGAGCTGCAACAGAACCGTCAGCTGTATTGTCAGCGGATGGCGCGACTTGGTCAATAGTACCGACAGAAACAGAATCAGGTGTATTTACAGACGATGCATCAACACCAGCGGGAACATCATTTGGAGCAGCGCCAGAGATTTCAGGTGAGGTTATAGAGGAGGCCTCAGCTGCTGATTCAGCGACTACATCGTTCGTACCAGTACCAACAGCTTCAGGTGCGTTAATGGTTGAGGCTACTGAATCTGCAGGGAGATCACTTGGAGCAGCAACAGAACTATCAGGTGATGCATCAGCAGATGGAGCGACTACGTCGTTTGTACCAGCACTAACAGCTTCAGGTGCGTTATTGGTTGAGACTTCTGGAACCGCAGGAGCAGCAACAGAACCGTCAGTCGAAGCACCAGCAGTTGAAGTTGCCACATCGTTCACGCTATCACCGACAGCGACGGGTTCGTTATTGGTTGAAACTTCTGAAACAACAGGAGCAGCAACAAAACCATCAGATGAAGCACCAGCAGATGAAGTGGCTACGTCGTTCACACCAGCACCGGCAACATCGAGTGCGTTATTGGTTGAGGCTTCTGAACCCGCGGGAAGGTCACTTGGAACAGCAACAGAACCGTCAGACGAAGCACCAACAGATGAAGTGGCTACGTTGTTTACACCAGCACTGGCAGCGTCGGGTACGTTATTGGATGAGGCTTCTGAACCCGCAGGAGAAGCTGGTTCAGCGACTACGTCATTCGTAGAAGAAGCAACTGCGTCAGGTAAGCTAGCAGTAGAGACAACGGATCCCGCAGGTAGGTCACTTGGAGCAGCAACTGAACCGTCCGATGATGCACCAGGAGATAGAGCGACTACGTCGCTTGTACCAGCACTAACAGCTTCAGGTGCGTTATTGGTTGAAACTTCTGGAACCGCAGAAGCAGCAACAGAACCGTTAGTCGAAGCACCAGCAGATGAAGTTGCCACATCGTTCACGCCATCACCGACAGCGACGGGTTCGTTATTGGTTGAAACTTCTGAAACCACAGGAGCAGCAACAGAACCATCAGATGAAGCACCAGCAGATGAAGTGGCTACGTCGTTCACACCAGCACCGGCAACATCGGGTGCGTTATTGGTTGAGGCTTCTGAACCCGCGGGAAGGTCACTTGTAGCAGCAACAGAACCGTCAGATGAAGCACCAGCAGATGAAGCGGCTACGTCGTTCACACTAGCACTCGCAGCGTCGGGTGCGTTATTGGATGAGGCTTCTGAACCCGCAGGAAGGTCACTTGGAGCGGCAACAGAACCGTCAGATGAAGCACCAGCAGATGGAGCGGCTACATCGTTCACATTAGCACCGGCAGCGTCGGGGGAGTTATTGGTTGAGGCTTCTGAACCCGCGGGAAGGTCACTTGGAGCAGCAACAGAACCGTCAGATGAAGCACCAGCAGATGAAGTGGCTACGTTGTTAACACCAGCACCGGCAGCGTCGGCTGCGTTATTGGAAGAGGCTTCTGAACCCGCAGGAAGGTCACTTGGAGCTGCAACAGAACCATCAGATGAAGCACCAGCAGATGAAACGGCTACATCGTTCACATTAGCACCGGCAGCGTCGGGGGAGTTATTGGTTGAGGCTTCTGAACCCGCGGGAAGGTCACTTGGAGCAGCAACAGAACCGTCAGATGAAGCACCAGCAGATGAAGTGGCTACGTTGTTAACACTAGCACCGGCAGCGTCGGCTGCGTTATTGGTTGAGGCTTCTAAATCCGCAGGAAGGCCACTTGGAGCGGCAACAGAACCATCAGACGAAGCACCAGCAGATGAAGCGGCTACGTCGTTCACACCAGCACCAGCGGCATCGGGTGCGTTATTGGATGAGGCTTCTGAACCCGCGGGAAGGTCACTTGTAGCAGCAACAGAACCGTCAGATGAAGCACCAGCAGATGAAGCGGCTACGTCGTTCACACCAGCACTCGCAGCGTCGGGTGCGTTATTGGATGAGGCTTCTGAACCCGCAGGAAGGTCACTTGGAGCGGCAACAGAACCATCAGATGAAGCACCAGCAGATGAAGCGGCTACATCGTTCACATTAGCACCGGCAGCGTCGGGGGAGTTATTGGTTGAGGCTTCTGAACCCGCGGGAAGGTCACTTGGAGGAGCAACAGAACCGTCAGATGAAGCACCAGCAGATGAAGTAGCTATGTTGTTTACACCAGCACCGGCAGCGTCGGGGGAGTTATTAGAAGAGGCTTCTGACCCCGCAGGAAGGTCACTTGGAGCAGCTACAGAACCGTCGGATGAAGCGGCTACGTTGTTCACACTAGCACCCGCAGCATCGGGTGCGTTATTGGAAGAAGCTTCTGAACCCGCGGGAAGGTCACTTGGAGCAGCAACAGAACCGTCAAATGAAGCACCAGCAGATGCAGCGACTACGTCGTTCACACCAGTACTCGCAGCGTCGGGGGAGTTATTGGTTGAGGCTTCTGAACCCGCGGGAAGGTCACTTGGAGCAGCAACAGAACCGTCAGATGAAGCACCAGCAGATGAAGTGGCTACGTTGTTAACACCAGCACCGGCAGCGTCGGCTGCGTTATTGGAAGAGGCTTCTGAACCCGCAGGAAGGTCACTTAGAGCGGCAACAGAACCATCAGATGAAGCACCAGCAGATGAAACGGCTACATCGTTCACATTAGCACCAGCAGCGTCGGGGGAGTTATTGGTTGAGGCTTCTGAACCTGCGGGAAGGTCACTTGGAGCAGCAACAGAACCGTCGGATGAAGCGGCTACGTTGTTCACACTAGCACCCGCAGCATCGGGTGCGTTATTGGAAGAAGCTTCTGAACCCGCAGGAAGATCACTTGGAGCAGCAACAGAACCGTCAGATGAAGCACCAGCAGATGAAGCACCAGCAGATGAAGCGGCTACGTTGTTCACACTAGCACCCGCAGCATCGGGTGCGTTATTGGATGAGGTTTCTGAACCCGCGGAAAGGTCATTTGGAGCAGCTACAGAACCGTCGGATGAAGCGGCTACGTTGTTCACACTAGCACCCGCAGCATCGGGTGCGTTATTGGAAGAAGCTTGTGAACCCGCGGGAAGGTCACTTGAAGCAGCAACAGAACCGTCAGATGAAGCACCAGCAGATGAATCGGCTACGTTGTTCACACTAGCACCCGCAGCATCGGGTGCGTTACTGGAAGAAGCTTCTGAACCCGCGGGAAGGTCACTTGGAGCAGCAACAGAACCGTCAGATGAAGCACCAGCAGATGAAGTGGCTATGTTGTTTACACCAGCACCGGCAGCGTCGGGTGCGTTATTAGATGAGGCTTCTGAACCCGCGGCAATGTCACTTGGAGCAGCTACAGAACCGTCGGATGAAGCACCAGCAGATGAAGCGACTACGTTGTTCACACTAGCACCGGCAGCGCCGGGTGCGTTATTGGTTGCGGTTTCTGAACCTGCAGGAAGGCCACTTGGAGCAGCTACAGAACCGTCGGGTGAAGCACCAGCAGATGAAGCGGCTACGTTGTTCACACTAGCACCAGCAGCGGCGAGTGCGTTATCGGATGAGATTTCTGAACCCGCGGGAAGGTTACTTGAACCAGCAACAGAACCTTCAGATGAAGCACCAGCAGATGAAACAGCTACGTCGTTCACACCAGCACCGGCAACGTCGGGTGCGTTATTTGTTGAGACTTCTGAAGCCGCAGGAACAGCAACAGAACTGTCAGATGAAGAACCAGCCGATGAAGTAGTTACGTCATTCACACCAGCACCAGCAGATGAAGCAGCTACGTTGTTCACACCAGCACCAGCAACGTCGGGTGCGTTATTGGATGAGGCTTCTGAACCCGCGGCAAGGTCACTTGTAGCAGCAACAGAACCGTCGGATGAAGCACTAGCAGATGAAGCGGCTACGTCGTTCACACCAGCATTCGTACCCGCAACAGTAGCATCAGATAAGTTAACAGATGAGGCGTCGACACCCACTACTGCTTCATTTGGAGCAGCAGCAACCAAGGAAGACCCAACGGATGGTGCATTAACGTCGTTAGTCGCAGGAACAACTCCAGGTGCGTTGACAGATGAAGCATCAGCACTTGCAACAACGCCACTTGGAGCACTAAGAGAATCATCAGGTGAGATAACCGAAGAAGGTCCAGTGGATGGTGAACCTGGAGTTGGTACAGCATTAGCTGCACTGTTTACTCCAACTGGAAACACATTCGACAACAATTGTACAATTGCTTGCAGTAATGATCTTTTTTCATTAACCTTATTTTGTTCTACAGAGGCCCATGTGGAATTGAGGTTGCCTAGAAGTAGAGTTTCATTATCAAGTTTAGCTATCTTTCTTTCTAAACCTGTCTGCCACTGTTGTGTGCCAGCAGAACTGGTACGATTTATTATATAATTTCTTAAGGTGTCAAGTGCAATGGGATCATTACTTAACGTGTTTTGAATGTAATTTCTGATAACTTGACGTCTTTCGTTCTTCGTAGTATTAGCATTCAATCCCACTGTTGTCTGTAAGTATGTATACAATACAGATTTCTTTTCTAAATCAGTGCTATTAGAATCTAAACCATTCTTTTCGTATATGTAATTTTTCAAGACATCACTAAATTCATTGTCTTCAGCAGACTCGGCCGAATTATCCACTGAATTTTCTTCCTCTCTTTGTTTTTGTTGTTTTTCCAAGCGCTTCCTTTCTTCCTTTTCCAATTTTTCTTGCAACTTACGTTGTCTTTCTTCTTCTTTACGATGTTCCTTCTCAATTCTCTCTTGCCGTTTGCGCAATTCTTTAGCAATTTTTTCATTCAATTTTTCTTGTTCTTCTAAAAGCTTTTTTTCTTGTTTCTGTCTTTCTTCTTCTAACTTACGCATTTCTTTCGCTTGTTTCTCTAACATCTTTTGACGTGCTTTTTCAATTTTTTCAAGACGTCTCTGCTTCTCCTCCCTAATCTTTTTTTCTGACGAATCATCATCACTGTCGTCATCGTTGTCTTCCGCTGAAGGCGCGGACTCGTCTGAATCAGATCTTCTGTGACGCCTTAATAACACTTCAGAGTCATTTAGGTCATCAGGAAGATATTTCGCACTCACTAAGCATAGTAAGTATGCCTAAAACAAAAGAAAACTCATTAAATAAATCTTAATTATTATTATTAGTAAGATAACATTACAAATGTATTGATAATTAGATTTATTCCCATCTCGGCACCTTCCCATCTCGGCACCCTCGAAATACTTATATTTATAAAAAATTCAAATAAATTTTAAAAGGGCCTTGTACCATTTAAGACAAATAGAGCAAGCACAACGGCAACAAAAAATATTAGGCAATAGAAAAGTATTGTTCTGCTTTCATAAATGCACAATATTTTGTTATATTGATTGTTTGATTGTCCGTAATAAAACCAATAATCGATATTTTTGAATGAAACGAAACTATCATTCAGTGGAGTATTCGCTGGAGTTTAACTCGCTTGAACCGACGAGTTATCGTGTTTGTTTTTTACCTATTATTTCACTAGACAACTCGTTCACAATTCTTACCCAAAGATTATGTGTAAACTTAAGCTGTAAAAAATTGGACTGTTAAAAAATTATTTAAAATAATATAATTTTAAGTTTACAATAAAGGCAACTTCTGCTCAACACAAACACAAAACACATAAACTGCACTTTATATAAATATTATATAATTTGTTTAACTTACAGCAAGCAAAAGATACAATAGTTTCATTGCGATGTTTTTTTAGTTCATAAATGAATGCGAAATTCGTTCGCTAATTTGTAAATTATCGTATTTCTAATTTGTACGAGCTCGTTCGTTAGAATATGGTTTAACATCGACAAACATCTCTTTTATAGTGTACGTACTAATTAGTTTAGATAAGGTTTGATAAAGTCTCGTCTCGAGATAACTAAAACCTTTTTCAAACATGTTTTCGCGAGTTCTGACTCAAGACAAATAACTACTCAATTAAGTAATAATGCGGTATAATTATTAATAGTCGTTTAATATCACTATAAACAACCGGATATTTGCATGAAAGATATGCATGAAAGTATCAATAAAAACGGAAATGGTTAATCTCTTTAAAACTTGTGAAGCGTATTCAAATTAATAACTATTCTAAAAGAAACTACTTACTAAATTCTCAAGCATGCTATACCCTACGTACGTAATTATCATAATTGTCATTCATCTCAGCAACTGGCCTCCCAATAGGACCGGTCAGAAGAAGCCTGAATCCACGGTCGACCCCCAGCCCTTATAAGATCGTCTGAAAAAAAAACCCCCCGAAGCTGTGGCCTCGTTTAGTTTATTTTATTTTTTATTTCTTTATTTTACAATACATTTGGTACATCATCACAGGATTATTCCTAATTGTTATTTTGATTACGATAAAAACTTTAGTGTTGTAAAAACACAATAGTTTACAAACGAAACCACTATTGTATAAAATATTATAACTGCCATTTTTTTTTTTTTTTTAGTTGGTTACGCTTTCACGCCTTAACCACCCAATATCATGAAGTTTTACATACACATTGCCAAGGATGGTTAATTTGAAAGTCAACTTCAATATTAGATTATTTTTTTTATTTATTAGGAAGCCAACACAGTATACAACAGTACAATTTATAACATAACATTAAAAATACTATTTTATAGCATTGTATACTCCACTTATAGGCTAACTCAGCATGCATTAAAAACGAACAAGACATTCTGTTTTTTCCTTTTTTACAAAATAAAACTAATAAAAATGAAAACAATAAACCAAACCATACCAAAACAAAAGAACAAAAGAATATATTTAGGAAAAAAAATTTTTTTTTGTAAAACACAAACTCTAAGAACGACTATCAAGCAGTACTCGATGACAGAAACTTTCTGACTTCTCTTTTAAACGATTCTACGGAAGATCGAAAAATATCTATGCCAGTACCCCTAATTAATTTATTATAGGCGACGACTATTCTGCGCAATGGAGCGGCTCCGCCTAGGTTACTTTTGATAATTCTAGGTCTGAACGTTAGCCTGTTCTTAATATGAGACCTAGCATTACACTTTGGTACCGCCAATCGCACCCTGCTCAGCAAATTTGGGCAATCGATCCCTCCATCTATAATTTTTTTCAGGAAAGCGAGATCGAAAAGATCTCTGCGATCGGACAGTGACAACACATTGTATAATTTTAAGAGATCAGAATAGTTACTAACTTTTTTTAACACTTTGTCCTTGTATCCTAGGTGTCGTAAGAATTTCTTCTGCACTGTCTCTATCCTATTATTATGTATTTGATAGTATGGACTCCATGCAATAGACAGTATTCAAGTCTGCTTCGTATTAACAAGTTAAATAGAACTACTTTTGTGGACGATTTTTTAAAGTTCTTTGTATTCCTAATGATGAAATTCAACAATTTTAATGAATTTTTAGTTACGTAATCAATATGTGGTATAAAACTCAATTTTTGATCTATAATTACGCCAAGGTCCTTTATTTGGTTTACATTCTCCAACACATTGATTTTCACCTAAAGAAGATGTAGTAAAGCCCATATGGTAGGTATAATATATATTATTATATGGTATAATTATATTAGGCGTTTATTGAAGTGAAACTTTTTATGGGACACTATTGAAGTGAAACTTTTTGTCATGAGAGTGAACTCGTCGAGCTAACAAACTGTTAAGTGTTAAACTGTTAAACTCCTTGTCTCTTTCTTATTACCGCCTCTCTCACTCTAGCAGAGTGAGAGAGGCGGAAAGAAAATTGTTGATGTTGACTGACAGTGACACTGTTGACATTGACAGTCTGTGTCGGATAAATTGGATAAATACAGAACAACTAATTAATATTATGGAAAAAATGAGTACTACACAGACATAGTTCATTCTCTATATGCTACGGATTATAGAGTATGATCTTATCATACTATCTGACGTTTAACTAACAAATCACAAATGACAAAGTTTGGTTTTATGACTGCCTGGCGAATCCTGAATTTTATTTTTAATTTAGTGTTGTGTAAAACTTATCTTCTTTAAGATAATACAGTCATGCTTCAAGTGTTCAACGTCCTTATTTTTTAATTATATGTTTATGGAAAATAATTCAATAAAATGGCACTAAAGAAAGTAAAGGGGAACTTCGAAAGAATGTTCGATAAAAATCTCACCGATTTAGTGCGTGGTATAAGGAATAATAAAGATAACGAGGTAGGTACACATCAGAAATTGTTACTATTTACTTAATAAACATGTAAATAAGTTTTGAATGTTATATTTTTTTATATAATATTCGATTTT
The DNA here is from genome assembly GCA_947623395.1 of Synanthedon tipuliformis. Taxonomy (NCBI): domain Eukaryota; kingdom Metazoa; phylum Arthropoda; class Insecta; order Lepidoptera; family Sesiidae; genus Synanthedon; species Synanthedon tipuliformis. Next base: position 6,755,938 of record OX392423.1, read on the forward strand.
AGGCCAAGTACATAGCACAATGTATGGAAGAAATTAAAGTGGAACTACGACAAGATAACATAACATAAGAAAGCTAACGCTGTCGCTAAGCTGACATACGTAAGTACTTAGGTCTTAAGTAGATCGAATTTGTAAGTGTAACTGTTGTAATTATTAATTAAATTGACATTTATTTTAGCTTCAAATGTTAGGATATGACATATCATGGGCTATATTCAATATTATTGAGGTGATGAGTTCAAACAAATTCACTTACAAAAGAATCGGGTACTTAGCAGCTAGTCAATCATTCCATGCAGACTCAGAGTTACTTATGCTCACTACAAATATGATAAGGAAAGATTTAAATGCTCAGAATCAATATGAAGCAGGATTAGCACTCAGTGGACTGAGTTGTTTCATATCTCATGATCTAGCAAGAGATTTGGCAAATGATATCATGACATTGGTGAGTTTATTGAAGTGAAACTTTTTATGGGACACTAGCGTTTTGTCATGAGAGTTAACTCGTTAACATAAGTCATATTAATTACTTATATAGTTCTTTTCTTAATGTAGAATGTTTATGTATATGTAATATATATATATATATATATATATATATATATATATATATATATATATATATATATATATATATATATATATATATATATGTATATGTCTATTAAATTATTTCATATTAAAAAATTTTTAATATTGTTTTTATTCTCAGTTATTGTCAATGAAGATACAAAAAATGTATGCGTCAGTCCAAAACTAACAGCGTCAAAAGTGAAACTTTTTATGTAATTCAAAAACTGTCAATAAGTGTACAAAAAAATACATTGCAGCAAAGAAAAATTGACTGGAAATTATAATAAAAATGATTTATAATAAAAATCAAGAAAAATCTACAGACTATCCCGAATTAATTACTATGGAAGTTTCACTTGTACGTATATGTATATAGTTTTATGTATATGTAAATAATAGTACGTACGAGTGAAACTTCCGTAGTAATTAATTCGGGATAGTCTGTAGATTTTTCTTGATTTTTATTATAAATCATTTTTATTATAATTTCCAGTCAATTTTTCTTTGCTGCAATGTATTTTTTTGTACACTTATTGACAGTTTTTGAATTACATAAAAAGTTTCACTTTTGACGCTGTTAGTTTTGGACTGACGCATACATTTTTAACACTGGGCACACTTCTGAGTAGATCTACTTTTTGGTTGGGTTTTAATTGTTAAAGAATAGGGTGTTGAACTGTACATGTTCTGTCTTTTTGAGAATCTGTCCTTATGCGAATAACTCCAAAAAAGGGTTAAGGGCATACCCTTAACCCTACCTGAACCCTATGTCCTTGTTCATCTAAAAAAGGCAAACAAGTAAGTACTGAACAACACAGACGAAGTTGCAGACAAATGCAAGTGCTATACAATTTTAAACTTACAATTAAGAGAACGATTACCTAACTGTAACTATACCTTAATGCTAAGGTATGTATACTTTAGTAGATACCTAAACATATATATTCAGGGTGACAAGAAAAAATTACGCAAATAATGATAAAGTCACGTGTGGCTTTGCAGTGAGTACAGATCTTATCTCAGCGATTATTATGTTTGCATTCCTCGCTTATTGTTCATTAACTGGATACAGGAAATGGTATCATTAATGCGGATAAACGAAATATGCAAGTGTGACGTTTGAATAACTAAAACCAATGCTATAGGTACCATTACAAGTAAGGCAAGTCCCTCGGTAATTTAAAAATGTTACTTATTTTATGTGTCATCAAGGAAAATAAAGTAGACAGTCAAAGATAATTGTGTCGAGCGCAGCGAGACAAACTCGCTGCGCTCGACTAGATAGAGCACTATACAAAAGCAATAGCTCCGAAAATGTGGCAACTTTTTATTGTAGTGTGTGTAAAAAAGCGTCACTTTTTATCACTTTTTACCCAGTTTTATTAAATTTTTACACGGTTTCACTACGCAAACTGGTATTTTATTATGCCTAAAATTTAATAAAACATTCGGCACGTACACGTCACAGAGAGTTTGAAGTGTGACTGGCTCGGGTACGCCGAATTCGGCGTACTATTTTATGCCGCATTTTACAAGTACGACGGCGGTATCTATTCGAGGGCAGTGAGACCAATCATTTATCTATGGTAGACAGTATTAAAGGATTCCATTTGTTTTTACTTGTCATACTACACTCTGGTGCAATGAAATCGCACATGTAAACATTTTTTTGAAAAATATGGTGTTATTTTTTTTTATTTAAAAAGTCACATATTTTTTACAATAGGATGAAAGGTTATTTCAATACCTATTCAATGATACCATATAAGCGGTGATAAGTTTACTTTACTGCCGAAAAGGAAAGCAAAAACAACAAACCCCAAAATTGCTTACTTAGCGCACTGCAGTTTGCGATAGCAATTGCAGGTATAAAAAGGCCTGTTTTGAGTAAAACGTCATCATTTGCATTTCAACGCTCTACGTGAAAGGACGCCTAGTGACTACAGTTGCAACATTCTGAAGAAAATGGATACTACTCCGGAAAAAGCCGCTCAAGTCGTTGCTCTAATTGAAGCAGGCCAGAACCAGAGTGCAGTAGTTAGACAGCTGAATATCAGCCGATATTCAGTTCGTCGTGTATACCAGCGCTATCGGGAGACTGGTGGCTATGAACGGCGACGAGGATCTGGTCGCGCCAGAGCTACAACTCAACGGGACAACCGATTTCTCGTAACGACGTCATTGCGAAATCGACGACTGACTGCCGTTGATCTTGCACAACACCTTCAAGAGGTACGTGAAGTGGAAGTCAGCCGGTGGACAGTTAGAAGAAGACTTGCCGAAGGTGGCCTGACTGCGCGTAGGTCAGTAAATGCTCCTAATCTAATACCAGCTCACCGCCGCGACCGTCTTCAATTTGCACAAGAACATGTGCACTGGACACTCGACCAATGGAGAGCAGTCCTGTTCTCAGATGAGTCCAGGATGTGTCTTCACGGCAATGATGGTCGAGGAAGGGTCTATAGAAGGCCTACAGAGAGATTCTCCCAGTGTTGCATCACAGAACGTGTGGCATACGGCGGTGGTTCGTGTATGTTCTGGGGAGGCATTTCACTCGAAGCGAAAACGGAGCTTGTCTTCATCACGGGGGCCAATATCAGGCGACAAACAAGAGGATTGACATCTCAGCGGTACATTGAGGAAGTTCTCCAGGAACATGTCGTACCATTTAGCGGTTTTGTTGGAGAGAACTTTCTCTTTATGCATGACAATGCAAGACCCCATACAGCTGCTATAGTACAACAATACTTGCAAGAGGTAAATATCCCCGTGATGGAGTGGCCAGCTCGAAGCCCGGACCTTAATCCGATCGAGCACTTATGGGACGAGTTAAAAAGAAAAATAAGAGGCAGAAATATTGCTCCAGCCAATCTTCTGGAGCTACAAAATGCGCTAAAGGAGGAATGGGAAGCCATAGCACAAGACTTTGTCAAACACTTAATAGAGTCTATGGAAAACCGGTGTCAAGCGGTTATTCGGGCAAGAGGGGGTAACACTTCTTATTAGTAAATGTTTTTTCACTACATTTTGTGATTTTTTTTAATAATCCCCAATTTTCGAACTTTTTAGTTAAGCAAAAATCCGCTGATAAAAATGTATTTGTTGTTTTTGCTTCTCTTTTCGGCAGTAAACTTATTACCGCTTATATGGTATCATTGAATAGGTATTGAAATAGCCTTTCATCCCACTTAAAATATATATATATGTCTTTTCAAATAAAAAAAATAAACAATACTTTTCAAAAAATCTTTACATGTGCGATTTCATTGCACCAGAGTGTATTTAACTTATGGCTCGTAGTAAGGTGTAGAGTATTTAGATTCAATAATTAAAAAAAAAACATCCACATACTCAACAGTTTATTTTACATATTTCTTTTATTATATATTTACAAACAAATCTCAATACATAATTCATATACATCAGTGCATAATTCAAAAAACAAAACGCAATTGCTGTCACCTGAGAAAACAAAATCTTTCATGTCATTGTGTCTTTGTGACATCATACGAGTATAATCATTATCTTAAACCTACGTCTTAAACTTAAAAGTAATCTTATTAGATAAACATTACTTACTACTTAACATTGCTAACATTATTACTTGCTTAACATTGCTATTGTTACAATAGCAATGCACACATACACACACAATTAATTTTGCATACACATTGTCTGGGACACCAGAAAGAAACAACCATTCATCCAGAACGCGGACGAAGTCGCGGGCACCAGCTAGTGTTTTATATAAATATTAGCTTTTGTCCGCGAATTCATACTCATATCTTTAAAAATTTCCTATCTTTCAAGCTAGAACAAACATTTAAAAATATTCATAGAAATATGTATAAGACACACAACACATTACTATTATTACAAATAATTTACACTGGACCGCAAAGAAAAACGGTCGGTTAGAAAATCTTCAATATCTTCAAAAGTACAGGACTTACCTTTGTGAAATAAAGACTAAATTAAAAAAAAAAAAATAATATGCTTAGTTTTGCTTTAGTTTAGATTTAATTTACTCTTTATTTCGTATAAGCTAGTTCAGGTACTTTTGAAGACATTAATGATTTTCTAACCGACCCTTTTTTTTTGCAGTCCAGTGTATATTAAAGATAGAGAGACTAACTAATATAGGTACCAAAGTAAGTTTTAAAATTTGTTGAGTTGAATCTTTATTTTATTAAATTTCTTCATTGCTTGTTTATGAAGTAGCAATATTCAAGCCAAGTGGATTATTTTGATCAAGAGGTTATATTTCAAGCGCCTCGTGTTCCACAAAAGTTATAAACTCATAATTGTTAATTTTCGTTAATTAACTTGTCCATTGTTACCGACTAACTTAAGTCATTATCATCACCATCATCATTATCACTATCATCTGGGTAGGCGGCCAATACTCCGGTATCAGAGGGCCTACTATCACCTCTTAAAACGATGCAAAGACGATTGAGTGAGGGAGATGTCGCCTTACATCATGTATTGCGCCATCTCGTTTACTCACTCGTTTTTGCATCGCTTTAAGAGGTGATAGTACGCCCTCAGGTGGCAAAGGTACAAAAAAATCGTATCTACTTACCCTAAATTGGAATGGCTAATTTTTATATATATGTTATACAAAATAGTGTTTGTTAGAAAACAATATTCATTGGTGCCAGACTCTTTCCGTGGGCCCGGGCCTTAGCCAGACTCTTCAAAGTTGGTCAAAAAAATCTATCTATCCTGTATCCCGTACGTCTAAATGTTTATCTACCAAGTTTCATGAAAACAGTTAATTCGTTTAAGAGTTATAGAAGAACATACATACAATACCTACACTTACAGTATTACAGTATTGATACATACAACTTTTCTAAAAAATTATAAAAGGTGTTCTAAATTCTAAAAATATACCAAACTGTACATTTTAGACATCTTACTTAATCAGGTTGGCGCCAGGGTCAATTTCAATTCTCGTGTCTTCACTATTTTCGCTACTAAAAGAAATCATATTAAACAATAAAAAAATGAAACAATTACTTATTACCTTTTACGTGTTCGTTATATTTACATTATTTCACGTCAAAAAGATTTTATCAAGTCTGAGTGGCAGTTCACAAACAACGAAGAATCTCAAACAAAACATTTATTTACACAAAAGGAAATTTTAAGGACTGCCTATTATAGGAGCTTAGTACAGTTATTTTCTCTAATAGTCTTCGTTTAACTTACTTACATAAATTACTCGAAAAATATTTCGATTTAACGATTTTTACTTCCCATTTTATAAATTTTATTTTTCATATATATCTGACCTTTCCGGTCGGTTCTATAAACTTTCAGTGCGGTCTATGTATAGTCGGAGTACGAAAACTTTCGTCAGATTTCAAATTCCTTCATCAAGTCCTAAGACTCATGACCTTTTAAAACTAAAGCATTAAGCAGACAACTGACAGGTATTTGAAATGAAATTCCAGCATGACTGATAACTGGCCTGATGAAAGCAAATGTCGACATTAAGGTGACGAACCTTTTCTTACCCCGACTGTACCTAGACAAACAAAATAAAAACAGTTATTTCAACCAATTTGTAATTTCTTAAGTAATTCCTGAATTTGAAAAAAGTATGTAAAACCAAGAACTGAAAAATGTTAACAGATGCCTTGTCTTCTAGTTTCCTAATGACTTGAATTTTAAAATGACAAAACTCGTTACGTACACATGTTGCTATTATTTTTCTACCAGGCTCCTGTGAATTATAAGAAAAAATATTTTGCAAACGAAAGATTCGTGTTCATATTTTTTTTAGATTTATTTTTATTTGACGTTCTAGATAATATTTATGTGAATAATGGAAGCATGCTTATTTACAAAAGTGCCTGACAACATCAAGCAGATCACAGTATCGCCCCCCGTGAATTTTCCATTATGATCTACAATTAAACAGTAGGTAATCTCAAAGTCAACAGTCTTAATAAATTTTCCCCTGATAAGTTACAGGTTAACTGAAAACAACTCGGTAATCATCGAAATTACAATTGGTACCGTCAGCATAATTACTTAAATCTCATATTTCGCTGGAGAATTCAATCCCCAAATCTCATCATAGCTTTTTATAAGGGATGAAATGAACCCTAATAAAATGCTAAACTAATGCTAAGAAAATTTTAAACCGTGTGTTTTTACTGTACATGGAAAATTCAATCATTTTTAACCCCCGACGCAGACGCCCTACGCCCTAACAAGTATGACGTCCAAGATGTCTGTATCTGTCTGGCTGTGTGTATGTGTATGTATCTGTTGTCTCGTCTATGAGTCTATGGAAGGGATATATTCCATATTATGGAAGGAATATTAGGAATTTATTTAAAAGGTGGTGTGATCGAGACGGTACTTAGCTTTAGTTTAAGAAGATAGATAAAATTCCATTACACATTTCGAATAGAAAAGGCCTCCTACGACATTCATCACATTGTTTTCAACAATATCATATTTTCGGTCCTATATAAAGAAAATTGGTTATCTTCTTTGTAAAGTACCTACCTAAATTTAAAAATAGATTTTATTAATATTTTCTCTGACCCAAAGCAGAATTTTGTCGCATTATCGCTAGAAACATACTATACTAGCCCATAATAGTTTTTATTAAATAAAGTAACCAATATCGCAGATGTGCAGTTTCTGACTGTACATCTGTACGAAGTTTGTTATCAGTTGAAAACAGTTCCCAGTGGGAAAACCGCATTTATCTATTGAGGTTGCTAAGGTTTAAATTTGTTTATTTTGTGAGTCGTTAACGCCTATATAAGAGTATCAGCGTTCTTGTTAGATCATTAGTAATTGAAATTTAACGACGAATTGAAATTCGAAAATTGAAGAAACGAAATTAAAATGGCTTTCAAAACAATTGTGATCGTTTGTGTCTTGGTTAGTAACATAACAATTTTCTAATTTCTATTTTTAATTCTTCCCATTTATTTATTTTATCAAAATACCTATTTACTTACAGTGACATTTTTTTTTCATTATTTGATGGCATGTTTGGTCTAGTGGCTAGTAACTAGCTGTTAACCAAACGGTCGCGGGTTCGAATCCCGCTAGGGGCAAATGTTTACCTTTGTACCTGAGTCATGGATGTTTTGTATTTATATTATCTATGTATTTACAAAAAAAAAATAATCTATGTAGTACGCAAACTGTCAGGTATCCATAATACAAGCGTTAGTTGCTTTCTGTGGAACTATGTAGATGGTGCTGTGGGGAATGTGTGAAGATATTTATTTATTATTTTTTCAATGCCACAAAATACCATTTACACCATAATATCTATATTAAATCATGTATTTTTTAATTTTATTTGACGCTGACTGAATATTTTCTTTCTACATTATTTTCATAAAATATTTTTTTCATATCTTAATTAAAGTACCTACTAGAATTCAAGTAACTTAATTACATGAAACAATAGTGCAGTATTAAACATCCCAAGGCTGTTCAATAACATATTATTTATTGTTCATCAAGATGGTTGAAGTGAAGTAGATAAAAAAATATATAGTTATACTAGCGATTGGTTCCCAGCTTCACACGGGTAATTTTTTTTTCTGCATTTTTTTTAAAACCTCCCTCGTGTAACGCTCCTTTCATATGTGAAAACCGCATTAAAACCCGTTGCTTAGTTTAAAAGATCTAAGCCTACATACATATACTCGTAGAGGGAAAGATGTGCGATTTGAAATGTTAGCAGAATCTCAAAAACATTAATTTTTTAAACAACAATAACAAATAGGTTTTTTTTTTGTTTAGTTTGCTTTGACCTCGGCGTTACCAAACAATCCCGCTGGAGCAGGAGGTCCAGGGGGTTGGGGAGGTCCAGGTGGTTGGGGAGGTCCAGGCGGGTGGGGTGGAGTCGGAGGGTTGGGTGGTGGTGGAAACCCCTGGCTTCCTCCCTGGGTCGCTTCTGCTCCCTGGTACCCACAATGGACACCTTGCACCACTATTGGATCCACCTGCTCAGACTGCACAACGAAACTGGTTTGCACCAAGATCGGTGGCTTACAACGTGCTTGTTCTGATCCCACTCTGCCCTATTGTAACTTAGGCGAATGTTCAGCGACGCCTTCGGCCGAATGTGCTGAACCTATTGTACCTCTTGGTGCTGATCCTGTCGTTCCAGCTGCAGCGACCGCATAAGTGCTTACTATGTCATAAAAAATGAAGTACCAGTAATATATTTTGGCAAATTATTTGAAAATATTCATAATTTAATTTTTTAGCAGCTCGTAAAATCAAGAAAAAAATGTTAGAATTAATCTGGCTGTGAATAACGTTGAAGTTTGCAATATATTGTACTTAATCTAATTCGCTTTATTTACTATAGAATGAGTACCCCATATTCGTTTTGAATAATCTTTGTTACTTAGAAATTTGTATATATAAAAATAAACGATTTAAGTATTTCCAAGCACATATTGTTTGAAATTCTTGAAATCTCCTTATATGAAAATATAAAATTTGTCTCTAGAATCCTCATCCTTAATCCTTACCCTTATCCTTAAACGTACTATGGTCGGTACTATGGTAGCATACTTGCAACAACTGGAGCGTTGTCTGTGTTATAGGTGTAGGCGACAGTAAGTGAATCGTCAGCCTCTCTACCACAATAAAAAAATTCTATAAAATTCACACAATACTTTGAGCCAACCCTATTTGCTCATAGTTTACAATATTTTATATAAGAAATGGTAGCAAACTTTACGATGGCAAGCAGTTAACTTGATGGTAAGCGGTCATAAACACCAGAATCAACTGAGGGATTTAAGTGCCATGCCATCTGTGATAAACTACTCACTTACCATTGAATTTGCAACGGAACATGAGCACTGATGTCAACTATAATAGTCTTTGAACATGTGTTTGCTGCTGACTGAGGGATTGCTCTTAGTTTGCGTCTGCACAGCTCTGTGTCCTCTGCCCCAACTAATTTGAAAATACATACGTGCTCGCAATGCAGAGACTGTTTGAAATATTACAAACTACTTAAAAGTGACAAAAGTCACACTGGATTAAAATGGACATTTGTATATGATTGTGGCTTTTCCAAATTGGAAATCCCAGTTTTGCATCCACCTACGATCATCAAAATTTTAATGACACTATCGCAGACATAATGACGAGACATTTTTCTCCGAAAAAAAAATATTAGGTATTGACTTCGGAATTAAGGCAAGCACTTAGAATAGATATAATATTTATTTTCATTCTAATAATAATTAAAAACATTTTTTTTGTTTTTAATCATTATCTTAACGCCTTCATTACCTATTCACTGCTTTAATCATTTTCAATTAATTTATTTGTCTTAATGTAAGCCGAGAATTTATCTAATGTTCAATATTTTCGAGACTCATATTATAAAAATAATTTTATTTCTGATAACGTTAGTTAACTGATATCATAACTAAGATTACCTTTTTTCGGAAATTCTAATTCGTAATTGGAAAATCAATATATATACAACCAAATAAAAATACATTATTACGCATCTTATGTCGAAATCTTCAATTTTTCGACTAATTTACTATTTTTTATGATAAAGGTGGACACGCAGGCTGACGATTTACTTGGTGGTAAGTGGCTATCATCACGGGAAATGTTTAGTAACAAGAATATTGACTATTAATAATTATGTAGTTTCTACTGCACCAAATAGCTTAAAATTATGATACGATTAGGTATACAGTAGTTTTAGACAGGATTTCTGTACAGGCCAAGTAATTCAATGGTAAAAAGCCCATTGGTTAGAACATTCAAGCAAAACGGCAGACACCAGGTTCAAATCCCGACTGTATCGATTATCCATATATATTTATTATTAATATTATATATGTATATATAATTATTTAAAATGAACAGATACATCCAATTAGGAATAATCCTGTAATGATGTACCATATGTGTTATATTGTAAATAAAAAAATCCTTACGATGTAGGGAGTAATTAAAAATAAACGTCTAGTATCAGTAGTTAGCTTGTTTGTCCGGTTAATGAAACTAATGCAATTTGACTTGAATGCAAGTATGGCAGTTGAGTCGATGGCGGTTTCATGTAGCTTAAAAAAAGAATAGGTTGTATTTGACGTTTTAAAAGCAAAATGAATGCACGATCTACAAGACTAGAACCGTAAGCGTAAAACCTTTATGACTTTTGACATAAAATATAAACCGTAAATCCTGCATCCGTTGCACCACAAATTGGTAAAATTTCCGCCTAACATATATGAGCCAGTTGGATGTGTGGTAAGGGTGCTTGCCTAACATCTTAGGGGCCCCCTGTTCGATTCCCGTCGATGTCAATTTTGGAAACAAACAATTGAAGATAGATTGCGCATCGCAGTCATTTGGGCAGCCCGTCTGGCGGCAGAAACCACCCCCTTTTAGAATACCATCTTGAAATTAGAGCATACTAGCTGCTGCTCGCGATTTCGCTTGCGTAACTTTGTAAATTATATACTAAAACCTCTATCGAGAACCACTCTATCCATTAGTGAAAACCGCATTAAAATACATTGCGTAGTTTTAAAGATCTATGCATACATAGGGACAGACAGACAGACAGACGCGGCGGAGAACTTTGCTTTATAATATTTAGTGATTATGTGCTTGTATGTTTTAGTGAGTGAGTAAGGGATGCGAGAGCCCATTACCCCATCCCATCAAAGAAGAATCTTTATCCTTAATCCTTCTCTGGGGCAATGCTTGTGTTGTAGACGACGGCGGCAACCTATCACAAAGTGGACCATCAACCTGTATGTCGACTTTAACTTAAAAAAACGATGATAAAAATAATGATAACTTACTGTGCAAAGAAAAACATTCTAAGTAATTAGAGTATAATAAAACATTTAATTTATATATCAAAAAGCATAGGTAACTATAGACATTTATTGAAAACAATTTTCCAATATTGACTTATCACTATTGGAAAACCCAGGAAGGAAACAAGTCACTTCTTGGTGGTATTGACATTGTGAAGTATTGTGATAACGGTTTCATATATAAAGGAATAGAAATGATCTAAATTGATACTATCTATTGTGTCAATTGTACAGACAGTAAAACATGGCTTCATACAACAATGCAGTTTTCATTCTAGTGCTGGTAAGTTAAAATTATTGTATAGAAGCCCTTTATCATAACATAAGTGTTTCCTTTTGCATGTCGAAGGTGAAAGATATTTTTCTAAACCCTTCAAATTCTAGTACCAAAAAATACAATTTTTGATTCAAAATATAATATACCCACTATTTTTCTTGCGAGTTTTTTTTTATTTGATAGGGAGGAAGCTGTGTGGCCTTGGAAAGAGGAAACCTGTGTGAATGTATCTTTGATAAATTGCGATGTTCTGTCAATCAGCTGTGGACTCATAATTTATACCTCCTTACACAGAAGAGAAACCATACAGAAGTGGTACTAATTGCATTTCTGTATTGTGTGGGAATATCCATAGAAAATATTATATTCGGCCACTCAAATTTTATTTTCCCTACTCAAATTTTATACTCCCAGAAATTATGTATTATAAAAGCTTGTGATTATATAAATCGCTGCTTATGAAGAACATTTAGGAAGCTAACATATAAGTGGAATTTTTTTATTAGGTGTAAGCTATCTATTCAAACTGTTATCTTGTAATAATACCTATAAGTTTCCCTAAAATAAAATAAATATTCTATTAATCTAACATATTGAGAAAAAGTTTCATTGTTTAATATCATCATATTTTATTTCACAGTTCGCAGTACTGGCAGTTACTTTCGCTCAAGTATCTCAAGGCAAGCCCCATGAAAATCAAGGCAGGATTAAAAGGCAAGCGGATGAAACTGATCATGGTGATCAAACTGAACTAAATGATCAAATTGAACAAGTTGATCAAAATGAACAAGTTGATCAAAATGAACAAGTTGATGAAAATGAACAAGATGATCAAATCACAGGACCCAATTGGACAACTTGTGACTTCACCGTCAAACCGATCATCTCTTGCCACGATTGTCGTACTCGTCTTATTTGCAAGCCCATTGGTGGAATTCTAAAAGCCTGCAATAATCCTCACAAACCATATTGCTCTAATGGCATTTGTTCTCCATTCCCAACACCTGAATGCGCTTAAGTAATCATCCCAGTAACATGCTTTGTTAAATTATATATTTTCTGTTTATTGTTAATAAAGTGTTAATAAAATATCAAGTATTATTTTGTTTTTATTGTTGAACTCAATGGTTTAAAGATTGAACCTTGAAATTGTTAACATTGGCCAAGTTTGTTCCAACGTTAATAAAAAAGTTACTTTTTGTTAATGTAATTTCAATAATATCTATCAGCGTTTGTCAATCCATAATAATCTAATCCATAATCTAAATCGGAAAACTTTCAGAACTGCGGTTATCATTACTTTTAGGCCCCTAATAATTAAATCCTTTTTAGAATATCTAGAAAAAATATTTAATTTTATCATTTTAGCATTACCAAACCTGATAATGGTGTAATGTATATTTTACGTAAATGTCATCAGACAGGCTGACGGTCTGCAAGAAGCTGTTCTAGAACTACCTTAGTAGGTTTGAGGATAAGCTAGGAATTAAAACGTAACAAGTATACATTATTTTAATAATTTATTTATGTAAATTTTTATGTATTTTTTATGGTTTTTTTTAAGTAAGTAATGTATGTAGTATATCAACCGTCTGGTATTCATAATACAAGCATTAAGTTGCTTACTTTGGAACTAAATGGTGCTGTGTGGAATGTGTGAATATATTTTATATTTTACTAGCTGGTGCTAGCTACTTCGTCCGCGTGGAATAGTTATTTTGGGAATCATTTGGGTATCTCAAACGGTTTTCGCAGCGCACGCAACGGAAGCAATTTTTCCCGTTTATTCCACACTTTCGACTGTTTCTTCGCTCCTATTAGTCGCAACGTGATGTTATATAGCCTAAAGCCTTTCTCGATAAATGATCTATCCAACACAAAAAGAATTTTTCAATTCGAACCAGTAGTTCCTGTGATTAGCGCGTTCAAACAAACAAATAAACAAACAAACTCTTCAACTTTATAATATTAGTATAGATTTATATATTTATATCATAGCTATTTCCGTGCACAATCCTCAATAGCTTTTGTGGTACATGTATTGTTGTTACAAAATGGCCGCGTTAAAATGGGACACGGTGCCAGGAGACCGCCATTAGATGCACATTGCAACAACGTGGTGCAATTGTAGCAGGAATATCCCGGTTGCGTTTCATAATTGCAATCGACCCATTGAGGCTGAGGTTGAATCACCCAATCGTCGATATGTTGCGTTCTTGTGTCTCCTAATACCTGTTCATAAGAAATTAATGTTTTAATGATAATGAAAAATTAATATTTATCACTTTTTTAATGATACATAATATAAAACATCAGAGCTTGACTTTAAGGGTCGCCACATACAGTCGGAATTCCATTACGGAATTTCGATTCGGAGAAAATTTCGAACGGAAATCTACTGAATGTATGTGGATTTGTATGAATTCCGACTGTATGTGGCGGTCTTAAAAGTTAGTGATATTCATTGTCAAAATAATAGAGATATTTTCTTGGCTTCGCAGCTTATTGTAAAGTAGAAGAAACTCCGAAACTCGATGGAACTTGGCTATTAATTTGTAACATTCAAAAAGTTTTTCTTTAAATAAAAGTAAAACTGGTGAGAAGTACATCAGCTGTAAATTTTTTCCGTCCAAAAAATCACTAACTAGAAGCGAGACAATAATGTTAATGTAATTGACAGTTAATTAAAGTTAATTAACTGTTAACTTTCATTAAAAAGTTTAAATGTATGAAAAAGGAAATGTTCTACATATTCTTGAAACATATTACCCATCTATACTAATAAGCTGAAGAGTTTGTTTGTTTGAACGCGTTAATCTCAGGAACTACTGGTTCGAATTGAAAAAATCTTTTTGTTTTAGATAGTCCATTTATCGAGGAATGCTTTAGGCTATATAACATTTTGAACGCGAACGAAGTCGCGGGCAACAGCTAGTCATAAATAATAGGAACGGTTATACCCACAAACTACTGGAGTGACACACCTGTTTGAGCTGTTTATTATGATACATTTATGATCAATGATCACAGCTAATTCTGTTTTAAAACACTACACCAATTTTCTATACTTCATCACGAACACTAAATTGAAACACATACACCTACCTATAATAATATATATTGTTAATTTTGATATTTATTTTAAAAAAAATAATTAATGATCAAACTTACTAGAAAAAATATTGCAATAAAAAACTTTAACATTTTGTTGTTATTCTATTAAAAAAAACAGCGAATTGTTTCCAAGTTCTGTTTCAGATTGACTAAACCCAATCGAGTCAGTCAATCTTCATTTCTGAGCAAAAAAAAAGATATGATAAGATTAATAATCTCCAATCTGAAATTGCAGATACTTAATATAAACAAAAATAGCTTAGATACTCTCTGTTGTAAATAAGACATGTTCAGGTTAAATCGCTAATGCAAAGAAAGACAAAAATGCAATTTTATTTTTATTTATATATTTATACATTAAAAAAAAAATATTTATTTTCATTTACTATATATTTTTTAAATATATATATTACGTATGTAATTTATTTATTTATTTATTAGAAAAGGCTTACCAACTAAAGACAAACATAATCAGAAATCAGTAAGCCAAATATTTAATATTTACAGAATCTACATAAATAAAAATGAGATATTATTAATTGCACATCAAATAAAATAATCGCCTATCAATTTATTTTCATCATTTATATACTTTTTACATCAAATAACTTATTTCATCACAAATAAACTAAATGTTTAACAAAACTAGTACTGCAGATAATTCGTAAATATACATCAACACTACATTGCTTTTTTTCCTCTAATGCGAGACAAATAAATTCCTTTAGGTACAAAAATACTACATGCTTAACATAAATACTGATTGCACAGCAAATTAACCCGAGCGTCCATAGATAATACTCATGCTCATAGCAAAATAACTATCCGAGGAGCATATATCCTAATAAGCACCGCAAAACTTGCTCATCATATTTCTCTTAATTTTTAAGAGGACATGCTGAGCAAATTTAATAATTATTATAGCTACAATTTTTTTTTTCATTGCATAATTTCTAAAAAGCAGAACAAATTAACTGAAAACTGTACCTACATAGCTATTATTTTGTGATAATTTTATGTCACCTATGAAAATATTCTCATCATAATAATTATAATAATTGAAAAGAAGGCTAAAATTTAGATTATGGACAATCGAGTTGGCTGACCGCGATTTTTTGGGAGAAGTTTATAGTATAACAAGTAATATTACTTTTATACCAGAAAGACTTATTTTTATTAGATTGTCTAAATGTTGTTTATTAAATAGGTACCTCTGAGTCGGAGTGGGGACTGCAGAAAATATAATTAAAACAATTAAATAGATAATAATTAATATTAATTCTAAACTAATTACATATTATAAAACAAAGTCCTCCGCCGCGTCTGTTTGTCTGTCTGTCTGTTCGCGATATACTCAAAAATATATTATATTTTATGTTACTTATGTATGGTCAAAAACCTGTAACCCAGGAAGTGTCAAAATACTCGAATAAAAAATAAAAAAGCAGACCCGCCTTTATAATTCAATAATAAAAATTTTGAAGTAGGTAACTATTTGTATCTGATTTTATATTTTATTGCTGATCTCATTATGTTGTAGCTGTGGTTGTACTTAATAAATAATAAATGTCAAATATAATTATATATAAATATATATGTCAATATATATATATATTATATTGTCAATTATAAATTGATAATTATGTCAAATAAAACGCTTTTTAATTTAGGTAAACTGCTGTATGTTATATAAAAATAGAAGCTACATTTAAAAAAAAAGAGTTAATAGGTATAATGTGCGTTAGTCATTATTAGCTGTGCATTAATAAAAAAGCTTTACTTTAAGATAAATAGCGGTATGTTACGAATATAAATTGTAGTGCATTTAGTAATATTTTGAGTTGAGTATTTTGCTGTGCAATCAGTATTTTTGATATGAATTCGGATTATTTTTGCATACAAAAAGTACTTTTTTTGATATGCGTTTAAATACTACCCAATAAAAATTCAGCTTCAGTAGGTATGTTTGTGTCCACAAAAGTCAAAAACTAGCCGATGGATTGACTTGAATTTCTTTTTAGTTAAAGCTTTGGATTTTAACTTATTTGGGTTTATTCCAAAGTTGTTACATAGCAAAGTTGAAAAAGAAACGAAAAAAAAATTATGATCCAAGTATATATTTTTTATTTCTTTATTTATTATTAGGAAAATTTACATTACAATCGTCCAGATATGTACCAAATAACATATTCCCACTTATAGCATAACAATATGGTGAAGCAAATATGAAAATATTTTAGTTTATTGATTAAGTTATGAAAGAATTCATTTGTTAGAACTTTTCTGGTCATAACCATAATTATAGAACTTTGGATATTTTAAAGAAAAACGTGAAAAACATAAAAAAGAAAAACTTATTGTTTTACAAGAAGTTGAACTGTACAAATATTCACGGCTACATTTTTTTATTTTTTATTACAAAAATACACATCATGATGGCTTTAAATTACTACTGAGCAATTATACTCTTACTGATCTGTATCATTATCAGTATCAGTATCAGTTCCAAGACAATCGCCTGAAGCAGTGGCAGTACAGATGCCATTGTAACAGTAAGGTTTGGGTCCACCGCACTTTCTGAGTATGCCACCGACTGGAGTGCATTTAACAACGCTATTGCAGTCGTAACATTTCGGTCTGTTGTCGAAAGTCTGCCAGTCGAATTCGCAGCTAACCCACTGAGGTATCCAATCCATCCAGGACGATTCTAGAGCCTCTTGAGAAGTTAAATCTTGATCGCCGTTACGATCTGAGTCATGGTTGAAGGAGTGGTGACTCTTGGAAGCCACTGAAGTTGCCAACAAAACCTAAAAATACAATAATGAGAAATAATTAACCTTAAAAAAATAATATATTTTAATTAAGGGATTTATTTTTATTTAAGGTAAAGTAATTCTAATTTTGGTGCCGGTATATTCCGATCGAATATAATTGAAATATAAAAAGTATCTGAGTAACTGAAGCTCATATAGAAAAATTAAAAATAGAACACATGAGAAAATAAAGTAATCCTAACTAATATTTAAGTTAGGATATAATATCCTAACTTTGAAAAGTTCATTAACAAAGTTGACCAATCCGGGAAGCGAACCTGAGAACCTTGGAATAGAGCGTTAATTTATGTACCCTAACCATTTGACAACAACGGGATCGTCAAACAAACTCAAAAAATTGTTTTGTTAAACATAAGTCACAACAAAAATAAATCGAAAATAATCTCAAAAGAAAATAATTTAACTGCATGTTAAGAACGGAATGAAATCGAACTATATATTGAATTAAACTTACAAAGAGAGAAAAACTGCACAATACACGTACTGAAGCCATTATTTTGAATTTTGATGAAACGTAAGACTAAGAGAACTTGTGTTAACAAACCAAATTTATCATGTCAGTATGAAAACTGGCAAACATTTTTATACTCAGCCGGTATCTATGTTTATCGAAATTATCTACAAATCGAAACCCGAGTTGGGAAATATTGGAAAACTTATCAAAAGAAAACCTTGATCTCTTTAAGATTCATTCACTCATTTCTATTAGTCATAAAAAATGACTCATCTTTATGAGTCACTTAGCTGGCGCCCGCGACTTCGTCCGCGTGAAAAAAGTAGCCTATCCTGTGTACCGTACGTCTAAATGTTTATCTACCAAGTTTCATGAAAATCAGTTAATTCGTTTAAGAGTTATGGAGGACATACATACAATACCTACGCTTACAGATTTTAGTACAGATCAATCTATACAATTGATTCTACACAATCTGTATTAGTATTGATTACTACTTAATACAGATTATTAGTATTATACAAAGAATAAATTTCCAAATCTGTCACAATACTTAATTTCTACTACAGCCAACTTTGAAAAGTTCATTTCCAAAGTTAACCTTGCCGGAAATCGAACTCGGGACCAACAAAGCACCCTAACCACTTATCCAACGGGTTCGTCAAAAATGTTTCATTCAGTAGATAATGTTTTCTTTAGTTTATAATATTACTTACTGTATTTATTTTGTCGATGTCTTCGAGTATTCATTTATATTGAAAAAAAAGTGTAATGACTTTTCCTGAATAAAGATGAAAAAAATATATTTGTTTTCATATTTGAAATTGGTCTAAATCTCATAAAACTCTATATTAAAATACCTTTAGATTTTATTGAGATTATTGTAACCAACCTAGGCATGCGACACGACTTCACGGTTGCATTTTAGTTTATTGTATTTAATGTGTAACCTACTAAAACGACAAGATTTTATAAAAGGCAATTTCATACAAAGCGAGGCAAACGTGTGTGTACATAATACCCTTAACAATAAAGTTGTTTACAGGAAGCTTGTAATGTGCTCTCACGGAGTTTGCTTTCGTCTTACACGTGTCAGGGTTGGAGAGTAAGGAAAATATAAAATACTCCCTTTGGTTCTTATTAAACATCTTTATGAAGGACAGGCTGACAATCCTCTTAATTCAAGGAGTGCTGACGCCAACAGTTCTAACTATGATAATAGAATTAGTATAAAATATCTGGCAATATATCACACAATATACATACTTGCTGTTATTTTGCTATCTTTTTTTATGTTAAACTAGACAGACAGACTGACAGTCCACTTGATGGTAAGTGGCTACCGTCACCTATAAGACAAGCAACGCCACTGATACTACGCGCCAACCATAGCAACTATTATTTAATCTGTGACCATAGTAGGATTTTTTTTAGGATTAAGGATAAGGATTATGAAAAAATACATAAAACTGATACATTTTGTAATACAAAAATATTTTTTGTTAATGATACAATTTTATTATCAAATATGAAACATTTCAAAGATGAATTTGAAAAAAAAATTTCTAAATATCTTGCGTATCTTTCTACAATTTCATAAAGAATGTTTGATATCGCAAACCCCTTGTATACAAGTGGCATCCTTAATATAAAAATTAACATAATAAAGTACCAATGCGTAAACAATAACCGCACGTTGTGAACAATCTGTATATAAACCACCGTTATTTAACATCTCCAAGAGGCTAATCGTTAGCCTTCCCTTACACAAACCAACAATTTTGTGTTTTCTTCTAACGAAAATGTCGTTGGACAAAAAAGCGCTTCATTTATTTTTGGTCTTATTGGTAAGGTGCTTGAGTAATATTTATCGCTATATTATAAAATTCTAATAATATACATTCTCATGAAGTTTTTTTGTTTTGTAACAGGCTACTGCAAATTTTATTTTGGCACAAGAAGCATCTGGCGATGAAATCTCACCAAGTCCGAGTGAATCTGGTGAAGATGGAAAACCCTCAGTAGGAGAAATAATCAATTTGTTGTCACAAATACCAAAAGAGAGCGAGATTTTCTCTCAAATTCAAGAGAATGGACAACAGCGGTTCCCTTGGTTCGCCTTAGCATCTGCTGCACTTAGCGCTTTTAGAAGTCAAAACAACGTTCCTCTCTCTGACATATCTTTAGATAGACTCAGACGCGAGAGTGGTATACCACAACCTGAATTATCATCTGAACAAGAATTTGATCCAAAAAGATTTCCTTGGGGAGCTATTTTATCTGGAATAGCGAGCGGTCTGGCAAATCGTGAGAATTCTGCACTTCAAGTTGAATCATCAGGAGATGAGGAACAAAAACGTTTTCCTTGGGGAGCTATTTTATCTGGAATAGCAAGCGGTCTGGCAAACCGTGAGGATTCTGCACCTCAAACTGCAGATTCTGAGAGTCAATCATCAGGAGATGAAGAACAAAAACGTTTTCCTTGGGGAGCTATTTTATCTGGAATAGCAAGCGGTCTGGCAAATCGTGAGGATTCTGCACCTCAAACTTCAGATCCTTCAAGACAAAGACGTGACATTGAATCATCAGAGGAAACGGACGAAAGACGTTTTCCTTGGGGAGCAATTATATCTGGAATAGCGAGCGGTCTCGCAAATCGTGAGGATTTTGTACCTCAAGCTGCAGATTCTTCAATTGAATCATCAGAAGACGGAGAACAAAAACGTTTTCCATGGGGAGCTATATTAAATGGAATAGCGAGCGGCCTGGCAAACCGTGGGGATTCTATCCCTCAAGCCGCAGATTCTTCAAGTGAATCATCAGACGAAGGGGACCAAAAACGTTTTCCTTGGGGAGCTATTTTGAATGGGATAGCCAGCGGTCTGGCAAATCGTGAGGATTCTGCACCTCAAACTTCAGATCCTTCAAGACAAAGACGTGACAGTGAATCATCAGAGGAAACGGACGAAAAACGTTTTCCTTGGGGAGCGATTATATCTGGAATAGCCAATGGTCTTGCGAATCGTGATAATGATATTTCTCAAGATGCTGAAAATCCGCCAAGTGATGAAATCGGTGAAGAGGAACCACAGAGCAGATTGTTCTTTTCCAGTGTGTTCTATTCAACTTGTGACTATTCCACCCAGGTATTTATTTATTGTTTCTTTCCAATTGCCAAGTTTGTTTATTTTAATAAACAAAATTTATAGCATAAAATAAAATCGTTTTTATTTTATGTGCGGATTGGAAAAAATAATCACTTGTCTATGCAAAATTTTCTGTATCCCTGACGACTATATGCAAAATCTCAAAATTGATGATCGATTGAGTAGTTAAGGCGTGAAAGCCAAACCAAACAAACACACGCACCTCTGCACTTATAATATTAAATTAAGTTATAAGATTCAATCTCCTAAATTGTTTCATTATTTTTACACAATATTTAAGAAAAACCCTCCGATTTTGCTCGGTTATCTCCGAGAAGTTAAAAAAAATTCCTGTGCAATTCTAGGTTGCTAGAATCCGCCCATGTTGTCAGTGTGTGCGTAGTGAGATTAGACACTTAACAGCCTTTTCTTTTCAGCCTGGTACAAGTTGTGCAAGTTGCTCAGTGACCCGTCGCTGTATGCCGAGCAACGTCGCCATACAAAGGAGGTGCCGTGGCTTGTTCCGTTACTGCAACAACGGACGCTGTTCACTATCCCCGGGAGCAGCTTGCACCTCTACTACAACTACTTCGACCACAACTACTACTACTACGGCGCGCACAACGGCAGCCACTGACGGCACAACCCAATGAAAATTTTATATTCTGGCAATAATTTCAACGAAATCTCCATGTTATCTCGTATAATTTTATTCTTCAATTACTTGAAGTAATTAATATACTATTTGCAAAAATATAAAAACTAAAAAGTACATAGTTTTTTTTTTTATTAAATTCTCGCCTCACCAGCAGATACTCTTTTATTCTCTTGCAGAACCTGTCAATCGATCCTATAAACTGCGGAGTTGGATATGTTGCTGAGAGTAGTTGGGTAGTTGGGAAGTGGAAGTTAGTGAAATCCCTTCGTCAACTAGGAAATGGTCAATTAGGAATATTCGAACGCCTGAACAGATCTTCATACATTGAAAGAAATTAAACTCAAGCCTTTTCCTTGGTTTATTTATTTACATCAAAACACGACAATAAAATTTTATACAGTTTATATTCGCTTTAAAAATATTTTGCATAAAAATTAGATTCTAAGTCGAGAATATATACAAATAAATAATTATATATTTATATAATATAATTATTTATTTGTAATCATTGAGACATTATTGTCTATTTATTGTCTTAAATATTTAAAAGAGCGACTCGTTGGTATAATCCTTAGTGACTTTAATGTAAATTTCGATATTCAATTTTAATTAATGGAAATATTATATAATTTAAAGCTTATTATAAATTTAGGTAAATTTAATAAATTTATTTGTCACACACAGCTAGTTCTAGTCGAAATGAGACCAAATAACATTATCACAAAAATTTTAATATCTTTCAATTAAAATTGAAAATAGATGTACCAATTTTCATGTTAAACCGATAACACCGAACAATTTATTATATATACTTTTTTTATCTGGGGTCTATACTATACTAGTATAGTCTATACCTAGTAAAAATTATACTCCGAAATATTATCAATGTATGGTATTTTTTTATAAAATAACAGTTTTTTAAATAATTTAATTGACTGAAACCTTTTTTTTTTTCTTACAGATATTTTAATTTCGAAAGTGTGCCTAATGATAGTAATTTTTTTTTTAATATTCTTGTATCATCGTGTTTTTAATATAAAAATTGGTACGTCTTTCTTTAGTCCTTACTCCTTTTGTTAGTAGGTATATATTTCTCACAGCATAATATGCTGTAATAAATATATAGCAAGCATTTACAATCTCTATTTAAATGTACAATCAGCATCAGATGTCTCATTTTTTATTAAAAAAAATGTTAATAAATATTGTGTATGTTAATATTAATGTAACCTAAGTATTGTCACATTTTTATCGAATCAAAATTTTCTAATCAACTTTCTTGTACATTCATCATGAACAACTCTATTATTTTATATGAACTATTTCCAAATTAATCGTAGTACATTCTCAGATAAAATAAGAACTGGAGATAGGAACTCTAGGATGGCTGAGTGAAGCCGGCAGAACAACGCCTTCGCTGTGTACATACAAGATTACAGGCACACAAATGCAATCAAACCATGGTTCGCCTTATTAAAATATTTAGTAGTGAAAATGCGTAATTGCATAGAGAAAGGGTGTAAAAACCTTTCTTCAAAAAATAAAAAGCAGGATGGAGTCACATTTTACACGTAAGTAACGTAAGTATACTTGGAAACCAATATTTTCAATAAATCTTGACGCTAGCTTGCAACATAAAATCTCAGTAACGAACGGCCTACGCACACAATGACATGCTTTTAGAATCGGCTTCACTATGTTGTCCGCAAAATTCTGTCTATAATTCTTATTTGATCTGAGAATATATTGTATTCATTACGATGATTAAGAACAGTGGACAGTTGTTTAGACATATTTTTAACATTTGATGATGACCATACAGTTAATTTTCATATTATAATACTTTCAGTATAATTTACCAAAAGTGAAGGATGAATATATTTCAACTCTTATAATAACAATTATTAATTATTAATATGCACATTGAAGTACTTGTCATTTAAAAGTATAATAAGGAATATTCTAAAATTTTTTTTCTTATAATTTATATTTGCGATTGACAACATAAACTATACTTATATAACATACAATATTTTATACCGGCCAAGTCGTTTCGTAAAAGTGAGACCCGTGTAAATGAATTTCAAACTTATTGTCTAAGTATTAACAATCTATATAGTTCTACATCGATCCTGTGTTTAGACTTCTGCTTGGTTTCAGGTAGTTTTTTTTTTTTCAAATATTTCTCCAATAGAGTTTACTTTAGTTTTGTACTTGTTCACTCTATATTCTCAATTAAATTCGCAATATTTCATGTTAGAAATTTAAGTTTAAAGTTTTTAATAGACACATAAATATATGAAAAGAATTTGCATATCCACCAAATAATTTTGTATAATTATTATAAAAAAGTGAATATACTTTAAGAATACTTCAAAAAATTTTTTTAAATAATTTATTTACCTAAAAAAATATTAAGGAGGTACTATTTGAGACCTTATTTTTGAGATTGTTCTATTTTAAATTTAAATGTTAATAAATGGGAAAAATCGTTATTGACTTGTAATTGATTGATTTTTTCCTTACACAAGCTGTTTTTAAAGTCTTTTAAGTGAGTGGTTAAAATTGTTAAAACCCGAAAGACCAATCCGTGAAGATAAAATTCGAGCCCGTTCTAAGCAAGCATTACTTCGCCTAGCGAGCAAGGGCACAGCTATTGGTTCTTTCGGCGACTTGGTAAACTCCTGTTTGGGTAAACTTTTGTTATTTTATCTTCCGATGAATAGTGATACCTCTTCCCGAAATCCCGGTGCGGTATCTTCAGGGACCTGAAGTAGTAGAATTTAGATGCTGGCTGCCAGTTGTTCTTCGCATAGGGTTCGATGTAGTTCGGTGGTAATAGCGGTGATGTTGATGGTGCTATGTTGTTTGCGGGCAAATCATTGTTTAATGGCCGCCTGAGGATCCTTCCTGTCGGGTGCGTGTAAGTAGGTATTGCCTGCGCCTGTACGTCGGTGTTGTCTGTATTGACGGTATCAATTTCGGGACCAGTGAGATATTGCCTGTGTAGAAACAAATCGATATAAGTACATATTATGGACTTTCTAAGCTTTAGTGTAGGCACCTAATTTGATATGGCATATATACGGTTCTGGACCATAAGGTCATATCTATATTTTTCTTATTTATTTCTATTATTTTTTTCCGTTAGGTCATGTCACATTTCGACACCTGCTTTTCTTCGCTTTTCATAGAGGTCAAAAAGCTGCCGAAGCCGTTCGAGACATATGCAATGTGTATGAAGAAGGAGTCTTTAGGTTTGCGAAGTTATAAAAAATGGTTGAGGGCGATTTTTGGTCGAGAGGTGGGCCGAGGTAATTAAGTATTGTTTTTTGTTCAAATAAATCTGTGTCATAAAACTCTACGAACTTTCTTTACAACCAATATAATCAATGTTTGTCCTGTATTAAAAATTGCGATCGGACTGTGTGAACTTCTATTTTCCGTTGGTTCGAATAATCGAAGCACTGGGAATCACAAAAGCATGTGGTTCAGCCAATCAAACTATGTTTTTCTTCCTGTTGGTCCGATTTACAAATGTCGAGCAAAGAGGATTTGCATTCCGGGTACTAAACATTATCATGGTGTCTCTCATAATTAAATTCTATTCATAGGATTCCTGTTAGCATTGTATTTGACTTGTATGCAACTACTAGAGATATAACAATAAACTTATATGTAGTTTGGTCAATAGGAAACCGAGCAAATGTTTTAGTTCTATCCGCTGCAAACAGCCTTGCCACTGAACATCCGGGAAAATTGTGTCGTTCGCATTTACTTCATATTTGTACTTGGCTATGTAATGTACCTATAATTATCTTTATATAAACATACGTTTTATCTTTATATTGCATTAGAAGTAGTCACGTAAACAAGTTATGTTTACCACAAAACGTTACGAAACTAATCAAGAAAATTGATAAGGACAATGGAAAAAGTTTGAGGAATTTGTAATGTAGGAATTTGTAAGGTATTGAAGGAACTTACCTAATTCCGAAATTCTCGTCAGGGGAATGCTTCCTGTAAAATATAGTTATTTTAATAGAACTCATTAAGTAGCATATCATTAACATAAATCCTTAAATTAAGCATAGGGATTCTCGAACAAACTTCGTTAAACTTCGCTAATCTTAGTTTGTTATTTAAACACGTCAAAAACTTAATCCAGCCATTGTAGATTTACTACTTAAGTGCTTTAACTCACTTAGGTATCTATCTACTTATCGTCATCTAGGCTTTTTTCCGAAACCCTGTTAAATTTAAATTTATTATGAATCATAAGGGTTTCTTGTAGAAACCTAATTGATAAATAAATATTTGGATTTTGATTTTTACTATAGGATTATCAAACAAATCGGGTCTTTGATAGTTTTTAAAATTGTGCGAAAATGTATTCAAATTTACAAGAAACATAAAAATGGTGTTAGGATAATTTATTATTATTAAACACGAACAACATACATTTCTTTTTATTTTAGATATAAAACGTGTTTGTAATATTAAAAAAGCATTTTCGTATGCAGCCTTCGGTAAAATGTAAATTAAAATTAAAAATCGTTTTTCCACTTCTTTATGTTAGTATCTTCAAAGAATTGTTTAAATTTGGAAGTTAAAGTAGTTTTACTGATAGTTTATAAGAATATTACTCATTATTACTTTGAGAGAAAAGTAATGATTGATTACAAATAATTTTTTGACGTGCTAAAACAATAAATAGATATAGACTTGGAATTGGAAACAATGCAAACAATAAATTTAACGAAGAATGCTCAAACGAACCCAATGCTCTACCTCAAAGCGAATACAGATTTATAATTTCTATATATTTCATGTTTGTTTTCATCTAACATTTACATCACGTGTCGCTCTAACAGCGAATCTAATTCAATCCATTAAGGCGCTTAGTGTCGTCAAATGGGTACTTTCTTAAGCCTACTCCTCGCTTATGGCTGGACTAAAAAATTTAAAAAATATTTAAGTTAGACAACATTTAGTAGGTACTTATGTAATCAAAATTTCTACATTTAAAAAAAAAATAACCAAACAGTGTTTTACGGAGGTCTATACGTAAGGTACGGAGATTTGAATTCAGAATCTGTTGTACCTTTAAACACTACATATAAATAAATCAACATTTAGAACTCGAGATATAATACTAATTCCAGTATAGCAGGCTACACCCCGCCCAGACGGCCAACGCCATTGAGGACTCCAAGCGCCTTAACATGCGACATCAGCTTCGCCATTCTCTCTAACGCCATTCTCTCTAACACGATTAAAATGTACCTAATTTATTTAACAATAGATCAGTTATCGCATTGATATAACGGTGACGTACCTACACAAACATGACACAAACATCCGACGAATCCAAGATAACATCATCATGACAAATACGCAATTTGTTATAGGTTGTTAAGAGGCTACCTCGAGAAAATTTTCATGTTTTTATATAGAAAATACCCTATACTTAGTTTCACACTGTAAATTATTTAATCTTTAATATGTATAAGAGAATAAAAAATATCTTAGGTAAAATTTTGGTAATTTTTTTTTTGCACGGCCTCGCGCTCGCAATACAGTTTTTTTTTTATGAGAAAGTGTAATAAGTAGGTACACATTCAAAATATTTTATAGTTAATTACACAAGGTAGCGACTTACTACACACTGATTTACATTTCATGCCTCAATTGTCCTAGATATAGGTATTTTAAGTAAGCGTTGAAGCGATTTTCTTTGTTGCACTACTCAAAATAAACAGTAAACACATATAAACTAACACCGATTTCAACATATTCGAACGAGACCTGTATAACTCCTGGACAGGCAACAATACTTTGGCCCTTCCAGATCTACTATAGCGACCTGCTGAAAACCTAAAAGATGGCAGTAAACCTAACCGGGCCAAAGAGCCAATGTGACGCTTTTCAAAGTTATCGCGTTCGTCTTCATCTGCAACAGACGCAACACAGCAAGAGTATTTACTGTTATTATCATATATAAATACTTGTTAAAGAGATGTTTCTTAAAATTTATAAAATTTGTAAGCCACTATAAATTTTAGATCACTATAAATTTTATTATATCAAAATCGCCAAGTAATAAGAAATTACACCAAAAGTAAAAGTATACTCACTGTTATAGTGGGTTTTAAGATCAAGATAGACGATTTTTTTCTTAAGGAATAAATATTAAGATATAAAAAAGATAAATTTAATAAAAAAAATTTTTAGTAACAAGCTGTTTATCAAATTCTAATGAAGTTTAGTATCATATGAGCTGGCTAGTTTACTTTGAAATAAGTTTTAAAAATTCAAAAATATCAAAAATTCAAAAATTTGAGTTGTGCAGTAAATAAATTTAAAATTACTTTACGCTTTAAACCGGATCAAATCTTGGCGTATTTGCAATAACACTTCTTTACAAGTAAATACATAAAATAAAGTCTTACACACAACTTACTTACCTACAGAACGCTTCTCATCAATGTCACTATCATCGTCGTCTGGCACGTTTATATGATTGCGATCAATAATATCAGGCAAAGAAAGGATGTATCTCTTATTTCTAACATTGGCATCAAAATATCCTTGTCTGAGGAGTCCATGTGCTGGCATACCTGCAGCACCCCTTTTATTAAAAGGATTATTTTCATCATTATCGTTCACTTGATACGGATTTTGAATCAATCCTTCGGCATCATATTCTGGCATTAAAAAATCTGGCACATCGCGTTTGTATACTTGGTTTAGAGGCGGAAACATATCTGGGTTTATAGACTGTTGGAGGTCATAAATTTCATTTAGGTCAAACGGTCCATCCATTTCTGACAAAGGTGGGATGGGATTTTGATAAAACGGATAGTAATACTCGTCGCCATTTATATCATCTCTCTTATGAATCAGCAAACCATTGCGAGCCAAAGCTGCGATATTCCTCTTATCATTTTGTTGGCTTTGACCTCTGCCACCACGGTAACCATCTCTAGCCAATGCTTGTATATTTCTCTTCATAGCAGAATAGCTTCGAAGTCTAGCCACTGAAGCAAGATTCCTTTTATCGCGAGACTCGTCTTCATCTTGTTCGTTTTTGTCAGTTTCGTCATAGGGAGATCTAAATGTAGGCAGTTGGCCATTTTTGGCTAAAGTCGAAATGCCTCTTTTAAAGCTATTAGGTGAAGTTTTAAGGTAGCCGTCTCTTGCTAAAGCGGCAACATTTCTTCTGGGAAAAGTTGGCCAATGGTTTGCCGCAATATCGGTGGGAAGACTCGCCACCTATAGAAATATTTTAAAGAAAACATGAAAAACGAATCAGTTATATTTGAGCAGTAATATAATAGAAACTCTTCCATTGAGTATTTGTCCGACATTAAATGCCTCTTTCAACACACACAATGACCCTTCAAACCTCAAAGTAAATAATTCGCTCCGGGTTTGAGATTCACTTCTCTGTTATACAAAGGGATTGGAACTTTGTAACTTTCATTGTTTAAATACTTAGTTTAGTGAAATATAATTATGTACATAGTTTTCCACTAAGAATAATGCTACTATAATACTTGCTAGCTTTTGCCCATGACTTCGTCGACGCATTTTTTCTTAGGTGTTAAAATAATTAGTACTGAATCTTTCGCATTTCAATATTAGTTATAATATAACTCATAGTATGTTACTATAATATACCTAATATAAAAGTAAAATAATAGTAAAAATTAAAATTAATAAAATCATTAAAATAAAATTCAAAATAATTAATTATTATTAATTAATAATTTTGAAACATATTGTAGGTATCTTAAATTACTAACAATCATACCTGATCAACGTATGTGGAAAACGCCAAAGCTAGGTTGAGAGCCAAAAGAAAACAACCGCGTGGACGTCCCACTCTATCATGTCTAATATTCCCCATCTAATAAAAAAAAGACATGTCAATATTGCTTTAATTAATCATCTGACAGGGGTGACAGCATAGGCCTCTCTCATATACCTAGGTACGCCAAACAGGGCATTTATCTTTATTTTATACATTATTTTTTATTAAACCCATGGGTTTAGCCTCAGTTAATATACCTAAAAATCAAAGATAATTGATTGGTCTCGCTGCGCTCGACTAGATAGAGCGCTATACAAAAGCAATAGCTCCGAAAACGTGGCAACTTTTTATTGTAGTGTGTGTAAAAAATCGTCACTTTTTATCACTTTTTACCCAGTTTTATTATATTTTTACACAGTTTCACTACTCCAAAGTATTAAAACTACTTGTTGCAGGACACAGACTAATTTATTTAATCAATGAACTATGACTACATTATGATTACACTATGATTACACAAATAGATCAACAGAGTACAACATACTTATTTTAATATATAATTTAACACAAAGACAATAAATCCACCACTACTCAAACTGGTATTTTATTATGCCTAAAATTTAATAAAACATTCGGCACGTACACATCACAGACAGTTTGCAGTGTGACTGGCTCGGGTACGCCGAATTCGGCGTACTATTTTATGCCGCATTTTATAAGTACGACGGCGGTATCTAGTTGAGCGCAGCGAGACCAATCATTTATCTATGCCTAATAATATTGAATTTGTTTTATAATAGTGCTTCACCGGCATAATTGAAACCCGTGTAGGTAATATTCCAATGTATTCGCATGTTAGAACAAACCCTCGTTATCGACAGTTATCGATAATAATGGCCTGAACATACTTCAGATATGAACTGAACAGATTCAATTATTGTGTATTTTCCTTGAGACACCTGTGTTCCCTTGAATTGTAAATATAGAGAGTGAACAAATTGAACATTTTTTTTCGTCCTATAATTAAATAATATTATAGATATCACAAAAACTATTGTTTTAAAAATATCGCCATAAATTACACCCAAAGATCGGATAATTTTCATTGCATAGAAGAAATTGTAAATTATAATATTTTAATGAGTATTTAGGATTACTTTGATGTTAATATTACAAACACTTTTCACGAATTTTTTTTGTGAAGAAATTATATTTATGATCTAAAACCGGTTTTAGTAATTGTTTTCAATTTTGACAGAAAAACTACAAAAACTAAAAAGATTTGTGAAGATATTCGATGATGATGATTGTGGCGTTGACTAAACATGTACCACTCAATACACGAATCAATTCACAGACAACTGAGTAGTCAAATAGAGAATGCCCCTTCTATCCGCAGACGCTACCTAGTGTGCGGATCTATATTTATGGGGTATACACCAATGATCAATATAACACCTGAAGTATAACACTTAGGGCCTCTTTCACCATCTGTCAAGTAGGCTAACACTAAACCGAAGACTAAACCGAGTGCATAATTTAATAAAACATAAAATTAATTCTAAAAGTACTAACTAATCAACACTTTACTTGTAGTTGGTGAAAGAGGCCCACGGTAAGCCACTGTGAGTTTAAAGTGCAAAAAGTTATATTGGCTCTTTTCTTTTGTGGTTACCTACTCTATATATTTCTTTTCTTCTTCAACAATAATGCTACATTAAATTGTAATGGCGCTCGTATTTCTCCGATACACGAAGAAAACAGTAGGTACTGAGAACATAAGATTGAACGATCCTGCAAGTAATTGTCTTGGAGCATTGGAACGATGAAAATCCACCTACCATTGCGGGTAGGTAATGTGCGGGAAATGATGCAGCTAAACTCAGAAAATAGGATTTACAAGAAAGTACGAGTAAGTAGCAGCTAGAAATAAAGGAAATAATAAAGTAGGTTTAAGTTTGTTCTTGTATTGGATTGAGAACATTATTGTGACAGCGGTACTAGAGTAGGTAATTTAGAGCACTAAGCTGAATATTGTTTATTGCAAAAGGTACTTCAGCCTATTTATTTATTAACTAGTGACCCGCTTAGCACGGCTGCAATTTTTTTCTGCAAATTATATTATATAAAAAAAACTTTCTTTAGTTTAACGCTTATTCCATTATTAAAAAACCCATTTAAATTCCGTTGCCTACTTTAAAAGATCTAAGCGTACATACAGAGGGACAGACGGCTGGAGGGCTAAAGGAGACTTTATTTTATTTATACTATATAACATTTAAGTAATAATACCCTAATTATTACTAAGGTGATAATTTACCAAAAAAAAAAAACGAAAAGAGCATTTCATTTTTAGACTTACTACATTTTTTATGTTGAGGGAAAAACAGTACGTACTCGTCCAGGATCTCAACAAAGCTATAATTTCCTCTTAAGATCGACAGACAAACTGACACTTGATATTAGATGTGTCTCTTTCTCTCTCTCTATCTAACTATGAACTTTGTAAGGAAGTTCAACGTCGCTCAAAGAGCTATGGAGAGGCTCGGGTTATACTGCGAGACTGAATCAGGAATGAACGAAATTTAGTAACATAACCCGGCGGATTAGTAAGTTGAAGTGGCAGTTGGCAGGACAATAGTACGATGAGCCGACGGCGGCTGGGGCTGGAAGGTTCTCGAATGAAGGCCACAGACCGACAAGCGCAACGTAGAGTCGGTGGAAAAGACGACCTGAGGGCCTACTATCACCTCTTAAAACGATGCAAAAACGAGTGAGTAAACGAGATGGCGCAATACATGATATAAGGCGACATCTCCCTCACTCAATCGTCTTTGCATCGCTTTAAGAGGTGATAGTACGGCCCCAGGGCCTTTAGACAAGTGGCATTTCGCTCCGTAGCGATTCGATTCGAAAGAATAAAATGTATGGGATGTGTCACGTGATTTAGCGACGGCATATGTCAATCCCATACATTTTATTGTTTTCGAACTTCGTTATCGTTTTTGTAATGTCACTTTGTCTAAGGCCTCTGGGCCTTTAGACAAGTGTCATTCGCTCCGTAGCGATTCGATTCGAAATAATAAAATGTATGGGATGTGTCACGTGATTTAGCGACGGCATATGTCAATCCCATACATTTTATTGTTTTCGAACTTCGTTATCGTTTTAAATTGTTAATTTGACTAAGGCCTCTGATAAGGACCGCGGATCGACGGTGGATCCATGCTGCTTCTGACCGGTCCTTTTGGAAACATAGGGGGGAGGCCTATGTCCCGCAGTGGACGTCCTACAGCTGAGATGACTATAATGATGAAGTTTGCTTAGTACGTTTAACTTGCAATTTTTAATTTTTTTTATTTATCTAAATTTTGTAGTATTTAATTATTTTCTTATTTTTTTACAATATTATAATATACTAACAATAAATAATATTAAGTATATAAAAAAACTTAAAACTATATTAGAATACCTACTAATATAGTAGGTAGCGGGGCCTGAATTTTTGGCCCGTGGCCTAATTTTTTGTTTTTGTTTTTTATTTATGGTTTTCAACGAAGTTTAAGAAATTTTGCAAAAACATTCTCCAATACAGGAAACTTATCTAGTTACATTTGTTCTTCACGGCCTGGTTAAGGGTTAGAGATGTTTAAAATGCTTAAAAACTTTTTTTAAAAAAAATAGGATTTGTAACTTAATTTTAAATAGTTTGTAATTTTTACACTTAAGCAAGTAAAAATCTTAATAAAAAAAGATCTTTTTTATATACAATTAATTACTTTTGATAAAAATTTATGAAAATTTTATATCAAATTCCAAACACAGTTTCCCATAAAAAAATTATTTTAAATTATTATAAAAATTAAATGAACGACTCGATAGGCACAAATATTCAAAATAAAATGAAAATATCACACAATCACTTTATAAAAAATAAAATTATAATTACAAATTTTAAAATATTTAATAAAAAGTAAAAAAAATTTAAATTTCTCCATTTAAAATCACCTCGCCTCGCCAAAATAGGCACGAATTTCAAAATCAATTGAATATATCACACAATCAGTTTGAAGAAAATAAAATAAAATAACTAAATATAAAATTTTAAAAAACTCGCAACACTTACCTTTAATTTTACAGCCATCTAACTTGATACACTTTTGAAACTAAGCAGGTAAGTACCTAAGCAACAAGTTTATGAAAACTTAAATGTAGAGTGATGTTGTTTTTTAGTTTTGTGTGCTTGGCGGGAATGATGGCAGGATGGTAGCTGTATCGCTTTTTATACATAAGTTTAGCGCATGCGCTTAGACTTGTTGGGAGGAGCTTTACAGTTGCTAGTTGCCTTGGTGTTATTTTGTTATATTATGCACTTTTTTCTTGTAAGGTCAAAGGGCGATATTATAATTTATAAACAACTAGCGACCCGCTCCTAGCTTTGCCCGGGATGCAATTTTTTTATATACCTACCTACCTAACGGCTTCCCCGTTTATCTTCTCTCTTTCTATAAATGAAAACCGAATTATGTTAAGGTTGACAGAAAGGATTAAGGCTAAGCTAAGAGATTAGGAAGTCTATGGCATTGCTTTTTTCCATAGGCAAAATCTACCATCAAGTGGATCTTCAGCCTACCTGCCAACTTTTACAAAAAAATCATTATTTTTTAGTTTATTGACAAAAATAGAAATATATTCGACAGCAAATATATGTAAAAAAGTAATATAATTTTTATGTATTAGTATAGTAATCAAAATAAATTATCAGTTTAAAGCTAAAACTTCTTTACGAAATAAAATAAGTATACTAAGTATAATAAATGGTCTGACCTTTCCAGATTATCTGTTTACTTAGGCAAGTGCAAAAACATGTTCTACGATCCGAGGGACATCTAAAACCAGTGAGGACATAGGACACCGATCGATGTACCATTAGTACCCGACAAATCAACTTAGATTAGACGCTAAGGGACCGTTTCCCAACCTCCCCAAGGTTCTCACTAGCTTCGTTTTTACTTAATGATGGAAATTTCAATGCTACCTACGCAATTGCAAAAGTTTATATTGGACTATCTTGCACATCTTATCTATACTAATATTATAAAGCTGAAGAGTTTGTTTGTTTGAACGCGCTAATCTCAGGAACTACTGGTTCGAATTGAAAAATTCTTTTTGTGTTGGATAGATCATTTATGGAGGAAGGCTTTAGGCTATATAACATCACGTTGCTACTAATAGGAGCGAAGAAACAGTCGATAATGTGGAAAAAACGGGGAAAATTATTCTACTTTCAGGGCTTCCGTTGCGTGCGCTGCGAAAACCGTTAGAGATACCCAAATGATTCCCAAAATAACTATTCCACGCGGACGAAGTCGCGAGCACCAGCTAGTAATATTATACAATCTTTATATAGTAATATAATATTATAGCTACACTAAAGGAGGTTTACTCTTTCGCTACCTGGCGGCTAAAGCACTGCTTCAGTCCCATACAAATTGACGTTTACGCGTTCGACGCGTTTGATAGAGTAAAACTCGCACTAGGCCCTCTGGTGCCCACAACGCACGATAGTTCGTTTTTTGAAAATCCCACAGGAATCTACTGTTCTATATAGTTAAATCTAGGTAATCATCAATACATCAGTAAATTGTCAAAAGGTTTGAACAAACAAATTTTCAAAAACTTAAAGTTAAGTTAAACTTACAGTTCTGTACACCTGCCATTTCAAGAATCTGCCGTTCACAGAATTTGCATTTTCCAGAATCTGCCATTTAGCTACTATAATCGGTAAAAACCGCATACAAATCGGTTAAGCTGTTTTTGCAAAAAAATAAAATTAACAAATTAATGGAGGTTAGAAGGGTTGATTCTTTTTGTTTGGCTCATTATGATTTTTTAAAATTTACCTATCAAGTCTTTATTTTGTAACAAAAAATTTGGTAACGGATAAAAAATATCTGTTCTTTTGGAATAAGAACGTCTATGATGCGATAAGAGACCAATTTAGTTAGAAATCAAAATTCAAAAGATCAGATAGGGCAGCGATTTCAAAAACATTTCATCGTGACATTTTCTTTTGGGTTAAAATAAATACAATCAGTATTAAGTAAATAAATTTTATTTTCCTTACATCTCTACGTCACTAATAAAAACGGCATTTTATTTGAGTCTTTTAATACAATAGAAAAACATTTTTATTGTTCATTATTGTTTTTTCAGAAATTATTATTTTAGAATCAAAAGACTAATAAATATTTGCATGACTATTTTTGCTCATTCATTTTATTGTATTTCAATATCTTAATTACAATTCTCATCTTTGAGAAATAATAACTCGATATTTACAAAGATAAATTTCGTAACGTAAGCTCAAACCAGTGTACAATATAGTGTACAGTGTACATATAGTGTACATCATAGTGTACACTGGGACTGGTTAAATGCTTCACTATTGTTTATACCTAATACAAAATCTACAAATTAGTCTCCTGCATTGATTTCAGATTTGAGAGCTTATTCTCCAACATTTTCAAGTCTCTCATTCTTTCTAGAGTATTGAAGTCCGGACTGGAGTCTTCGAGACTCGCTTCCACGGTGCTCGCATTCACTGGAATGTTCCATAGGCGTTTCGATATAGTTACGTCACCGCTATTTATATCGAGCGTAAGTATGTTCTTGTCTTGTGTACATTTCTTAGCGATATTATCATCAATTGCTTGCGAACAAAACGTACTGGTAATGTTTGTCATTTGATCCAAGATTTCTAAAACAAAAATACAATCAGTTAGTGATCATGAAAAAGTGATAAATTTTTCGAACACTTTATCGCCATCTGTTAACATCTTAAAAAACTATTGACAAAGTTAAGCTTGTTATGAACCAAAAAGTACGTGTTAATTCGAATAGATGGCGCTTATTTCATACAATAAAACGTCACTGAGGGTGTCGCTCAGAGCGTGACCGTTAAGGCCACCATTCACGGGCACTTCATTTGGCAGCGCTCCACTCCATCACGACATCGGTGGACATCATACAAAATTCACGTGGTTTTTTACATTCACGATGAGAATTTGGAGTGTTGGAGTGGAGCGCTGTCAAATGGAGTGCCCGTGAATGGTGGCCTTTAAGTGTTTTTTTCCCATACTAAAAGTGCCAAACACGCATAAAGAAATTTTAACTTCAAAAAACACGTGCAGAGGCGTTCTGAAGCCATGTGAAAAACAAACAATTCAATGGTTAATCTCTTGAAATTAATTATTAAGATCTTTAGATTAAGATTAACCTGGGCGGAATTGAGATTGCATTGTTACCATTGGAGGTAAGCCAATAGCGCCATCTAACAAAACTTTGAGGTAACAGTTCATTATATTGTCTATTGTCAACAATACATGCACCATTTTACTTTACGAGATGGCGCTTCGATAAATAGTTATAAAATTTCTTGTAAACTGTATTTTTTTACAAGAAATATGTAGATTTCCTTATCTACTTACAAAATTAGGGTAGTGAGTTCTGGCATCCCTTACTCACTCACCAAAACACAACAAGACTTCTGTAAGGGGGGTACCCTTACAGAATCCTGTCTTACTTGTTATTTACTTTGATGTAAATAGTAACAATCAGTTATTTTGACATTACAAACAGACGCTCGAATTTTATTTATTAGTTTATTGAAATGATATAAATACCAGTGATCTGGAGACTTGTGTTGTCGTCTAAAAAACTTTCTTTTCTGGCCACAACACCTTCAGTTTCCCCCGATTCAGCAGTATTTAATTTATTCTTGTCCAAATTGCGTTCCAAAACCCTCTTTCTCATACATTTTACACTCTTTCTGGGCGTAAATCCATACAGAACTGGTGTCTCTGAAAAGTCCTTGTTCTCCTTCTTCGCTTTTGAATTTTCATTAAAATCAAAATTGTCCAATTGCACGGAAAAACTCAAACATTCGCTTTTCTTTGTTTTCAAATGTTTCAACAGTTTTGATAGCGGATAATTTCTGTTTGTTGAGTGAGATGTTCTCGCGAAAACACTTCTCGTCAGATTGTTCTGTTTCTTCGGTGAATTTATATATGTTTCGTTAACACCCCTGCAAACTGTATGCGTCAAATTGTTCAAAACCGGCACAACTTCGGTCAAATCGCCAAACAGTTTCTCTTCATCGTCTTTCGGTTGCAACAAACGATCTATTCTAGTCACCAAGGTGTAAAGTAATTTCAATCTTTTCAAAAGCTGAGCCAAATCGGCCGTTTTTTTCGTCGGTTTCACACCGTAAACATAGTCATTTTGTGAACATAAAATGTCACTAACTGCTTTACATTCCAGTTGAACTGAAAAGTATAGAAGCCTATAATTAGAAGAATAATGAAATATTACTGTTTTTTTTTTTTTTTTTTTGTTTCATTTATTGCAAAAAAAAAAGACTAATTTAAATTTAAATTGTTTCTCTCTTTAAACTACGCTGAGACAGAGAATAGTCCTACCTTAAATAATTTATATTATTTTTCGTCATGTTTTTAAGTTTCTTTTATACTATTAAGTATATCTAATGTAACAGGCAAAGCCTAGTAACGGGCCCCTGACGATATTGTTACAAAACACAAAACCAAATAAATGATTATCTTATTTATAACTTTTAGGATAAGGATATAAGTAACGCATCTTACCTTTATTCAAGTCAGCCAAGAGTTGCAATAATGAAAATTTCTCTCCGAGAGCATCCGGCTCATGATTGTTATATACCGTGAAGAAATCGTACACGAGACATCCTATGTTTATAATAAAACACACTTTGGAGTTATTGTATTGTTCCTCTTTCAACACTTCTAGTAGTTTCTGATGCATTATTTGCTTGGATTTCTGTAACAGTCGAGTGGATTTACATGAAAATGGAAAGTAACTCCATTCCATTACATTTACTTAACAAAACTTTCCAGGATAAAGATAGCATATTTTAATATTAAAAAAAAAATTCTTTTGATGAAAATAAAACCTTTTAGGACTGTGTCTTGAATTCTAGTCCGAATGGTTTGATGTGAAAATTATGTGCTATCAAACAAAATGAAAGCAAGACAAACCTCGGCGAACGCAGCCGGATCTACTATAAGGAATACATTGTCCCTTATCTCTAGTAACGATTCTCGCCACCATCCAGCTAGGAGAGAGGCGTGAATGGCCCCCACAGCGGTCAGAGGGTCCCCCATACCACCCGCTGCGGCTCCACTGGGGGGCCCTCCAGTCATCATGACGGCCGGCACTAGATGCGCCTCCAAAGCCTCCAGACTGGCCAGCGCACTTCGCACCGACACCACTCCTACAAAAATGCATTCGTAACGTCACTGCTGTCCTGCCTGTATGTCGACTTGTAACATTAATGAAAAATAACACCATACATAGATAAATGATTGGTCTCGTTGCGCTCGACTGGATACCGCCGTCGTACTTGTAAAATGCGGCATAAAT
The DNA here is from genome assembly GCA_947623395.1 of Synanthedon tipuliformis. Taxonomy (NCBI): domain Eukaryota; kingdom Metazoa; phylum Arthropoda; class Insecta; order Lepidoptera; family Sesiidae; genus Synanthedon; species Synanthedon tipuliformis. Next base: position 6,795,134 of record OX392423.1, read on the forward strand.
TAGTACGCCGAATTCGGCGTACCCGAGCCAGTCACGCTGCAAACTGTCTGTGATGTGTACGTGCCGATGTTTTATTAAATTTTAGGCATAATAAAATACTAGTTTGCGTAGTGAAACTGTGTAAAAAAATATAATAACACTGGGTAAAAAGTGATAAAAAGTGACGATTTTTTACACACACTACAATAAAAAGTTGCCACATTTTCGGAGCTATTGCTTTTGTATAGCGCTCTATCTAGCCGAGCGCAGCGAGACCAATCAATTATCTTTGATCACCATACTTCTTTGATCAGACGAACACGAGACAGCAAATGATCCAATCTGTAATAGCCTCTCGTTGTACAAGTCGAACTCTTTCACAAACGCACAACATTCCGACGGTTCGCCTTCAGCTACCAAACCACAGGGGCACTTGTTATCGACTGCATCGTTGAAATGGTCAATCAATTGGTCTACGGGAGTCCTATTGCCACTAAAGCAGTGTATCAGCAATGCCAGTAGGGCTGTGTTCGTATTGGTCTCCAACACGTAGAGCACATCTTTGAGGACATTGATCACAAGATTGATATTCGTGGGCATTATTGGCAACTTTAAACTATCCGTTGTTGCTCTGACAGCAGTGTCAGAGCAATTATTCATAGCAAACAATTCATTCAGCAAAGTATTTGTCTCTCTTAACACCTGTAATTTGAAACAAATAAATCTAGCTATAGTACGGTATATAATTTATCATTGATTGTATTAGAATAGATGAAAAATATGTGATTAAGTAGGCAAGGGTGCCGACATACTATATTACACACTAGCCCCTTACAGAAAAACCATCTTGAAATAACAGCATGTGTGCTGTTGTGGTGAGTGAGTAAGGGATGCCAAATGCAATTTCCCTTATCCTTATGGTCAGCTGAGATATATGCAGTACCTTTGGCGTTGCTTGTGTCACAGGCGACGGTAACCACCTACCATCCAGTTAGGCCATCAACCTTTGTGTCGAGTCTAACATAAAAAAATGCATTTTAAGATATTTATTTGTACAGTTCTTTGCATCTAGTAAACCAGAGTGAAAATATTTTTGTAAATGTTATTCTGGAACCTTTTTAATAACTCAGTATTGGAATTACTAGCTGTGCCTCAAAGCTCTGAACTGAACCATATGTCCATACTGGCTTCAGTATTGCAATTGAAATTAAATTGGTAAAATAAATAAATCACTTACCACTTGACATCGAGCTTTGACAATGTGCTGATCTGTACTGAGGCAATATTTGCATAAAGTCATGGCGGACAGAAGTAACTCGTCTACAGAAGTATGCAAATCTCTAACACAATTTACTACCTGAAAAATAATAGGTATATTTATTGTATTATTTATTGTATATGTTTATATGTTATATATTTCTTTATATACTTATATAACTAGTGACCTACTCCCGGCTTAGCAATGGTGCAAATTTTTTCCATTAGTAGAAACCACATTAAAATCTGTTGTGCAGTTTAAAAGATCTAAGTGTACAGCGTACGTACAGATGGACAGACGGCGGATAGTGACTTTATTTAATACTATATATAGATTAGAAAATATCTGACATCTATATGTTACAGCGTTAGTTTTACCTGGAATTAGATACTTTATATACTAGAACAATATTAGGTTTGTGAGGGATCGCCTCTAAATAAAATTTTAAGAAATTGGGCGCATCTGTCGCGTGGCGGCGCCACCGTCGTCACAGAGAGTTGAAATAAAGCTCACTACATATTTAACTAGGATTTGAATAAAATTGTACTTACATCACATTTCCATAGCTCATACAAATTTCCATCTTCTAAAGTCTTAAAAGAAGCCACATGATCAGACAATTTCGTTAAAACATCAAATGTGTGATCAATCCAATTGATGAAGTACATAGGGGTCGACATTATGGAGTCATCAGAATCATTCCCATCGTTCAATGTAGAATTATCAGTGGAGTTATACAGCTTCTCCTCGAGTAGTAGAAGTCGGTTGACACACCACATTAGTCTGTCTATGGTAAATAATCGACTTTCCTAAAAATAAAAAAATCTACATTACTTAAATCATAAGCAGTGAATAAATACACCAAGTTGCTCACACAATCGTACAAGCACTAGAAAGGAAAGAATATTATTTCAGCACCTTGCAGCAGTTTTTACAGTGACTCTTTTCAGAAGCCAGTCTTGTATACAACCACTAAAATTAATAATAATCCTATAGCCTTATAATGATAAATTAATAATAAAATAATTTGTTACTTAAATTATTTGTAAGATGAATAAATGGCAGTAAGTAAATGTTTCTTTTATCATGAGAGAGAATTCAAATTAGGTTTGTTCTTTTCATATTTTTTTAAAAATTATTTTCTATTATTTGCCATCAAAATGTCAAATATTGCAGTTTTACTATGCCTAGTAAAAATGTGTTACTATCCAGTAATAGCCGGATAGTAAAAATTGCCCAGAGAGACCTAATACCCCCAGGTGTCATTCAGGTGATATATTTTTCATTTATCAACATTGATGATGCTGCCAGCACCAGCTAGCAAAAAAAAATAAGATTAAATAAAAGCATACATTACTTGAAATACAAACCTGTAATCGAACTCCTTCTTTGTACTCGAATTTAAAAATATTCAAAAAATGTAATATACACTTTTGTATTTGATTACAACTTAAGCTGAAAAATTCCTGAACTTTTGTATCACTTGGTTGTAATTTGTTTCGAATTTTCGTCGTTAATGGATGTATATTATGCAAGAGATTGTCCTAGAAAAAAAATTAAAATTAATAAGAAATATCAAAATTAAAAGAAAAATAAGGGGAAGATTATTTAAAAATTAAAATAAGCAGCTGGGTGCCAAGTGTACCAGCCTATGTACCGTGAAATACTGTACGTGTAAAATATTTTAAGCCGTCGAAACAGCGCTACCTGCCAAAACAACATCCCTACAATCAGCGACCATTGCTTGCAGAGGTATACTATTTCCTTGCCTACAATATATGTAGATAAAAGCAGGCTAGCTAATTGTTACCTCCAAAATTCGCTATAATATTACATAAAAGTTACAAAATAAAACAAAGAGATTACCATAACATGTTTTGCAGCTTTATGCGTCTCTAGTGGTATTTGGGATAAATTTAGAGGCTGAATCAATTCCATTTTAATTACACTTCAAAACTTAAAACAGAAAATAACACAAAAATAATCACAACCCACAAAGATTATTTCACAGCTTATAATTAAAACAATTTAATTAATAAAATGCACTAAATAAAATAAAACAAAACTGCGAAACCCAACAAAATAAAGTTTTAAATAACGATTTCAGTTCAAAATTGGTTCAAAATTTGAAGTGTGACTGATGTCATGATGTGACATATTATGTGTTACAGAACACAAAAATAGTCTGTCTGGAGGTCTGTTGTCTATTTAATTTTTTCTTTTAATGTAGATTATTTTTCTCCGTGTCACTTTTGCGATAAACCGCATAGTTTTGAAATAATTAAGAAAAATTGCTGATAAACAAAATGTGGACTATATAGATATAGAACCATTTGGAGCTGGAATAATACTTTTACTTTGGATATTGAGGTCTATTCTAATTGCACCATATATATAAAGTTCAATGATTGCAATTATTTCCTTTCCTGCCAATAGTCCAGTAAAATTAGATATCACAGTATGCTTCAAATCCGGTAGTTCTGATTTTTTGCACTCTTGTTTATGATGTTGGCCTAATGAATAATCCAAGTTTGTGACCTCGAGCGTCGAACGCAACTTTGTCAAAAATCGAAAAAACCGCGAAAAAATCAAGTTTTTTTTTTCAAATTTTGGCGATTATAACCCTAAAGGACTAGTTTTTGAAAAAACTTTCTTAAGTTTTTCAAAAACTAGTGCTTTCTGGTTATAATTTCTAAAATTTGAAAAAATAACTATTTTCTACGAATAATGAAGTAAAAAAGATAAGTACAAAAAAAGTAAATAAGTTTATTTGTTAAGAAATTGAGTAATATTCAAAATCAAAAAAATATATTAATTTAGCCCTCTTGGAAGGTCCCGGTGGAGGTACGTCCGTATCTGGATATCTCCATCAGGGATATAGTGCGCCGAACGAGCGCCGAACACAACTTTGTCAAAAATAAAAAAAAAAACGCGAGAAAATAGTTATTTTTTCAAATTTTAGAAATTATAACCAGAAAGCACTAGTTTTTGAAAAACTTAAGAAAGTTTTTTCAAAAACTAGTCCTTTATGGTTATAATCGCCAAAATTTGAAAAAAACTTGATTTTTTCGCGGTTTTTTCGATTTTTGACAAAGTTGCGTTCGACGCTCGAGGTCGCAAACTTGGATTATTCATTAGGCCAACATCATAAACAAGTCTGCAAAAAATCAGAACTACCGGATTTGACGCATACTGCCCCATACATCCAGGCGACAATTTTACTGGACTACAACAACGAGTTGCGAGAATGGAAAGTTTTCTTGTATCGAAATAACTTGTATTCTGTGCATATAAAACAGAACAGCATGCATGACAGATGACGTCTTTTTTATTGCGTATATGTCATTTCATAAACGCCATTTAATTAAAGATTTGTAAGCAATTCGGGAGTACATACATTCGGTTTCGGATACAAAATAAAGATAATATTACAGAAAGTACCACAAAAATGAGTGAATTAGTTTGGGGGATAAAAAATGGCGATATAGATCAAGTTAAGGGCATCATAGAAAACAAGGTAGGTCCTACCTACAATAAATATGAAAGTAAAACTTTTCCCACAAGTTGTTATTGTTCTTCATGTTTTAATATGCTATCATATATAATCAATCATCTCTCTTAAAAAACGTAAAATATTCCTTTACGATTACGCTTTCTCTACCCTTGTTATTCTATACTATCTTTAAATACGTATACGAATAACAAAGCCGACAATGCTCTTAAGTGTACTACTTTTTATTTGCATATTGCAATATCCATTATACTGAAAGTGTGTTGTCATGGAAAATTACTTGCATACTCAATACGTGACTTGGCCGTCCAACTCCATCTCCAACTAGAATTATAAGTTATGTTAAATCTGTACTATATATATCTGGAGAGGGTGGATATTATATGTGATATCATATATGTGGGAGGTAATCATCGAAACCAGTGCAATTACTTCAAAAAATTACACTATTTGAAAGGTACATTATTCCAGGTGAACATAGGGTATATATTATGTATACTTATCCCCTCAATTGCTCCTGGATGAAGCCGAAGCGTGTCAGTCTAGTATTAATTAAAAAAACATTATTGCAGAAAATTGATGTGAATGCATTAATTGATGGTCGCGTGCCTCTCCACTATGCAGCAGATTATGGCCAGACTGTGGTATTAAACTATTTGTTGGACAAAGGTGCCGATCCTAATGTAAGTAGTACCTACATTTTAGATGTTAGTTTATGTAAAGGTCTTTCATTCTTTTTATATAACTTCTTCAAACAGGTTACGCTTGATGGCAGGCTCTGACATCCCTTACTCACTTACCTAAATACAATAGCATAGCTTTTATTCTACACTCTATAGGGATCTTCTGTAAGTGGTGGATTATTGCTGTCAGATGTGCTGTGCTGCCCAACTTATTACAAATATTTGAATTTGTAACTTGCAATTGCTTTTCACAATTGGCATTTTATCTTGTTGTACCTCTGTGATCCTTGTAAATTTTTTTTAAATTTCAGATGATAGACAAACATGGAATATCTGTTTTATTGGCAGCTATCTGGGAGGGACACACGGATTGTGTGAAAACTTTACTTAAAAATGTATGTTAAATAGCAACTTTTAAAATTAACATCATATAATATAAAAAGGATTCACATTTATTTAATATATATCAATATTATAAAGAGATTTGTATTTTTGTTTTTAATGAATGAACTCAAAAACTACTAGACCGATTTTGAAAATTCTTTCACCTATAGAAGCAACATTATCAGTGAGTAACATAGGCTATATTTTATAAAGTTACGCAGACGAAGACGCGTGCAACAGCTCGTAATAAATAATTGTGTCGGTTAGCTTCACTTTACAACATCTGACTCAAACAAAATGTGCTGAATCTTCAAAAATTGCTATGCTATAATACAATAAGAAAAATAATGCTTAGTTGTCACAGTAAATAGTGATTGAGGTCTCTACAATTTATATTCTCCATGGATCACTGAGGTAAGTGAGTAGAATAGGTTGTTTATCCCACATCTATGCAGTCCACTTTCCGCTATGTTTGGGCTCAAAACCAAGTAATTAAATTACTCAGTTGTAGATGCGGGATAAACAACCTATTCTACGCACTTACCTCAATGATCCGCAGTCTTCTTTCTTGAATCTTCTGCCAAAGCTTTGGATCTTCTTTAACACTCGCGTCGCGAATCACCTCAGTTAAGCGGATATATGCGGATTAATGAATTAGCGAGTAGCAAACGGATTATAGAACACATTTTAAGCTGAACAAGCGGTTTTACATTAGTCTTAATACTTCATACGATACACACGACACTATCTCGATGCTAAGACCTAACCAAGACTGAAAATACATGATGGCGGCCGTCATTCATACAAGAGGGCTCTCTGATTGGTCTGATATACGAATATGACCAATCAGAAACGTTTCCTTAAGTAACAAAAACAAGTTTCTTTCGGAGTTTCTTCTCAGGATCGTCATCTTGGCTTTTTTCCGAAACCCTGGTAAATTTAAATTTATAATGATGATCATAAGAGTTTCTTGTAGAAACCCAATTAATAAATAAATATTTCGATTTTTGATTTTGGTTTGGACAATAAAGCGGCAAAATGGCGCGAACCAAAATAATTGTGAATAACAAGAAAATTGAAAATTACAGGGCGCATCTAAAAACGGCAAAACTCCAGACGGCACGCCGTACATCGATGCTGCCGAGAAAGAAGAGATCAAGGAGCTCCTGACATAAGCTCACTTGATATCGGACAAGCATAGTTGTCACTCAGATATGCTCATATTTATATTTTGTTTGTATTAAAGCTAAAATCTAAGTCCATTAATGAATTAATCCATTAATGTAAACTATTTTTACATGCATTTAGATTGCAATCAATTTTATTTTTATATGCTAAACATATGAATTTTATGAAGTAGGTATTTTTGATTGTGCGTCCAGTATGTAGAACTTACTTATATGGCTCAAGGAATGGCCTCTCTAAATTTACTATAGCAAAATAATTATTTAATTTAAGGTATATAATATATATAATAAAAAAAAACATTAAGATGTAATTTTTATTGCTAAAATAAAAAATAAATTTACTAAAAAAAATCGTTTTATTTAATAACACAATCCATATAACATGTTTTTTATCACAGAAAACACAATAAATATATCACACCAATGCAAATTATTCTATGGTGGGTAAGTATAGCATATATTTCTGTTTTAATTTCAGATTTTCTCAAAATTTTATATGTTAATTATTAGGGGGAAAATATCGTACAATCTCGTTGGTAGGTTTTCACGAGCTTATTTCAGATGTCAACTTAATATAAACATCCTCACATAATATATTGTAGTGGGAGCCGTCCCACTGCCATATATGCGTTTCACAGTGAAATTACAGCATTTGTGCTGTAGTGTAGATATTTTTATGAGTGTATCGAATATCGGCATTGTATCGGCTAAGAGGTGTATCAATGCATCCCTAATGTCGTAACAAGTTAAAAATCGAAACTTTTTTCTCAGTTAAAAATACACATTTTTAGGTACAAAATTCGGTGATTGTGCATAAAATTAAATATTTTTTTACATAAAAATCTCTTGCTCAAATGAAGACATTTTATGCCCCAAGCTATTATAGTAAATAAATATGATAGTGACTAATGTAAATAAATAAAGTTTCAAATTGTTAGTATTCAAAAACAACAAGCTAATTTAGCCAATAGTTTCAGGCCAGACTTATTTTTTTTCTAATCCTAATTTGTCATTTTTTCATACTAACTGTTCCTTCCAGAAACAATCGTTTAATATAAACCAACAAGATAACATTCCTAAAAATTAACTTAAAGAAGAAAAAATAAATAAGTAGAGCAAATTAAACTATAACTCTCCATTCCCTGTTGTATATTTCTTGTATTTATTTTTAGGTGGTGGACAGTAACATGCATTCTTTTGTGCATCTAAATATGATTTACAGCCCAGCGTTAGTGTGCCGGTAAATAAAAGTTTTGCCGCACCTTTACAACCTGAAATGAATTAACATTTATGTTATAAAAAAAATAATAAGGGAGTAACATAGTAATAGAAACTGGATAAGTATAGCATTAAATAAACAAAAATGGAAAGAGATAGAGGAGGCTTTTACCCACAGGGGACTACACAGCGCAACTGATTAAAATAATTGTTAAAAATGTGTGAAAAATAAAGCTTACAATATGTAGCGGGAGGAACACTTTGAATTGTCATAAAAAGAAAAACTTATTAATTACCTTTAGTTATAGTATCTCCGGCTACATTGACAGACTTGTATGTATCACAATAATTGTATAAACACCTCTTGAAGTCCAAATCACATGTCTCTTTACCACTATTGCAAGTGTCATAGCAAATGTCGTGGGAATCACAACACTTGGTCATCTCTTCAAGGGGCAAATACTCCGATGCTATATCAAACCCCAGTGAACCACAACCATCAGATTTGGGTATATGATTCCTGTTCCTTACTGGTCTCTGACCTGAAACCAAAATTAAGTGCAATTTTAAATCACATTAATAAGATTGTTAGATGATCCCTAGGGAACAGCACTGGGAAAACACTGGTTTAGGTAACTGTTACTTTTTCAGTTACCTTGAAAAGGTAACAGACAGTTACTTTCACATTTTTTTGTAACAAAAATTTTTAACATTTGGCACCTACCTCCAGGACATGCAAATATACATTCTTCTTCAACTGCTGCATCAAAAACTTCATGTAAAGATCTAAATTTTTCTGCAACTGTGATAGCATTACGAAATAAGTCCCCAAACACTGACTCTGCTGATAACACAGCATCTTTCAAATTTCTTAACATATTTGAACCAACGCCGGTATAGGCATAAGCAACAAAGGTTAGAATATAGATTATTATCTTCCTGTAAGGAATCTCCATTATGAATTATAAATCAAACAACGAAACGAAATATTCAGTTTTCTCTTTAGTTAACATAAAGTCTATTACATTTCACTCGATCAGTAGAAGTTACATCACATATTCAATTCAAATATCTTGAGAATACAAATACATGAGCACCACGTCAGTTTTAAAGTTTAAACACTTCATTCATTTTGGTTGGAATATAAATAAACATTTTAGCATAGGTTTATCGTAATACTTTTTTTGAGTACATATTTTCAACATTCGCTCGCTATGCTTATAATAAATAAATTAAACCACAGAACAGAATAATATATTGAACTTTACTCTTTACCACGGCTGGTAATCTTCAAGGAAAATTCACTAGACATAGGAATTTTATAGCCTGTGGTAATAGCAAAATAGAACATGACATTTCACCTCCCCTCTCATCGCCTTGATTGCCTTATAGCGATCTGTACTAATAGAGGAAGCCATTTTGTTTTGTAAGGTTTTGTTGTTTATATTGTTGCGTCGATTAATTTCCGCCTTTTTATATATCTACTAATTTATTAATAACAATCTTTGGACACATTTATTATATTAAGTATGTATTATAAGTGCTGTGTGCCAGAAAAACCAAGTTCGTGACAGGACTCAGTGGATGTGCAGTGTTATAGTGTAATCTGTTGAGTTTATCGCACACTTTGTTAGTACGGGCGTTATTGTTGTATTTATTTCTATTCTAGTTTCTATTTAAGTCCTATATTAAGTCCATGTTATGTTTGTCTATATCCTAAAAAATAAATATGTACGCATTATTTACTGTGTTTTAATTGTGATGATATTTCCTTACTTAAAAATAAATTCAAGGACTATAGCCCGTAAAAAAACAAAGGGGTGAGAGGCTGAGAGGGGCGGGGAAGTCAAATGTTCTATTTTGCTATGACCAATCAGGTGAAATTAAAGTACTCGAGCTCATATCCTTAGCATTTGTACTGCAGATTTCCGTCTGATACGTTAGTATCTACTATTTAGTTTGTGCTCTTTACATTCCTTTTACATTTAATGAGTTGGCAGGGAGCAAATTTTATCGCGCTTTTTATTTTCAATAATCTGGTATATGAAAAGCAAAAATTAAAATAAGAGCACTTAATATTTTGGGTTATTTATTTATATTTCCTTAGTATATATATGTCTATGCCTTACATTATGTTATGGCAATGGCTTTTGCAAATTTTTACATCTGGCAACTTTTTTTGGAATATCCGGTGGCCATATTGTTTTAAAAAAGTATCCTCCTTTTCCGTTTTGTTGTCGTGAAAATGACGGGCTTTAGCAATAAGGTGAGAATAAATTTTAAAAAATGTGATAATATAGTGCCGCTTGTTGTTATAACTGATGTTTTTCTTGCCGAGAAACTCAATAGTTTTATACAAACGAAGTAACTGATATAACTTTTATTTTCTCTAAACCTCAATGTTATACACGTGCTGAAGACTACATTAGTGTTCTTTCTTTTTCTCTTCCTAATCCTTTTGTTTAATATTTGTGCTTTAATTGTCTGAGAAGTCATTTAGTTTTTAATAATTATTTACAGTGCACTCAGAAAACATTTATCGCTTGATGCCATCTATACTTTGAGGTTATTTTTTGGCATGTAAAGTTATCAACGTGTTAATATGACAATTTAAATATCTGTTACAGGCCATAATTATCGATGGCCGTGGCCATCTACTCGGCCGCCTGGCTGCGGTTATTGCTAAAGTGTTGTTGGAAGGAAACAAAGTTGTCGTTGTCCGTTGCGAGCAACTCAACATTTCTGGGAACTTCTTCAGGTATGTTTGAGGTTTTTGAAATTAATTTGAAGTACAGCGAGTATTGCATACGGACTTTGCGTAGAAAACTTTCAGGCCAAAATTAATAAATTACTGCGTTATCTATCGCATAAAATAACTGCTAAATGCTTATGAGCACAATTTGTCTAATTACGACCTCTTAAATAAAATATTATGCTATGTGCAGTAGTTAGAATCTGTTGTGATAATTTTTCATGTCAGTTTGGTAATATCATGGTAAAATATGCAAAAAATACTCTAGACAAATAATTTATTTATTCATACATTTACTTAAAAGTTGTTTTATTTCTGACAAACTATTTAAATTGGATTGAATACATTTTGAAATGTTCTTGGCTGGCTATCAAATTGTGTCTTTTTTGCTCTTTTTCTCGAGGCCTATATAGTAAGACTTATCCAACCCATTTCTCCATGGACTTTTTGTGTTGTATATCAGCAAACAAGTATAAAATCCCCTAAGCATAAGCAGCATGGTGTGTATAAAACCATTAAATAAATATCACAATGAAACTATTTGTGTTATACCAACCGTATGTGCACATCTTGTTGGTAATGAAGTTTCATTTCCTCAGTCAGTTAACTAACAGTTAAATACAGAATCCATGTAATTAACCACTCATGTACATTAATGGACATTAACCAAATGGGCCAGTTTTCAAACCTGCGACAAGTGACTATTGTATTAAAATGATGTTTTATTTTGGGTAATTTGCGACTGAATGTTTTTTTAACATGTGTTGTCAAAGAAAATTGAGTCTGATTTTTCTTATTGTACACAATTTGTATAAGAATATATTAGAAAAATACAGTAATTTTTTTATGTTCATTTCAGGAACAAGTTGAAGTTCATGTCCTTCTTGAGGAAGCGTTGCAATGTGAACCCCGCTCGTGGTCCATTCCACTTCAGAGCACCCTCTAAGATTCTATGGAAGACTGTTAGAGGTACATATTAATATCTACATTCCTAGATACGAATCCAATCTATACTAATATGATAAAGAGTTAAAGTTTGTATGTAAGAAGGTAATCTTCAAAACTACTCATCCAATTTAAAAAAAAATCATCCACCAATGGTTGGAATAAAATCAGGCGTTATATTGCTTTACATATTTTTTTAGGCATTATCTTTTACTAGCTGGTGCTCGCGACTTCGTCGGCGTGGAATAGTTATTTTGGGAATCATTTGGGTATCTCGAACGATTTCCGCAGCACACGCAACGGAAGCCCTCAAAGATGAATAATTTTTCCACATTTTCGACTGTTTCTTCGCTCCTATTAGTCGCAACGTGATGTTATATAGCCTAAAGCCTTCCTCGATAAATGATCTATCCAATACAAAAAGAATTTTTCAATTCGAACCAGTAGTTCCTGAGATTAGCGCGTTCAAACAAACTCTTCAGCTTTATAATATTAGTATAGATTTTTACTATGATAAATATCAATCGGTATCAATATCATACTGTGACTATGATATTGAGGTCTATTTTGAAAGACATTGATGGTCTTATGTGTTGTAGAAGCTAGTCTTATTGGAAACCTATGTCCAGCAGTGAACGTTCTGTGACTGAGATGATGATGATGATGATGATGATATAGATGTTGTCTTTGTCGTGTGGACGTGTTTAGAATATGAGTTACTGTATGAGAACAGGTATGATCCCGCACAAGACGGAGCGCGGGAAGGACGCTTTGAGGCGTCTTCGCGCGTACGACGGCTGCCCTCCGCCGTACGACAACCGCCGACGCGTCGTAGTGCCCGCTGCCCTCAGGGTCTTCTGTTTGAAACCAGGCCGCAAGGTAACTATTTTATTTTATTTTATTTATTAGGAAGCCAACACGGTATACGACAATTCATACACTTACACACATTCAAACACTATTTTATAATATCGTATACTCCACTTATAGGCTAACTCGGCATGCATTAAACAACAAACACAAAAGACATTTTCTGTTTGTTTAACAAAATAAAACTAATGAATAGGAAAACTAATAAATCAAACTATACAAAAGAATAATAGTAAGGACAAGAATAATATGTCACTCTATATTGTCACTCTGAAAACACCTTACACACCACCTTTCATCCAGAGGAAAGTACTGTTCCCGAAGGACGTATGTACATGTACCTACGTGGACGAAGTCGCCGGCAAAAGCTAGAGCTAAAATAGGTATATAAATTTTCTGTGATGTTCTCATAGAAGGGTAATTTGCGACTGAACGTCTTGTGTTGATACAGTGTTTTAGTTTCTGAGAAAGCAGTTGATATTTTTAAAATGTGCCCCTCAGCCTAACAAGCCAATTGAAGGATGTGTTTGTGTGTGACAGTACTGCCACGTGGGTCGTCTGTCGCACGAGGTCGGCTGGAAGTACCGCGACGTTGTCAAAAAACTTGAGGACAAGAGGAAATCCAAGACACTCCACAGAGTCACCATGGACAGAAAACTTAAGGTGAAAATTGATTTAATAATTAATTATGTATATACACTTCTTGTGTATTATATGATTGTTTTCTAAACCTTTTGTAGACATAAACAGCCAAACAATTAAGTAATATTTTAATGTTACGTCCCCACTCACTACAATATTTTAATAATACGCTTATGATATAATTATGTAAAAGTTTTTATATGGGTTATAAAGTAAGACAGCAAAGATTTATATTTCTTTTTTCAATAATAGATCAATATTCAATAATAATCAATAAATTTAGTAAATTTTAAAAATATTTAGTATGTTAGATTCTTTAATTTTTAAACTTATGAGTTCATAATTTCACACGCTTTTAAAACAGTTGTTTTTGTATTAAAAATATTTAAGTAAAATAATATTTCGTAAAAGGGTTATTTTTAGACCCATTGCGATCCCCCGACTAACAGCGGGTTCCTATAATCTACCATTCGTCACTGTTTACAAGTAACTACTCGTTTTCATTTTCCGACAACGGATTGTAACAAAGCGTTCCATAAGTTTTCTACAAGTAGATGAATATAGGAACGCGTCACCCTTACGACTCGTAGCTATAAGTACCGTTTGTAGGCAAAAACGATTCGTTGGGATATAGGAACCGGCCCTTAGGGTCATGATCCCCAGGTTGAGAAACTGTACCCTAGCTTTTTGTTTCAAATGTTCATTTCTATTTTTTTTATTTTCTTTCCTTTGGACATTATTAGTTGATATTTTTGTAGATTTATACTCTTTCTATTCTCAATTTGTTGTTTCATGTGTTTTACAAGTGATGATCAATTACTTACCTACATTATTTGAAATGTAATGAAAATACAATATTACTGAAAGTAATCTTAATTTTTAATCTATTTATTGTGTTTTCATAATGTATTATTGACATGGTGTGTTTTGTTTTGTAGAAAATAACAAAGCAGGCGGGAGAGAAAGTGGCCAAGACGACAGCACCGTTCACGGCCGTCATCCAGTCCTACGGTTACAACTAAGTTTTAAAATTAAATAAAAAATAATATACCCAAAAATAAACTGTTTAATTTTTTTGTATACTACCCCCCAAAAAGTCTTATTGTTTTTCATTTCAGCCTTAGGGTAGATATGATAAAAGATTTTTCTTTTTTTGTATACTACCCCCCAAACAGTCTTATTGTTTTTCATTTCAGCCTTAGGGTAGATATGATAAAAGATTTTTCTTTTTTTGTATACTACCCCCCAAACAGTCTTTATTGTTTTTCATATCAGGCCTAGGGTAGATATGATAAAAGATTTTTCTTTTTTTGTATACTACCCCCCAAACAGTCTTATTGTTTTTCATCACAGCCCTAGGGTAGATATGATAAAAGATTTTTCTTTTTTTGTATACTACCCCCCAAACAGTCTTATTGTTTTTCATCACAGCCCTAGGGTAGATATGATAAAAGATAGTTTGGTAGAAACTTGAATTGGTAAGTTGTAATAGTTTTTCATTATAGTAAAAATACTTTGTGGAGAATATAATTGAAATATTTTCATTTTAGGAAAAAGTTAAAGCGCAACCCCTGCTCATGGACTGTTTAACTTCCAAGCGTCCTCGAAGAAAATACAAACGATTTTCTAAAGAATCGTAAGGTACTTATATTTTTATCCTTAATCCTCTTGTGGTCGGCAGCACCAGTGGCGTTGCTTGTGTTATAGGCGACGGTAACCATCAAGTTGACCGTCAGCCTGTTTAATGATCTTAAAATAAAAAAAATGTGCAATAACCGCTTCACCTTGAATGATCTTTTAACCTACCTGCAATTCTCTTTTTATTTTTTAAAGACAAATGTGATGAATATTTCTTACTTACCTACATTATTTGAAATGTAATGAAAATAAACATTTCTGATTTTTTTTAAATTTTTAATTGATTCATTAATATATTTTTATAATATATTATTAACACTGCGTAATTTTGTTCCAGAAAATGACAAGGAGATGAATTGCCAAAGACGACTGCTTGGTCATGGCTCTCAGCCAATCATAAGAATATAATTAAGCTTTTTATGTATTTACTATTAAGTGGACCGTCAGTCTGTCTGTCGAACTTAACATAAAAAAAACGTGATATCAATTGACCTAAAAAAACATTGTCACAGAGTAGGTACTTAATGCCTAAAAAATCAAAATTTATGTACCAATGTTATTTTTTCAAAATAAAGTTATAAAACATAGTTTTGTTTTTAATAAATTTCTCCCTTGCACTAGTTGTTCAGAGAATTACATAATTATACAGTTACAGACAGACGATGCTTTCCGCGTCTGTCTGTATAACAGCAACCGTTACTACTCTTAACCACGCAACAAATTTTGATGCGGCTTTTACCATTAGATAGTTTTTATATACTTTACAATTCAACATCCTAATTAAAAAAATTGTGTATTTGCAATACAAATTTTGAAAAGAAAAGAAAAACAATATTTTGCAACCAAGTCGCCGAAAAATTTATATGGCTTCGTAGACTAAGAGAATTATGTAGTTCTTATAAAATCCTAAAAAAAATGTGCAATAACATCTCTTACCAGTTATAATTATGTCAGTTTAAACCACCCAACACTCGATTTTAAGGAAGGTTTGTATTTATAAAAAAAGCGTACGAAGCCGGGAGCGGGTCGCTAGTTTAATTTCATTTTTATCATGCTATCTAACATGGGTGTACCTGTACTTCGACTCCATTTATTCAATAGGGCCCGTATTTTCGCCTTCTACAAAGTTCATTTATCAGCAGCGCACTACGAATAAATAAAATTGATGTTAAAGAAGGTACACGACATCAGTTTTTCTTAATTGTCTTTAAAGCGTAGGCAGCGCAATTAAACCTTATGCGTCAGGGTTCATGAGTCCATCATGACTGCAAGATCCACAAGATGCAGAATGCAAGTTAAAAATAGTAGCGGCCACCGACCACAAGCAGACCCTTAGGCTACTTTTGCAGCAGCTTCAGGTGGCGACTATTGTGGTTGTCGCGTAATCCCCTCCCCTACCTACATAAAATAAAATGTCACGCTTTTTTTTATGTAAAGGCTGACAGTCCACTACACAAGCAACGCCACAGATATTGAAAGTGCGCTTCCCTTTGTACTATTGTACTATCTTTATAGTACAATAGATACTGTGACAATAGGATTGAGAATAATACCTACTAAATAGGGACTGAGTGAATAGGGTACACAGGTACTTAACGGTGGTCTTCTGTAAGGAGGTAGTTATTGCCGCCAGACGGGCTGCCCAAATGACTGCGAAACGCAGTTTGCCCAACCATTACTTAATTAGTTAGTTTATTAATTGTCATTCCTTTATCCGACAATTATTTTCGTGTCCATTTCGCCGGAGCCATATTTATACGACTAATTCCTCTACTTGTATTAGGTAGATAATGTTTATTTTTTAATCATTGCGTTGCTTTCTTTTAAAAATATATAGGTATTTACGAGTCAAGGGCTCCTACAAAACTTCAGCAAAGGTTCAGCTTTAATAAAAAGCGGGTGACTACCAGATATAAGATATTTTATTACCATTCATTTCGCTAAATTATAAAGTCAACAACCACTTTTATAAATTACCACGAGAAATGCGAAGAGAAATTTGTTTTATTCATAAAAATGTTCCAAAAGTCAACAATGCCACAATTTTTAAAATCAATGCAATTTACATTTACAGGTTTTATTTATCTGTTTTCATTCAAAAACTGGCACCTACTTATACCTAAGTATCTTACAAATAAGATTTTTATGCTCTCACAAAAATTAGAAATACTTATTAGGACAATCCCTAACAATATAACTAAGTAAGGGACACAATAGGTATCACATTGACGTCATAGAATTTCAATTTACAAGGACCAATTTTTTGCCTCACTGGGTTCAATCAGATAATTATTTAACGCGCGGCGACAAATCTTCATGTGCAGCTGGGGCATGCGATAAGTTGCTGAAAGTGTACAACGACTCGACAAGTTTTGATATTAGTTACGAAATGGAGACTTTATAGTGGATCTGGATGTGATTAATATAATCTGGATGAAAGGTACCCTATGTCCTTTCTTGTATCCCTGACAACGTGTACCTATGCAAAATTTCATGATGATCGGTTGAGTAATCAAGGCGTGAAAACGTAGCAGAGAGACAGATAGAGTTACTTTCGCATTTATAATGTTAGTATGGATTAAAATAATTATTATATACACACCCATTTCATATCATGCTTAATAGGACTCCATCTAAAATTCTAGATCAAGAGGGTGGCTAATCTACGGGTGCATAGTCGGCACCAACGAAATAGTAGGTATATCTCTGCGAGGTCGGCACATATCAGAGCGACAAATAACAACGCGACAAGCGTGGTACCTAACCTATGTATTAAAATATTGAGTACCTATGTAGGTATCTACTGATATTTAGTTGGGAAAGGTTGCCAAAAAAATAACGTAGCGTCAGGTTAACCTGCTTAGGTCATAAAAATACAGATACCATCGGTTCAGTACCAATTACGAGGCATAAAATTTTAAGGTTTAATTTTTAATATAATCAATACTAATATGTAATAAATCTGTAAGTGTAGGTATTGTATGTATGTATGTATGTTCCTCCATAACTCTTAAACGAATTAACTGACTTTCATGAAACTTGGTAGATAAACATTAAAACGTACAAACGGCAACACACTTAACTGCACACAATTTTTTCTGTCATATCGACAGAATATCGACTCGCACTTGACGTTTGACAATTCTGAACCCTAGCCAGTGGCTGAGTAACATAACTTAATTTCGTCGGATAATTATTAAATCGGGCAAAATCGGGTAGAGTCGTTCGTTTTCGTTTTACCTGGGCGGTAAAACTTTAATACGATGACATTTAAACATCTTATTTCTTATTATGATATACAATGATATTAATAATTTGTTAGGCTCAACTCACACAAATTAAAAATTGAAATAGGCTCAACTCACACAAGCAGAGTCGAAGCGAAGCGACGCGTTATGTTTTTTAACTTCATATTTCTCGTAATGATCACGGATAAAAAAAACACCCGTTTTTATAGTTTATTTTTATTTTTTAGTTAATACGCAACTTAACTTTATTTTGCCTATGTTTTGCCCGTAACGTTTCAAGTAGGTTACCATTTTTCCGATGGCCATACACACACATAGCGCATACTTTGCGCATACACACATCTCAAACCTACTTAAAAATCTAATTGAAAATGAAAATTACTTATAATACTCGTATGGACATGCGAGACGCATTTAACGTTTTGCGGGACGCAATTTTATTATTACTATGCGGTAACAATTATTTGTTATTGTTATTTTATTTACATTTGTCATTCTGTGCAATTAGTTTAAATTGCTAGGTCAGCACATATAAACTCAAACACAAAACTTACACAATATTACTTTAGTTTCGTAAAACATTGGTATCATATGAAAATCGTCATCATTGAGCGGAGCGAAGCGTAGCTCGGTACTCGGTTCCCTCCGACTCGTATAAATATTAAATAATATAGTCAAAGATAGTGTATAGTGCTCTTTTAACAGATGGCGTTGCAAAATCAAAAACGTAATAAAGTTCAAATTTACAAAAAAAAAAAATTTTAGCTACTTTATAATCAGCAGCAAGCGACTAGGCCTTTATTTATAACTAGGTGTCCGCGACTTAGTCCATGTCGAAAATAAGAATGTAAGATCTACGCCTGCTTTTGCCAAGCGTAGATCCAAAGATAATTGATTGGTCTCGTTGCGCACGACTAGATAGAGCGCTATACAAAAGCAATAGCTCCGAAAATGAGGCAACTTTTTATTGTTGTGTGTGTAATAAATAGTCACTTTTTATCACTTTTTACCCAGTTTTATTATATTTTTACACAGTTTCACTACGCAAACTGGTATTTTATTATGCCTAAAATATTATAAAACATCCGGCATACGTGCCGAATGACAGATAGTTTGTAGTGTGACTGGCTCGGGTACGCCGAATTCGGCGTACTATTTTATGCCGCATTTTACAAGTACGACGGCGGTATCTAGTCGAGCGCAGCGAGACCAATCATTCATCTATTAATATAGTGTTATTTGACCAACAAAATGACCTACAGATAATTATGACCGGAAAGTAATAAACAGGCGGCAAATATGGTTAGTAACTCAATCAAGCCGACTCGACAACCACCAGTTTTCCCACAAGTGAAAATTTTGGTTCTACTGAACTAATTACATATATATTGTTTTTAGTTCTACTGAAGTTAAGTAGTATGTATAAATATTGTAATTTCATTTGTGGTGAGAAATAAACGTAAAGGATTGCCATTGCGGTCTATCAGTGACAAGTCGTTGTTGATGCGTTGCCACTGACGACCGCGTTGTTTTATGGAATTAAATGAATATTCTATCTATACTAATATGTATATAAAGCTGAAGAGTTTGTTTGTTTGTTTGTTTGAACGCGCCTAATCTCAGGAACTACTGGTTCGAATTGAAAAATTCTTTTTGTGTTGGATAGATCATTTATCGATGAAGGCTTTAGGCTATATAACATCACGTTGCGACTAATAGGAGCGAAGAAACAGTCGAAAATGTGGAAAAAAAACGGGGAAAATTATTCATCTTTGAGGGCTTCCGTTGCGTGCGCTGCGAAAACCGTTCGAGATACCCAAATGATTCCCAAAATAACTATTACACGCGGACGAAGTCGCGAGCACCAGCTAGTTATATTATATTGAAACAGCTACCATTGTGCCAAATAGGCAGAATTGAGTAAAGAAAATCAATACTTGTTTTTAAATTTAGATTACATCCAAGGAGGATAGATTACATCTATGAACCAAGAAGTTTAGAATAAACTATGAATAACTGTCAACTTGAGCGTTAAAGAAAAAATGCATTGCAATGCGACCAAATTAAGAATTATTACCTGGAAAACTTATGACTATATTGAAAATGACAATATTATATCTATCCCTTTCAAACATTCTCTCAGTTGGGTCTTGAATGTGCAGTTAAGAGTGGAGTCGTTTGTACAGGACACAGGATAGGTTACTTTTTTCACGCGGGCGAAGTCGCAGGCGCCAGCTACTATTTATATAAAATGGTAATTTTATTTTATATATTTTTTAAAGATAATCAGGACCAAGATTAGTGGATCACTCTAGTAACGTATGTTCGCGTGGGACGTAGAAATTGAATGCATTCTAGCGCTTAATAGATATTCAACCCTTGCCACCTCATTGTTCTGTATAAAAGTGGCCACCAATCCTTCCTCAGGCAGTACTGAAGCTATCTTAGGAAGCTGAAGACCTCTTTGAACTGTAAAGGGAAAGTTTACTACAAAAAGCCATACAGTTACTATGAATAACTGGCGTTTATTCCTTTTTACGTGTCTCGCTGTGTTTCAGCCTATTGCATCTTTCACCGAGCGCAACCTCGTTAATGGAAGGCAACAGTGTTGCGAACGTGATTCGCATTCTTTATTTCGCGACAGAAGGCTCTCGACGCATGAAGACTACCGTACCTATAAACCGATCCCTGAAAGTCGTCGTTTAAACTCTCGAGATGAATTCCGCGTGGATTTAAGATCCGATTCTTCTCTGTTACGTCGCGTGGTCATCGAAAAAGATTCTTACAAACGCGAAAGGGACTTGAAGACCTCCTCAAAAGATGACGGTCAACGTTATCGTGTTAACCACCAGCAAAGACATGCTGGTGTAAGATTTGCTAAAGAAAATACACAGATAATTGTCAAAAAGGATGAGACGCAACGCGAAATATCTCGAAATCGTTTATACAGAAACTCGCACATTCGTGAAGATAATCGTAACCTGCGTGAAGCAGTAAGGCGAGAAAACAGGATTGAACGACACTTTGGTAACACCCGAACAGAAATCCGAAAACCACGAGAATCTGTCAATGAAATCCAAAGGAACGATATCTCAAGAGATATCCGTAATGTTATCAAAAGGGACAGGGACAACGAAGAGCAAAGAAAATCTGAACGCAGATATAGAAACTCTTTGGAACGCAACTCAATGAAAGCTACATCCGAATATCAAACGGACCGACGAAGCCCTCAACAACGTGAGAGAGAAATTTTTAATAGAATTAGAAGCTTGTCTTTGGACGATCGTGTTCACAACAGAGACAGTTTTCGGGCTCGAGATTCCCTCTCACGAAATCGGAATCAGCGTCTATTTGAGCAAACCAGAAAGGATTCGTCCGAAAGATTCGCTAATAGAGTAGCCAGGTCCGAGGCAACAATGAATCGTTTGGAAACTAGGGAGACGACATCGCGAAACCGACAATCAATCCGTGAAAACAATTTGCAAACTCTTGGAGATATTCGATCTGAAATAGTAATTGATAATTCAGAGGTCACATCGAACAGAAGGGTACCGTCCGAACTCCGACAAATGAGGATCACTGAACGCCGTGAATCATTCTTGGAAAGAGAAAATTCTCGCAATAGAGACCGTTCCTTCAGTAATCTTGGAAACAACTTGAGAAGCCGATCAGGCACACAACGTCAGGAAATAAGAAACGCGTATCAAAACGTTCGACTTCAAGCTAATAACGAGAACCGACGCATAGCCGATAACAGTAGGAGGAATTCTCTTGAACGAAGAGATTCTGAGAGAGTCTTGGAGTCACATCGAGGAGAAACTAGAAATGGAGTAGAAATACACTCTTCTGTAGGCGATGATATGACCAGAATAGCTAGAACGGTTCGCGTTTCTGAAGAATCACGTAAATCAAGAGTAACATTAATGGACAGAGTACGCTCGGTTGAAAATCGGGAAGAGCGTCGTGTTTCTGATACACTGCGACGAGAATACAGACGAACAAACGAAAACACATTGAGCGGAGCACATTTGTCTGAAAACCGGGAAATAAGGAGAGTTTCTACGATACGTCAAGACGGAACCAGGAGAATGGCTGCAGATAACATTCGCTTACCTGAAAAAAGAAATACCATGCACCGCGGATCCAGGGTCGGTTATCAATCAGTAACAAATGCGTTCAGGAAACAAGAGGAAAAAACAAAAGAAGATAAATATACCACAGGCTCTTCTCCTTTTAATTGGCAATACCTTTTATACACATTGCAAGCAATTTACTTAGGCAGCATTTTCGTGCAGATGATAGGCGAAAAGACAAACGACAAAAAGAAAAATAGGTAAGAGTAGACGTAGACTAAGTAAATATTCTTTAAAAATACTTAAACTTTGAACATCGAAGTAAGTATATTGAGCGAATATTACAGATAAAATATAGGCTAATACAATAAATATTGTGTAAAAGTATTTTTGATAGGTTCAATCTTTAGTTTCGAAGGTTACTTATTTACTTAGCGCTTACATTCAAACATATAAACTTCCGTTTTTTTATTTTTGTTTATTAACTCAAAAACTACTGAACCGATTTTAAAAATTCTTTCACCTATAGAAAGCTACATTATCAGCGAGTAACATAGGCTATATTTTATAAATTTAACGCGAAGTCGCGTGCACCAGCTTACTAATATTAATATATATATATATAATTATAGTTTATTAATACCTTACCTTAAGAACCTCAACTTATTTAACTTACCTAATTGTTTTTTTTTTTATTTCAGCGCCATTACATGGTGGACGTCTCGGCACTCTATTAAAATTGATTAAAATAAAAATATAATCTTCTGCGTGCGTCTTCTCTGCTTTTAAGCGCTTGCTATAAGTGTTAGAAAAAAAATGTATAAATGTATTGTACTTAGTGAAATGTATCGCTACATATTTGTGTTAATTAATAAGAAATAAAATTTATGTGGTTATATGACTAACTTATTTACTTATTCTTGAAGTATACCTACTTGAAACCATAGATATAATTTATTGTTGACACTGGGAATGAAAACTTACTACAACTTATATTCATTAGGTCAGGCTTAGATTTGAAAAATATTCCATTTTTTTAATTATCATTTTATACCTACTTAATAATAAAAAAAATGGTTATATACGAGTATTTGATAATCACAAACAAAACATGATTTTTGTTTCACACACTCTAAATTTATTTTAATAAATTGATACTTATTTGTATCCCTGACTAAGTGTACCTAGGTATGGTAAGTGTTATGATGATCAGTTGAGTAGTTTTAAGGGGTGAAAAGGTAGCAGACGGACAGAGTTACTTTAAGATTTCCCGGAATAGATCGATATCACCCTAGCAACTCCTTACAAACCGATGAGTACCTAATACACGGGATAAGGTGAGCCATTTTTTAAGTTATTTAAAAAATGCAAGCAGTGTATCCAAGAAAGTTACCAGTTACACACTGGGATAACCTAAATTTGGAATATCCAGTGAATAACTGTCATCAATTTGAAATATCTAGCGAAAACATCGCAAGGAGATGGCAAGTACAACCAGAAGTTTTAAGAGAACTAGTGAGTAGAAATGTTTTATTAGTTTTTAAAAATCTTAACTTTAACACTAGAAAGACTGAAAAAACAACTAACCTCCAAAGACGGTCAGGGGTCTTTTGACCTAACACAATTTGTCTTATATATTCTTAACATATACTAATATGTATATTGTTAGTCATATGGAAAACGATGTATATAGAAATATATAGGTTTTCATTACAACAAATTTGAGTTTATTTCAGAAAAAAAGAATTTATTCGCTATCTACTAATGTCGTACATTCACGACGTACAAACATTTTTGATTGATTGCAAGTTCCACATAACGTTTTTTTTTTTACATTGGTCAAACACTTTATTAGTTTATTTTTATGGTGAGTTTGGTAGCAGTAACGCCTATTTCGTGGCTCAGAATCTGTAGTTTCTAACGAAATATCACGTTGCAACCAGGTCTCAGGAGCATATTCTTCTGATATGTTACTCGGTTCGAGCGCCAATTTCAGAATAAAATTCCTTCTATGAACTCTTTTATTACTTACTTACAGGCACTTGTTGCAGATAAATCTAATGTTATGAAAAACTCGCAAGTCATCTTCTAGAAGCTGCTTTGGTGCTGTATCTTGCCATTTGGTCCATAACGTCAACATCTACTTAGTAGCGTTGTAAAACATACAGTTTCGAGGTTTTTCCATAATATTCCACTGATCAATGGTGATTATTATTATGAGGTTTATTTCCACAAAACGAATGAATACAGAGTACTTGAATCCGAGGTGGTCTTCCTCTATTTCTTGGTGACGTTGGATGTCAGCTAATGGTAGATTGCTGTCTGAGCCATCACTAGAACTTGATGCAGGAGTATATGAATCACTATCTTCAACTTGTAGTAGTACTGCTACATATTCACCTTCACTTTCCAATTCATCTTCTGGCAAAAAAATTGCAAATATGCTAAAGTTTCTTCACAGTGAAGCCGAGCCATTTTCCAAAGTAATAAACAGAAAAAAAATATAATCTTTCAACGAAAGTACTTAGTGTATTGAAATAATGAAACTATGATAATTAGGGTGTGTGTAACAAGACCAGTCAATAAAAAAATATTTAGTTACTAACAATATCTGTTGAATGGGTCAAATGACCCTAGCCGTCTTTGTTGGTAAAAGCTGTTTTTACTAATGTTTGGAGGATCATATTGCTATGTAAACACTTTTGTTTTGAAATTAATTGTATTTTATTAAAAGTCACGAGACACGAAGTCATATAAATTAATAGTGATAGAATAATTGACAGTGAAAGTTCAAATTGGGGTCAAATGACCCCTTCCGTCTTTCTAATGTTAAATATTACCTATAAATTTCACGAGGATCGGTTGAGTATTTAAATCGTGATTGATTTAAATACTCAACCGATCCTCGTGAAATTTTGATACCTATAGGTAGGCGTTGTTAGGGATACAGAAAAGGACGAAATAAGTATCTACTGTACCCGAGATACTGTAATATCATCTATAAATTAAAAAAAACAATCAACATTTGACAGAAATATAATGAGCCATAAAGATTGAATAGTTATTACTCTTATATTTTGTCAGGTGCTGATTTCTTTATTTGTTAACATTTAAGAAAAACGATTGCGGGCGAAGTCGCGGGCAAAAGCTAATAAGATGCAAAAAGACTTATTAACTAGAGATCACGTCAAGCCAAAATGTCGCATTGTTTCCCAATCAGCTCGGCGTTATTGTATGCAACCAAGTTTGAAAAAAAGGAACCTAAATTATTTTATTTAAATAAAAATTATTAAGAATTTTTTATTTCAATTTATCTTTATTTATTTGATTTTTGTGTTGTGTTAAACTAAGGGTTCCTGCGGAAGATCAGTGCTCTGCTGGCATTGAGTAGGGACCTTTTTTTTTACCGTTACTTTTTTTTTGTAATCGCATATTAAGAATTTGCAAATTCATTTGATAAAATCCATAACATCTGTAATTTTCATTGTATTACAGAAGGAACCTTGTGCAGAACTCAAACAATATAATCGAGATTACAACATTAGTAAGAATTTATTACAATCGCAAACCAATGTCGACTTCGGCTACTCAGCGCCAGAGAACAGCAGATATAATAAATATACGGCCTTGGCTGAAAATAATTATATCTATCCACCTAATAAAAAGGTATGTATGCATTTTCTTTTTGCCTTTCATGCATTTTTTCTTTTCGAAATTCAAAGAAAGAATATAATAGGAGTCAAAGCAAGTAACGAAAAGAATAATTATGAAAAAACTTTCAGGGGTTCGAACACTCATTTTTACTAGTAGTATTTATTTTATCTACCTACTTAGTTGATTATCTCACTAATATTATAAATGCGAAAGTTTGTGAGGATGGATGTATTGATCTTTGTTACTCTTTTACGCAAAAACGGCTTAACAGGTTTGTATAACCGATCCACCAGGACCATTTTTCCTGGATAAAAAGTATCGTATTGTATATTAATCCAGGTAATAAGCTATCTTTTTTTTTTTTTTTTTTTTTTTTTTTTGGCTTATTTGCAATCAGTCATGAAGACTATGAGCAAGTTTGTTGAGTGAGGTTTGTTTTAGTGGGGCAGCTTTCCACTGAAAGCATCGACCCATTCTCTCAACAAGAAACTAGAGGCGGCTCTCCAGTTCCAGTATGGTGTGACGCTTCAATCTTTTGATGTTCTTTTGTGTGGTCAGTTGGCGAGCTAGTTCGTTCGGGTGGTGAGTCAGCCGGTCCTTGTACTTAGTCGCCAAGCTGCGAATCTCCTCTTTGATGGTTTTAACTTGGAGGTGTTCATGAATCTCGTCATTTTTTATGTACCATGGCACACATGCTATCGTCCTCAGGATCTTATTTTGCTGACGCTGAAGAATTGCGATATTGGAATTACTAGCGCTGCCCCAGAGCTGTAGTCCATATTTCCATATTGGTTGGAGGATTTGTTTATAGATAAGAAGCTTGTTGTCGGTGCTTAGTTTTGAGTTCCTGTCTAACATCCAATTGAGGTGTTTGTATTTTATACTTAGTTCTTGTTTTTTTGATTTTATATGTTGTTTCCAGGTCAATCGGCGATCGAGGTGTATTCCCAAGTACTTGACGCAGTCTCTGTGGGGCAGGGGGTTTCCACCAAGCTTAACAAATGGACAGTCGCCCTTGTTGAGCGTAAATGTAACGTGCACTGATTTTGAAGCACTAGCCTTTACTTTCCAGGTTTGGAGCCACTTGTCAATTTTGTCGAGGCCATTTTGTAGAATGTCTGATGCTACTTGCTTATCTTTGTGGCTTGCTAGTATCGCTGTATCGTCAGCAAATGTAGCAATTGTAGTTCCTGGTGTTACCGGGAGGTCATGTGTGTACAATGTATACAGCAAAGGCCCGAGGACAGATCCCTGTGGAACTCCAGCCTTGACAACGTGAAAGGGGGATATTGATTCGCCAACTTTGACACAAAATATCCGCTCTGTGAGGTAAGACCTAAATATAGGGTAGTAAGCGTGCGATATATTCTGTTTAATTTTGCAAAGTAGTCCATCATGCCACACCTTATCAAAGGCCTGCTGAACATCCAGAAACGCCGCCGAGCAATATTCTCTCTGCTCTAGAGTTTTCCTCACTCTGTCATAGACTCTATGTACCTGCTCCACGGTTCCATGTCGTTCTCTAAATCCAAATTGGTGGTCCGGTATAATTTTATGCTCCATCAAGATTGGTATGATTCTCTGTAGGAGTACTTTCTCAAATAATTTTGATAGGGTAGGAAGTAGACTGATTGGTCTGTATGAGGTCTTTTCCTTTGTGGGTTTGCCTGTCTTGTGGATCATTATGATTTCTGATACTTTCCATGATTGCGGAAAGCATCCTATTCGTAACAGCGCATTGAAAACTGTGGCGAGGAGGACAAACGCTTTTCGTGGTAATTGTAGCAGTATCTCCTTAGTAATCAAGTCATAACCAGGTGCTTTTCTACTGTCCATACGTTGCAATGTTCTTGCGATCTCAGCAGGTGAGACCGGTTTAGCTGGAAGATCCATTTGAAAGTCCTGGCTAAGAACCGAGTTTACAAAATTTTCGGAGTCCCGATCTAAAGATTCATTTTGTGAGAACACGCTACTTAGGTGTTCGGCGAATAGATCGGCTTTTTCTTGACTTGTGCGAACCCACCTATCGCCATTTTTTAGAGGTGGTTGTGGTAATTTTGGTCTATCGCACCATTTAACAAGCTTCCAGAGCGCGTAATCGGATGATTTTGTAGCCGTCGCGGACTCTAATTTTGCTTGGAGTGTCAAGTCGTTTGCATGTTTTATTGCTTTTTTAAGATCCACAATAGCTTTGTTTAGTGCCCTTTTATCATCTGGGTGACGACTCATTTGCCAGACTCGACGTAATCTTCGTTTCTCACGAATCATATCCTTGATTTCCATTGGAATGTTACCACCAGGCTTCCGTTCGATTACAGGGGTACTCTTCCAACAGCCCACCTGTATTAGATTAGTGAGGTGTAGTATTGCAAGCTCAGCCTCTTCCGCCTCCTTCAATCTGATATTGAGGTCGATATTATCTTCAATGTATTCCCTAAAGCATTGCCAGTCCGTGTGTTTATTGGACAATCTTTCAGGTCTCTCAGTTTCGATTACAGTTGTGCTGATTGTGAGTATAACTGGAGTATGGTCCGAGGATCCGTCCAAGCAAGATTCAGTCTTAGTGTATAGACTTCGTAGACCTCTGGCCACAAAGAAGTCTATGAGGTCCGGCGTTCGATTGTGGTCCGCAGGCCAGCTTGTGGGTTCAGACGATGAGATCACTTGCATGTTATATTTATCTAGGCATGATTTCAGTTGTCTCCCTCTCGTTGTAGTCAGCCTAGATCCCCAGTGCACGTGTTTGCTATTCCAGTCACCTCCAGCCAAAAATCGATTGCCAAGACCCGACAGAAAATGCAAGAACATGTTGGTGTCTATTTTGTGTTTAGGCGGGCAATATACGGCTGTAACATTAATATTCCCCTCCTTATCCTCTATGGCCACAGTCGTAGCTTGAATGTGATTGGTTTTGTATTGCGGCATTGAATGGTGTTTTATATGTTCCCGTATTATTATGGCTGTACCCGCATGGCCCGTTCCATCTGGGTGGTTGGTGGTGTATACGTAGCACCCTTTGACTTTTATATTACTTTGTTCCGTACAGTGTGCCTCAGATATCAGAGCAACATCGAGTTTATGTTCCTTCATCAGAAGATCCAGTTCCTCTATATTTGGTGCAAGACCATTTATGTTCCAGGTAGCTATTCTTAGACCAAGACCTATTTACTTAGTTTATCAACTAATGTGGTAATGAGACTCATCAGTGTACTCATTTGTTGTATGATTAACTCAAATTTCTCACTTTGTTTAATTAATAATTTTTCAATTGTGTTGTGGGTTTCGTATTCAAATGCCTTGTTATTTGCAGCATTAGTTGATTTTTTTGTGATCTCAGCATAGGATTGTCTCTCTTTGATACCAGGGTTTGCCATTGGTCGGATATTTCTTGGGTTTTCTTGGTTTTTGTGGTTTTCCAGGACGTGTTTTAATTTGTCAGGTTTAGGATAAGTCTTGTTAGTTTTTCTTGCAAGGATTTCCCTATAAACCACACAGCCTTTGTAATTGGCTGGGTGTGAACCTTGACAAAGAGCACATAAGGCTGGAGTATTTCGATCCTGTTTTGGACAGTCCGATGTTTTATGTTGTTGCGCGCATTTCACGCAGCGAAATGGTCGCATACAATAATTCTTGGTATGGCCATACTGCTGACATCGCTGACACTGCACAATGGTTTTCCTTTTTCTAGGGTCTTCTATAGTTACAGCTTGATAATATATGTTCTTTATCTCTTTGGCAGCCTTGTTGTTAGCACTTGGTAGTAGATTAACAAAGAAAGTAGAGGTGGGTACTTTATTTGGACCATACCTAGCGTTTATAATTTCACCTGTGATGGAATTTCCAGTTTTTTCAATCTCCTTTTTTATTTCTTCAAGTGGTGTTGTATGATGAAGATTTCGAATGACAATACGATAACATCGTTCATCCTTTTTGTTAAAAGTGTGTCCTATTAAGCCAGTATCTCTAAATTTATCTATAATTTTTTTTATATGCTACAGTATCTAGACAGTTTATTCTCATTTGGTTTTTGTTGACTATTTTAAGGGTGAATAGGTTTTTGCTTGCTACAGTCTCGATCAGCTCCATCAGTTTATTGACATCCTCGATACCATACAGTATAATTGGCGGCGGTTTCATGTTCTTTTTTGGTGCGGGTGCATTCGTTAGTTCATCTGTGAGATCAATTGTTAGTTCATGAAACATGTTGTAGGTGTCTATACTCGGTGGTGAGATGTCGGGTTTTTTACGTTTTGGATTTCTGGCAGTTGGAACTCGTTGCCATGGTGGTGGACATACAAAACGAGTGTCTGATTGTTCACTCTCGCTTTGGTCGCTAACTTCAACTTGTGTGTTGGTTTCTTTTTGTTCTTGCGCTCTGGTATTGCACATGTCAATATCCATCGCAGGGAGTCGTTTGTCCGTTTTGGCACTAGTTGTCATACTTTCTAATGAGTAGCTTCTAGTTCTTGTTGTAAAGAAGCTCGGGTGAAAGGTCTGTTGGACTAACCTCTTGTTATGGGTAATGGTATTAGGACTGCTGCTATTTCCAGTCTCGTCTTTTGACTGCAAAATTGTGCCCCCCCCAGAATACGCGGGGCAGCCTGAGTGTATCTCAGGGAAGGATTCTCCGGCATCGCCGGTACCTTCCTGGGGTAGTATATTTTTCAACCTTGCATCCATATTTGATTTATTCCTCCTCATCAACTCTAGACCTTTTAGGGGTTATTTGGACCCCAAGGCTCGCTATTGCCTCTTCCTGCCAGTTACCTGGGAGGGTGTGTGGTTATACCGCCACTGCTCGGTCGCCATTGCCTCGTCTGTTATCTAGCAGGGGATACCACGGAAGCCTAATTGGCCTCCGCCGCCAGAAGGCGCGTGCAGGTGAGGTTGACTATTGGGCCGGTTTTGGTGTTGGTTCCGTTCTCCCCATACCCCCCAAATAAGCTATCTGTGTGCCAAATTACATCGAAAACTGTTGAGCCGTTTTTACGTTAAAAACTAACAAACATTCATACGTCTATCCTCACATACTTTCGCATTTATTTTTTAGTAAGATTGGGCGCTATTGACGCCGTGACAGCGCCACCGTCATCACAGATGATTGTCATGCGTTATTTTACTCATAATATATTTTCTTTTTCAACGCGGACGAAGTCGCGGGTACCACCTAGTACAAAATAAAAATGCATGATATTTAATTACTTGGTTACTACTTTTCTAAAGCTATAGTAAAATGTGTCACTATTCCAATTGGTCAGTCGTACCAAATGACTAATTAAATAAACAAAACTACTAACATTCCTCAGTGAAACTTAATACCTACTTAGCAGTTAATTAGTAAACTTAGTAGTTCAAAAGTTTGCAGTTCCACCTTCAAGATGTTCGTCGCATGGTACTACCGAAATGAAAAGTTCTTATGCTCCTCCGAATGTTGCGCCCAGACTGTGCACAGACAAAGATCAGTATATTCTAAATCTCGAACCAGTAAGTATTTTTCTTCTAACTTTTCTAAAATATTAGATATTTTCTCATGTGTTACATTTTTTAATTTGGCACCAGCTTGTGTAAAAATAATTTCACGATATATTTTACAGTACGTAGAGCCGGCCTTCAATGACGCTTTAGAACCGATTGATACCACATACGAAGGATACGAAAAGTATCTAGACCCGTATCTTACGACCAATAGACTTCACCATCGGCCTTACACCGCAGATCAACTAAGCAGAATCTCCGCGTCCAAAGACATTGTTACTTATCACACTCTTTCAAAAGATCCTTGGGTAAATACACCTTTTTTTTTTTTTTACAAGAGGAATCCATCATGGATACCCACCGGCCTGGGGACAGACCGATGGGTTATGTCGGACTCCTGCCCCGAGATGGTATTGGGGAAGACCTACCGACTAAACCTCTTGGCGTCCTCCACGTCCGCTATAGGCGAAGTTGCGAGGGCGAACGAACACTCTTCCGCAACTGGGTAAATACACCTACTTGAAATTTAAATAATATACCTATTTTCATTACTTTATTCCATTTTTTAACTACACATTATAAATAATTAAATTTAAAATAGTAAAATTATTTATTAAATATACTCTTCTCCATAAAGGAGTTTGTTCGCAATGCACGATTGTGAATTAAATACTCAAAAACATAAAAATATATTTTATTTTAATTTTATTATATTACAGGTTCGAACACCAAAGCCAAATATCCACGACTGGCGCTTGCCAATGAAGAGACCTCAATCAATGTATGACAGAGAAAAATTTAAAAATGATTTTCGTGAAATAAGAACACATAATAAACAAAATTGGGTGCCTGGGTATGTAAAAAACTATTCATCTGTATCCATATATATTAATTTCAACATTAATTTTATATATTACAAAATAAAGTTGATGTCCGTGTCTGTCTGTTTCTCTTCTAACTTCTTATATTATTAACCCATTACGGTTTTATTTATTTTATTTTAGTAGGTATATTAGGGAAACATACAATATCTCGATACAATGTAAAAAAACATAAATCAGCAAAGTTTCCACTAAATTAAAATATAATATAAATTGCAGAATATATTTGCAATATAAATTGTAGAAGAAAATTGCATAAGTGTGAAACCGGGCTGGGTTTGGAGCGATGATTATTTTTTTTATATAAGTATAAACTACTCAGAAACTTCTAAACTAGACGATCTAGCCCATTAGCACCACTAGTTAGTCTTGACGTGTAAATTTATTTTCGGCCTGATTTTCCAAAATTTATTGTTTTTCTTTTTATAGATCCTTTGGAACCGAAACGAGAAATAAATTCAAAGAACCGGTTACGCTGCTACATTCTCAAGTACATAGTTGTGAAGAAGATATTAGAGCTCTATATTACACATCATTGGCCAGATTACCTACGAATGTGCCGCAAGAAAACTTAACATTTCAAGGACATTACACCACTGAATATTCTCGTAATCATCGGTAGACTGTTAGAAAAATATTTTTTTTTTTTAAATGTAGGTCATATTTTTGTTTTTCTTAAATGAGAATTTCTTGTGACTCAGTTTTTTTTTAAGTTCTATTTTTCCTGAAACATGCTTTTGGTAATAAATGTAACCTTCGTGTTTTGAATATAACTGGCCACTATAAATAATCTATGTTAAAGAATAAACTCTGTTTGTAAATAAGTAGAGTATTATTTGACAAGGATTTTTTAATAATATAACAGGATTGATAACTTCAAAAAATTGCTTTTAAAAAATTAACTGTATTACCAATAGTTAGTGTTTTTAAATAGCAGTTTACATATTGTTTTTTAAAATCGTTCATAGAAATTAAATTTAAAGTTAAAATGGTGAAATAGTGTTGCGTGTATGCTTGTCCGAGCGAATCCTATGGTGGTTGCAACCAATGATATAATATATAAAACGAGGTAGATATGGGACTAGTGCCCTGGAACGGAGGCGTTCAAATTAAGACAATTGTTGTAATTTGATTTAGTCGCTTAATAACAGCGAGTGAAAGAACACGTGTGCTGCTCTGTGTTGACTCTGTGTCATAATTATTAAAAGACAGTCTAAAATGCCGAGTTGTGTATTCCGAAAGTGTAAAAACTATGGTTCCAAAGTAAGAAAGGATAAAAGAGTTACATACCACACGTAAGTACATAAAAATCACATAAATTTTATACAAAATTGGGGGTTCCAGTGCAATAGGGACAGATACCGTGCGTCATAGATTAACAGTCAGAAGCGAAACCGTAGGCACAATTTACCGCGCTCTGTAACTATAAACTGGTGATGGGCGATTTCATTTCGAATTATATGAAATACTATTCCATTATATAAATATATTTAATCACTATAATAATATAAAAACTTTAAAAATTAAATAACTATTTTCAAAAAGTATGTAATTATAAATAATTTAAATCTATTAAGCCTTTGGTAGACGGAAAGGTGCCCAAAATGCTGGCGGCATTGCCCCGTTGAATGCATATGCTTATCTTCTGGGCAAAGTAACAGCCAGCATTCTGGTCACCCGACGCATCTACCAACCGTTTGGCCAGCTCCTTGTAAAGTTCATGAGCGGCTGGACCCCACGGACCCATGGTCTCTACCGCAAGCGGCACAAACATGTAACCCCTATCTAAGTTTACATATTTGCGTCGCTTGAGATTTTCGGCTTTATAAGCGGCAGCACCAGCCTGTGACGTGCTTTCTGGAAGATGAGAATACAATTATATTGTAATTCTAATATAATATAATATATAATATATTAGAGTTCCATTATATATTCCATTCCATTATTCCATTATATTAGAGTACCATTATATCCATTCTATATATATTATATTGTAATATAATATAATATTCTATATATACCTACTATAAAAACTTCATTAAAATTCCAATAATAAAAAAATTAAAAAAATTGGCAAATAAGTTGTTTTATTTAATGCCACCCCAATTATGTTG
The DNA here is from genome assembly GCA_947623395.1 of Synanthedon tipuliformis. Taxonomy (NCBI): domain Eukaryota; kingdom Metazoa; phylum Arthropoda; class Insecta; order Lepidoptera; family Sesiidae; genus Synanthedon; species Synanthedon tipuliformis. Next base: position 6,829,646 of record OX392423.1, read on the forward strand.
TTTATAGAGTCTGTGCGGAAAGAGAAAGGACGCGGCGTATAAGGGAACTACCATAATGACTTTATTATTTTTATTATATAATTTTATATAATAAAAATAATAATTTTACCAATAAGTTTTAGAATAGTAAAAAATTTAACTAATTTATAAAAGTATCAAGATGTTTACAGTCGAACTATAATAACGTAACAGAGTTTTCAAAATAAGAAATACGCAGTGGCGCCCTCAATTATTACGTCCATTCTCTTTCCGCACAGACTCTAATATCAATGATGTGACGCTTCTGTTTGCATCGCTCAGCTTTGTTTGGCTAGCGTACTTCAAACGCAACTCTTTACAGACAGCTATCTCTTTCCGTATCATACGTTCTGTATCATCTGTCACGCTTACTAATATATCTCACGTAGGTAATAAGTATATAGGAGTATACAGATAAGTAGGTATGTACAAAGCGGAACATTTTTTAAAGACGTGCTATATGGAGATGGGTTATCTTTACTTAAAAAATCATAGGTTGCAACTATGATTTTTTAATGTCAGTGTTTTTAAGGCAGTGTCTTTAGCGAAGAACCATCGATACATTTCTCAGTAATCGTCCATTGCTTATGTGTTTATTTATTTATGTTAACTAGAACTAAAAGAAACTACTACTACCTATATATTAGTAATTTTTTGTATAAATATCACTAAGTTTTCCTTGAAAATAAATAAATAGAACATTTAAATTTGTCTTATACAACAAAAATCTTATGGTCACCCTATTAGAAAGGGACACACGGCTCCTCTTCTATATATCCTACTTGGCCCGCTTTTTAGCCGCAAGTAATAAATCCTTATTAATATATTAAATCCATGATTATTTGATTATAAAGCCTTGATTTTGGGCGATTTTTTTAATTTGTTATTTTGTAAAGTTTATGCTTTCTAAATGCTTCCAATAGACAATTACTTTATTGAAAGGTAGGTAAGGTATGTTTATGACAATGTGTCAGTTGGTGACAGCTCAAATCGTAAACCAATATGGCTGTATAAATTAATATTAATATTTAATTTCTCTTTAAAATTATAAAGACAAACAACCAAAATGTTTATAAAAATTAAATGGAAATTATATATTTCCTTATAATTTTGATATTAATATCTTACGCCATATATTTAATACAGCCATATTGGTTCACAATATTGTTGTTTGCAATTTTGTATACATTATATTCAAATATTTGTGTCATATTTTAAAGGAAGAGCGGATTATGCTATCATTGTAAGTTATTTTATCTGTAATTTCTTTATTTGTATCTTGGATGAGTGTTAAGGGTGCTTTCCCAACGTCTCAGGGGTTCGATTCCCGGGAACACACATGCTGTTACTTCATGGCGATCTTCTGCAAAAAGATGGGACTGTCCAATTTATGATTGCGAAACGCATTGTGCCTTGCCACTACTATAACACCCGAGGACTGAGCCAAGAGCCAACTTCTCTATTAAGGACTAACCTACAGTCCGCTCCGCGATATCAAGGCGACTCGCGCTGTAGGTATTATTGAAGTCTACCTTGAAATATTAATGAAACCAAACGAAAATACGTTACGAAATGTTACCATTTAAACTGATATAACTAACTAAAACTCTACAATTATTGTTCAATAGCCTATAAATTTACATTATTTTTCAACGTCCAATCCATTGCCATATCTATATAATAAAATAGTTTCAGTATGTTTGTGTTTACAAAACTCAAAAAATATTTGATGGTTTGACTCGAAATTTGTACACAATATTTCACCGAAATAATAAATAGAATATATTTCCGTAGTGGCCAAAACAAGTACCAGAAGCACAGATTACTAATAACCAAAAGCTAATACGCTGCAGCTGCTATTTTATGGTTCGTACATTATTATAAGGCACCGCCACGCGATGTCGCGTTATACGTCACATTGCTTCACGCGACGTCGCGTTCGCGACCTTATTAAGGTGTTAAGCGATTGTATGATACTGAGTTCATTGGACTCAGTATATGAGGTCCATGCACGGATAGTGAGTCACTAATCTTCTTTCTTTTTGCTTTCATCTACGGTAATGTCGATTGATATTTCATATCGAAATTTCGAGCCCAAATATCACTGTAAACCATTAACAGCTATACAAATAAAAGTACCCATGTCTTTGGCACATTCACACACAACGTAGGTACGTTTTATTTACACAAATGAATTGAACGTGTTAATAACTTCACGCGAAATAGTTAAAAAATATTTATGTGCAATAATTAAATTATAATATTACATGTATACATACATGTATATGTTTTTTTATCACTGGCTGGCATGAATTTATGAACAGAAACAGTTTTGTGAAAATGGTGAAATCAGATGTGTTGTTTTGTTTGTTATTTCTCACTAATTTGTGTTTAATTGGTGCACAAATTCCACAAAAGGTATTTTTTTAAATTTGCGAAATTGTTACTTAACTTATTTTCAGGTCATTGATATTCATCTAATATTTTAGATATTTTTCATTTATATCTAATCTATCTAATGCATATATATATAAAATAAAACGAATTAGCCTGTTTAAATGCGTTTTTTACTGATGTATTATTTATGTTTATAAATAAATAAATAAAATAAAAATAAAAAGCCCATTTATTCTTTCATCAAAATAATAGGTACAGAAAAATTTTATAGGTATTGAAATTGGAGTTAATATTTTAAAAAATCTATTTTAGTAAATTGTAATTACGATTGTAATCTAAGTAATTGCAATCTAAGTTCAGGTGTTATGTTTTTCATTTTTCAACGCTGATGTAGTCGCGGATACCAGCTAGTATTATATATTATAGTAACATATATATATAAGTATACGTCCTAACTCTACGTAGATACAAATATTTTTACAGATATTTTCAAATAAGATTTTTTCAAATACTCAGTACCAATACCAAACTATTTTATAGGTACCTACTTATCTCTTCCATAATTACTTACCTCAATAAGAATTATTTTTAATATGTTTTTAATTAGCGAAACTAAGCACGTTACAATAGATGGATAAGAAAAGCGAAGTTTTTCTCATCGATGCGAAAAATTGGACGTCTATTACTAGCTGACTCGACAGTCGTTAATGATCTTATTGATTAAATTTATTTAGAACGTGGAGATAATAAATAATTATTATTATACAATACTCGTATACATACAAAAATAAGTTCGCAAATATCTTGCGTTCAAAGACTCGAAATAATTGATTATTTAAGGTTCTAAATTAAACATTTAAACAACGAACCAATCAATGGCTGCGACTGCGACCTTCTCGTGTGAACATTATAATAATTTCAATAATAACAAAGTAAGTAATTATTCGCTTCGTCGCCTCTTTTGACGAGCACAAAAAGTATAACATTCAAAATACACATGCACACAAGTATAACATGCCGCGGTACCTACAGCAGGTGTAAGTTTCATTAGTTAAGTTAGAATTTGATTTAATTATCCCTAATAATAAATAATTGATATTTTTTATTTAGAACTCTTATATAAAATAAAAAATACTAGCGACCCGCTCGCGGCCTCGCCTGAGTACATTTTCTAAAGTTTTTAAAGCGTTTGTGTAGGTACGAATACATATACAGTATTATTTAGAATTTATTTTCAAGCTATAAATATAAGGTTATGACAATAAATTGTCAAAATAAAAAACAAAATACTTAGTTTTAAAATAGAAAAGGCTCCAGAGTTTGGCTTAAAAAATGTTATTTTTGGCAATTGCGTATCTAAAATCTAAAACAATCGTGTCTACAGCTGTTGTAGGCGATAAATATTGCACATCGACTTTTATAAAGAGATGATCGGTATTTTCGGCTTTGTACCGAATTTCAACATTGAAAATTGACAATTTTCCATAAAAATATTATAAGCTATCGCTAGCGAGTGCGGTTTAGTACCACAGAACACTAGATATACATAGTAACTATTATTTAACATAGTGACTATAACATAGTGACTATACTTAATGATGCAGTACCTACCTCGAGGTCAACATCTCACACATGTGGAGCAGTAAAAGTTGTCGTAAGCGCAGGGTTCAATGATTTCGATTTCATTTCATTCTCATTCAACCTTGCTGATATTATTATATAGGACAAACAGCTGTGCCTAAAGCTTCGACGAAGCTTCATGACAAATCCTACTAAACCTAACTAAACTATACTAATATTATCAGAGAAGATTTGCATTTTTGTATGTTTGTAATGAATCAACTCAAAAACTACTGGACCAATTTTAAAAATTCTTTTGCCTATAGAATTGATATACATTATCAGCGAATATATATAACATAATTAACATAGGCCATATTTTATAAAAATACGCGGGCGCAGTCGCGTACAAAAGCTAGTAAGTACCTACCTAATATTATAAATGGGAAGTGAGTTTGTCTGTTTGTTACACTTCCATTTCAATTATAGTTATCGTTTCATCCCAATTACTTTAAAAAGCTTTGAATTCCTATTATTTGTTTATGTGTCATTGGGTCTATTCTACCTATTTATATTAGTTTAAGTAAATCCGTACTAATATTATAAATGCGAAAGTTTGTATGGATGTATGTATGGATGTGTGTAACTCTTTCACGCAAAAACTACTGAACCGATCACCATGAAATTTTGCATACACGATGTCTGGGACACGAGAAAGGACATAGGGTACCTTTCACCCAGAAAAAAAGTACTGCTCACGAGGGATCATCTAAAATAAGGAAACTAACTCCTCGCTAAGTATAATAGCAATAACGATGTCAGGCGGTATATTGCTTTTTCATCGCGGACGAAGTCGCGGGCTGCTACAGCTAGTTCCTAATAGTTTCCTATTTAATCATTGTTCACACATAAAAATGTCTGAACATTTCAGTTGCTGCTTACAGTGTACTACGAGAGTGACTGTCCAGATAGCAGACAATTTATTTTGCGCCAACTCAAACCGACTGTGGAACGATTACACGACCATCTTATGTTGCAACTAATACCTTTTGGGAAATCAAAGGTATGTACGTTTTTGAAAACTAAGTCCCCGGACTCCATCAAAACGGTGAACATCACACTGCGACGCGAGAATTTTATATATTAGAAAAAGATATTAATTCATAGGTAATCTGAACTAATATTATAAATGCGAATGTGAGTGAGTTTTCACTTGTTACGCTTTCACGCCTTAACTACTCAACCGATCATCGTAAAATACTATTTGCATACACGTTGCATATACAAGAAAGGACATAGGGTACCTTTCATCCAGAAAAAAAAGTACTGTTCTCGAGTAATCATCAAAAATATAAACGCCACCGTCGTTACAGCGGTAACGATGTCAGGAGTTATTACTATTTTCTTTTTCAACGCGGACGATGTCGCGGGCATCAGCTAGTAAGTAATAAATAAGTAACACTATGTTGTCCGCAAAATTCTGTCTAGTTTTTATTTGGTCCACTAAAAAAATTGCAGAGTATTGACTACGGGCACGGTGGATTTCGATGTCAACACGGGCCCGGGGAATGCCTTGGAAATCTAATACAGGATTGCGCTCTTGACCTGATGTACGGTCAGTCCGACAAAGACAGAGTCGCATACGTCGCCTGCGAAATGGAAACTGGAGCTGGCGTTAAGGGAAACCTAGAGGTGTAGTAAAGAAAGTACCGCCGCCAGAAAAACCCATTAGCGAGTCTGTCGCAAAAGTTAACCGTATGAAATAATCTATTACGTCTCTTCGCTGGCAACTCTCACTGCATATACTCACTGCAATTTGCCTGGTCTTTGCAAGTTATTATTAAAATTTTCCTTACAAATTGTTAGCAGATACTTTGCTCATGCATCATGCACCTACGCAATGAAATGACTATTTAGCCCCGTAATGACGAGCCCGTTGGACGAGTGCTTGGGGTGCTTGCCTTAACACTCTGTGTTACATGGGTCTCGGGTTCGATTCCCGGCTGGGTCAATTAGAAATGAACTTTTCAAAGTTGCCTTTGGACAGGGCACACTGCGTATTGCAGTCATTTAGGCAACAGTAACCAATCCCTTACAGAAGATAATATCGCCATGAAATAACAGCATGTGTGCTTTTGTGTTTAGTAAGGAATGCCAGAGCCCGTTTTACTATCCTTTCCCATTCCTATATCCTACTAACTATGAAAGGCAACGCATTTACAACACCGACAATCCGTAAATGTGGTTTCCCCTCCTCAAAAATAACTAGTAGCTTTCTCATTGATACTGTTACTCGGTAGGTACCTATACCTATATGTATTATGAATTATACGTCACATACTTAAGTGTGAATAATTAAAATGCGTTGTTTCAGTGTGTCAAATCGGTTAATTTACCAGTGAAGCGGGTAGAACAATGCGTTAAATCCAGTCGGGGACTGAAGCTGCAAATGGATTCAGAGTATCTCACCTCCTTTGTGAGACCGACATTTATACCAGCGATAACCGTCAACGGGGTAATAAATACTCCTTATTTCAAGTATACCTACTTACCTAATTCATATATATGTCGTGGGTAGATCGTAAAGTATGAAATCAAAAATCTATCCCCAAAAGTAAAAAATAGGTGCGACGAGGAGCGGAGCGAAGCAAAGCGAGGAGAAGCGTGTTAGGTTTACATGGAAATAAATTTGGGAAGCGGAGCGGAGTGAGGCGACCCTCTCGGTTTTAACAGAAATATGATCTGCCCAGGAATATCATGATATGCCAATTCTACGATGTGCCGACGACATCTACATATAAATTTAATGTTAGTTTGTTTAAAACTGAAAATCCGGAAAACTGAAAACTTTGAAACATTTCTAAAGTTGACCCCGCTGGGAATCGAACCCTGAGATGTTAGGCACAGAATATCAAACTATAAAGTTGTTTACAGGTATTCAACCAACGGATCCAAGATGGCGCATTGGAGGACCTGATGGGAACTCTCTGCTCACTAATGAACGAGGCGAGACCATGCGCACAGCATTATAATAACATTGCTCTTAACCATGTTTTGTACAGACATTACATATAGTTTTTTATTAAATACATATATTTTAAACAATAAATAATGTATGGTTATTTATTTAATTAATTATTAATCGTTATCTACACTAATATAATGAAGAGAAAAAAATTGTATTTTTGTTTGTAAGTAATGAACAAATTCAATAACTAGATGACCGCTTTTAAAAATCATTTCACCTATAGAAAGCTAGTAGTAGTAGTAGTAGTAGTAGTAGCTAGTACTAGTATGTATATAAGTTTACAAATTCAGCGCCATTTCTTCATATAAATCAATTATTTAACATTTGTAAATACCATGTCTAGATTGTTTTTTAGAATTTATCCTTTTATTCACTAAAATTGATTTATAGTTTGTAAATATAAATTTTAGTTTCTTCTCAGGTTGATTAGGCAAAAACAATAAAAGAGTAATATTTAAAAATTCTTTTAAATATTACCATTTAAAAGAATCCTTCACTTTATTGAAATTTTAAAATTCTTGGCCATACGTTTTATTCCACTTTACATATTGATCGAGATCATCCGAAGAAACACTCGGCTTGACACGTTGTAGGGCATTTCTAAAGTCTTCCTTACTCACTGGACGCACCTAAACATATAAATACTACAATTTAAATTTGATCCAAAACAAAAACGTTTTTGATTTGGAGTAGGTACCTGAAAATCTGACTATCTCTGGGTAATAGGTTCAACAACTCAATAACTATCTCTTTTCTCCTAGGAATAGTATAGGAAATGATACAACTACCTGCAACTGGATCTGTGCCTAACAAATGCATACATTTTTGACAAATTTCATAGTGATTATGTTTTTTTGGTTATTATTGTCTTTGTTAAACCAAGATCTTTGTTAAACCAAGCAAAAAGTATACTTTTGAATTATTTAAAAAAAGTATTTACATAATTTGAAACTTTGGGTTGTTTTATTTATTTTTTAACTTGTATTTATTTTTTATTTTATGTAAACTCATTTGTATTTTTAAACATGAAAATTTAATAATTTATTGATTATTTAAATTGATAATAGTGTAAATTTTGCACATAACAGATTCTAACTGCGGCACATGCTATATTTTTATTAAGAGTTCGTAGTTCGATAAAGTGCCTTAGCAGTTTTTTTTTATATGACAGATAAGATATTCCCTAAGAAACTTAAATTTTATTTATTAAGTATAATGTGTCATTAGATGTTTACCTTGTCTTTATCGATGGTGATAATTTGCGAGGAAGGCACACACCGTATGGGCCCCATAGCGGCATCAGAGCACAGAGACTTCATGTCAGCTCCGGAGTAGCCGTTCGTCAGGTTGGCCAATTCTAATATTTCATCACAAGTCAGATCGTGTTTCACGTGTTCTAGGAGATTCACTATAATTTGTTTCCGAGCCTATAAGGAAAAAATATTTAAAGTATTATTGTAAGTATTATTGTGACGAATGAAAACTCTTATGACACATAAATTATTATTGTCATTGAAACTATAACTGGTGTTGTTGCTTATTATAGCTTTAAGCCTTTAAGCTTATAGCTTATTTTATATATGAAAATGTTTCCTGTGTTTATCCCTCTTTCCATATGTGAAAACCGAATTAAAATCGGTCAACCCATTGATACTTAACACTTGATAAAAGAATTATTAGATGAAGCGATAGAGGGTCATGCGACATTTTTTTCCACGCGGACATAAAAACGAGTAAGCCTATGAAAAAATCATATATTATTGATTCATTATAAAGAGTATGCTTAACATACATCAGCTTCAGGCAATGGAATGTACAGCCGCTTGACTAGTCTCCGCCTCGCGGCTTCGTCTAACTCCTGAGGCCTGTTGGTGGCGCCCACTAACAGCAGACGGTCTTCTTCCTCGGTGGCCGCTCCGTCGAACTGCACCAAGAATTCCGTCTTTATCCTTCTGGTGGCTTCGTGTTCCGTGTCGGATCGCCGACTCAACAGCGAATCTATCTCGTCTATGAATATCACCTGAAATCAAAATTCATTAGGGTTTTGGATATTAAAATTGTAAAAGAAGAGATATCTAACTTTAAAAGTTCCTAAAAGCTCGCGTCGGTAATGCACAATGTTGTTTAATATTCATTGCCTACTTACTTAATAGTGCACCTTGGCAAGTACACCTGTTTCCGATACTTTTCCGATAGTAGTTTACTAGTTACCGAAGGTAGTTTCCGATACCTGGCTTCAAAGTGTTGGAATAATATTCCTCCCCCTCTTCGTAATCTCAAGTCGAAATTTGGTTTCAAAGCCAAATATACTGCTTTATTAATTCAGAGACAAAAAGGTGAATAAACACTTGAACCAGGTATTTAGTTTTGAGGTAGGTATAATAAAAATATATAATAATGAACGATAACTGGGGGAGACTTGATCAGGAATGGTGTAGGTGCTGTTGCTTTGTAGTAAATTCGATTAAAATTCTATAACGAGTGCAATAATAACGACGCGTATTCCGCCGGCGTGAAACTTTCAATTTTAGGACTGGCGTAAAATCAGCGCTGGGCTTTGCATCAGCTTATGCTGAGCCAGATACCTTTTTGCTGCCATGGCGCACACTGAATGGGATTTTTTATTTAAGTATATATTGTCTTTCAAATGGAAAAATTAATGTATGTATTTAATTTATTTTGATATCTTTATATGTATCTGTGTGTCATGTGTATTGCAAATAAATGTTTTTCTATTCTATTCTATTCTATATAGTGTGTCCATTGGACATACTATCATTCAGAGGTGGATAGTGAGTGAGTCAGTAATCTTTCCTTTTTTACTTCTATCGATAATGGTGAATGGAAAAAGAAAGACTAACCGCAGGTTGTCGACACCTTGCCACTGCAAAGAGAGCCCGGACCATCTTCTCTCCGTCTCCGATCCACTTGGAGGTGAGCGAGGAAGCCGAAATGCTGAAGAACGTCGCCTTGCATTGGGCCGCCACGCACTTGCCTTTTTCAACATTATATATTGGACTATAGCACATATTGGACTATGGCGCATATTGGACTAAAGTACAATAGTTGGACTAGTCCAACTATAGTAGCTAGTCCAATAGTCCATATTGTTAAATGGTACATATTGGACTATGGTACAATATTTGGACTATAGTTCAACTATAATACCATAGTTCAAATATATGTCTGCACTTCTGTAGGGAGTTAGTTACTGCCTCCAGATAGGCTGCACAAATGACTGTAAAACGCAGTGTGCCTTCCCACTACTTGCCAGATTCAGAACGGAGATAACATTGTATGGATAATTTCTAAAGTTGACGCTGCCGGGAATCGAACGAGAAGCCCTAAGGCTAAGGCAGTTTAACTTTTCACTATTTTAATACAGAATTGGTAAAGGGAATTTAAAAATCCTACACAACCAAATTAATTTTACCTCTTTATATCTCGTCATTTTTTATACTTACCTCGTCAACTTGGCCTTTTTTTCCGAAACCCTGGTAAATTTAAATTATAATGATGAGTTTCTTGTAGAAATCCAATTGATAAATAAATATTTTGATTTTGATAAAATTATTTAATTAATTTATTTTAACAATACCTATCAAAGTTTTGCCGGTGCCTGGAGGCCCGAACAACAAAATCCCTTTTGGTGGTCTTCTGAGACCACTGAAAAGGTCTGGTCTCAGTAGAGGCCACACGACAGCCTCTTGAATGACAGATTTTGCCAATTGAAGACCAGCTATGTCGTCCCATTCTGAAAATTAAAACAAAAAAATTAAGAAAATTAATTATTTCTAAAGTTACTGATGGACAGTTATTTATTCACGTCACTTTCAATGGCCATTTAATTTGTACTAGGGTAACAGGGAAAGAAATCCCACAGACTGATGATAGTCCTAATAAGAAACTTAAATTTCTTTTTGTCATCTTTAAAGTACATTTTAAAATAAAAATTAAAGAAAATAGCAAGAAAATCCATAGAAAATAGTATTACAAACCTATTGATGTCCCATTATCCATAATCTCACTCTCGATTAATTCTACCATTTTTGGATCCAAATGTTTTAGTCTATCGTCGACGACTGTGGGCTCTTGGATTTCATTTTTCTCTTCAATATCTCTAAAATGAAAATTATATATTTTATTTTGTGTTGAGAGTACACCTACACAATTGTTAACGAAATTAAACATTGTTTTTTCCAATAAAAGAAACTCCTTCCTTCATAAAATATATGTCTGCAATATGCATTTGAATCCATACATGTTGAGAAATGAGAAATTTGGTTTTTATTTATTTATTTCATTTAGGTATATAAAAATTTTATGATTTCTATTACGATATTACTGCATAACAATTACCATATTAGATTATTGAATTCATCAGATTTTATAGTGCTGACACAAATTTCAATGCTAATATAAGAATTATTTATTATTTTGGATTACAAAGGATGCAATATTGGACAGGGGCTGGATTACCATAAAAGTCTATAAATTAAAAAAAAAACTTACTGTGCTCCAATAACAGGTGAAATGAACTTTGCTCGAGATTGCTTAGAAGCACCCAGCTGTCTTTTATATGCTGGATTAAGATCTAATAACTGTTGCCTAGCTGTTTTGAATGTTGTTTTAGCATTACTTTTATGCACTTTATTTTCTTCTTCAACATTTTCTATATCACCTTTTTTATCTTCAATCACATTTGTAGATGACGTCTTTTGGTGTCCAGAATTTGATATTTTTCTTTGACAAAATCTGGGCACATATAACTGTTTGTGATCCTCTTGACTTGAATCAGAACTAAATGGTGGAGAAAATAGTAATCTCGTGTCGTCCACAGATGATGTCATTTTATTTGTTTTATATGAAATGGGTAATTTACATTTGCAATTATTCTTAAATAGGTTGTCTAAATCCATGTAGTTTGCGTTGGCATCGCAGTTACAGTTTTGTGGAATAGTTTTCGTAAACAAAACCATAGGATCTGTAAACTTACTGTAAAAAGCAATTTCACATTAGAAAGTGGGACATCATTATCTCAGCCTATAAATGTCCACTGCTGGACATAGGCCTCCCCATAATTGTCAGTCAGCAGCCTAGATACACCATCGACCTGTGGCCCTTATCAGGTCGTGTGTATGCTGAGCTAGTGGGTCTGCGGCCTCCACTCAAAAACCTTCAAGCCCAAGCAGCCTTCGGGTCTCCGTACAATGTGCTGCCCACTGCCACTTCACCTTACTGATGAAATGGCTTATGTCAGTAACTTTCGTGTGTCTATGGGTCTTTTAATTTCCAATTTGATATCACAGTCTCTATAAATCTCTATAGCTCGTTGAGTATGTGGATCTTTCTTACGATGCCCATAATTCAACACCATAATGTTATCACTGGCAACAACCATTAATAAAACGTTGGTGCTTAAATAAATATTACTATTTTACTATTATAATATTATAATTATATATAGCTATTACCTTAACGAACTCTTCCACGTTTTGCAATTATCAGTATCAATGTCTCGTAGTAGTGTATTTACTGAATTAGTGATTTGTTTATTTGCTCCATCGTTAAATGTTTTGCTATGAGATTCCAAAAATTCATTATACAACATATGGAAGTTTATATTAGAACTGTAAAACAAAAAAGGCAGACAATATGTATTTTAATTTTTAAATGTATATAATATGAAACTTAAAGCGATAAAACAACAGTGTGTACATATTACCTGGTGGGAAGCGCATTTTTACACTTTTGCAGAATATATTTATTAATAGTTGTTAAATGATTATCTCTTTTATTTTCCGGTAGTCCATCGGATGGTTTAGACATGAACATTTTCTAGATCAATTAATTAAATAAATACGAATTTTTAAAAGGTTTGTAATACTTCGAAAAGTTCGAAATTTTCAAATCAAACTTTTCAACAAAACATACTCAGTGTACTACTCAGTGACAGTGAACCACAGAGCACTATCTATTCACAAAAAGCGAAAAAGTTGAAAACCACAGTATAGTTATCTGAATATAATTTATGTATTTCTCTTTATAAGCCGCCGTACTCAACCTTTTTATACACACGTTTCCGTATATATTATAAGTTACTCTATGTACACACGTCACCATGACTGAAACGGCCACAAACACGTTTCAGTCATGGTCACACTATAAAGTTATATGTCATGGTGTCGAGGTCCGCAAACAAAAATTATTTAGGTCTTAATTAAACGTAATCCCAAATTAACGAAAGTATTACTTTATTAATGAAAAAAAGAAGTTTTAACAAAAAATTTTTGTTTACCGCATGTGGCCCGCGGGCCGAACGTTGAATATAGCTACTTTATAGGGTATATCAAACAGAAGTCGGCACATTAATTATTCTATGTCAACGTATATATTATAAGTTACTCTATGATGTCAACTTAGCTTCCATATATATTATAAGTTACTCTATGGCTTCCATGACGAAGCTCCTATGGGGAGCCAGTATTTTTCTCATTATTTTCTAAATAAAAATGCGAAAATAGAAAGAAATTTTTTATTCACACTTCTCATACACCACTGACAAAGTACACTTTCACTTAAAATATTTAAAAAATGATTACATAATTGATCTATAAATGAATAAAATTATAATCTAAAAAAAAGTTAGGTCTGGACTTTCATAATTCATGGTAACGCTAAATCAAGTAACATTGACTTATAAATCAAGCGTATCAGTTTTCTTTTTATGTTGCCCCTCATACCAAGCCTTAGTTATCATTCTCTTCATGTCGTCATCGCCAGTTTCGTACCTGATTAAAAAAAATTTTAAAAACAGTTTTATAAAGCAGTATTTTATAAAATTGTACAATATTTAATACATGAAGCGCTTTTTAAACCGCATTGGCAGCGGTATTTGAAATTGCCTTTAATTTCGTATTTAGTTAACCCGAAATGTTAAATTGTTGAATGTTGAACTTCTCAAAACCTAATGTTAAGTTAACATTACGTTTAATATGATACTGTGCTGTTACAATGAATGTGATAGGATAAAAAGGCAAAGGTTATCAAAAATGACTTACAAATTTTTCATGAGGCCCATGATAGAATCCTGGGGATCAGACTTTTCTGAATCATCCGTTTTATATCTGCTGTTACGTTGATCCTCAAACTTTTTCTCTATTTCCGTTATGTGAGACCATTTCACATTGGGATTTGTTTTGGCGAGGAATATTACAACCATGTCTGTGGAATAAAGATAACAATAAAACACTCAACATTTTAGGTTCTTCGCATTTATAAAATTAGTGGGAAGATTTGTTCCATTGTCGCAAGTATGAAAATAAATGGAATAAATCTCAACAATGAATTTATGTGATAGCACAATGTAATCCAGACTTACCTGTTTTCTGTTTCCAATGGCATTGTTCAACATTAATTGGTTCCAACAGTTTGTTGATTACCAATAGATAATCTTTGTTCTCCAGACCAGACACATGCAATTCCATGGATCTTTCAGTCAGTTTACAGTAGACCTGTTCTTTTGGCACATTCTGAACATCTTTCAGAGTAACAAACACCTTAACATATTTATCAGACTGATCCCAACCTGAAATATATATTTTTTATTTTGAAAACAGACATTGCTAGTGTAATCATTTTGGGTCTACATATTTAATCCAATTTTTTACTAGTCTAATATAGGCATATAAACTATTTTACCATATCCATTTAATTTGATCTGGTATCGTTTCTGTGGAGCCGAAACAGGAGCTGCCGACGCTGATGCGGTAGACGGTTTTGGAATCTCAATATCCTGTATTAAATTCGAAACTTCTGTTTCTAACTTGCGCAATTCAAGAGACAGAAAATCCTGAATCTTCTTCCGTTTCGCTTGACTAATAAGGCCTCTTAATTCATCAATATCCGCCTTTAACTGCGAGAAGAAATAATTTTGAAACATAATTAATGCAAACATTTACCCCGGATTTACAATATCTAAAAAAAAATATATGATTATGTATGTACTCACTTCAATAATTTTTGCTTCCGACATATTTATTTCTAATTTAGTTAAGTATTTACTTGTTATTGTTTTTCTTATTTCAAATCCACTTTCCGATGTTTTCAATTCAATAAGCAATTAGCTTCATTGGTCGCTCGCTTGACCACGCTCGACTCTTCTCTTTCTTCTCGATTTTTCTGTCCATCTATCTCAAGCTAATGACTTTGATATATTAAAAGGACAACACAGACCAACAGACTCATCCACAGAACACTATATACAAATAAGAAATTTATAGTGTTCTGTGCTCATAATTCTAAAAACGGTAGTCATGGACACGGGTTACAAAGAATTAAAGACTGATCATGGATGAACATGAAACACTGATAAATGTTTTAAGCAAAATCTTATTCAATATAAGTGGTGTAAATAGTCACAAACTAAATAGTAGATACTTGTAAATAGTCGTGTGAAACTCAAAATCATTTAGTCTGTTATACTTTTGTAGATACTACTTACTAGTGAATATTCTTTAATTTGTCGCTGTTTTTCGATCTCTCACGAACAATGATGACAACAGGCCAGAGATAATAATGCAACTCTGCACAACTCTAGTCTTCAGCCTTTTACTTTTACTCGTATCTCGTTTCCTACTAATTCTAGAATGCTGAAACTTGGACCATAGGTTTGTACTTTGTTTTATAACTTAAGCATTCGCTAATTTAAAATTTTCAATTCCCTATGAAGCCAGGGTTCAAAGATAATTGATTGGTCTCGCTGCGCTTGACTAGATAGAGCGCTATACTCCGAAAATATGGCAACTTTTTATTGTAGTGTGTGTAAAAAATCGTCACTTTTATCACTTTTTACCCAGTTTTATTATATTTTTACACAGTTTCACTGCGCAAACTCTTATTTTATTATGCCTAAAATTTAATAAAACATCGCCAGGTACACATCACAGACAGTTTGCAGCGTGACTGGCTCGGGTATGCCGAATTCGGCGTACTATTTTATGCCGCATTTTACAAGTACGACGGCGGTATCTAGTCGAGCAGAGCGAGACCAATCATTTATCTATGCTGGGGTTATTAATAATCATATTGAATACAGTCGTCTTCATGATTCTCACCCAGAAACAATTTATTCACAATGTAGGTATATAATATCAGTGAATAGTAAGTACCACTATATTCATTTGTACATAATAATATTATTTTAAGTAGATATTATTATTTACTCTTGATATGTCATAGTATTTTAATTTTAGTTCATACTAAACAAATGCAAGATGAAACCAGGCTAAAAAAATAAAACAAATATACATACAATAATCAGTTTTTATTTTATGCAGAAGTATATAATACCATACATACAAATAAACATTACATTGAAACATACAATTGTTTCATATCCTGTTTTGTAAAACAGTTTAAATAAGACAACAATGTCGTTTTATGCTCAGATAAAATAAAAACTAAAGATAGAGCCATGTTGGACGGCAGAGTGAAGCCGGTAGAAGTACGCCTCGCCTTATAAAATATTTACTAGTGAAAATGCAGAGTTGCGTAGTTAGAAGGTGTAAAATACAGATTAAGAATAAGGAAGATGGAATCACATTTTACACGTAAGTTAACTTTGAACCAATATTTTCAAAACAACTTGAACACAAAATATAAATATATTTGTGTGCATACGCCATTTAGCCTATGCCTATGCACTATGGCTTCACTGTGTTTTCTGCCAATGTCTGTCTTTAGTTCTTTTTTTGTCTGAGGTTTTATGTCCTTGTAATTTCGAGTAATCATACCTCACAGATTGTAAATTTTGTATGAGACAAAACATTGAAAGCATGAACACATTTTTTACACTTTTTGCACCAAGAACTATTCATACTTTTTACATATTTTTCTATTGTGTGGTCATAAGAACACACAATTTTTTTTTCTACGGACAAAATCTGAATAAATGTAGTTTATTACTCCTTAAATTCTAATTTTCACTACTGCTGCTAACAAACAAGGCAGTCTTTGAGTCTTTGAGACCGTCCCCATTGTGTAAAGAGAAACGCAGACACATTAATATGAAACCTAGTGACATTCACGAAGGAG
Organism: Synanthedon tipuliformis; assembly: GCA_947623395.1. NCBI lineage: Eukaryota > Metazoa > Arthropoda > Insecta > Lepidoptera > Sesiidae > Synanthedon > Synanthedon tipuliformis. The sequence continues at coordinate 6,846,744 of OX392423.1, forward strand.
TCAAGTCACGAGGTATTTTATCGTTTGGATAATAGTTAATGAAATTAGTTCTTGCGATGCGCGCGATTTCTGCGTAGCGTCTGACACTGCGGGCAATACCACTTGCCCTTCGGCGGCGCCGTGATATTAACGCAAGGGTAGTGGAACCACTCGTAGGGACACTGAAATCCATAACCATCAACTTCTAGACTAAACCATAATAGGGATATTGGCTGTACTCAAATCAAAAATATAATTTTGCAGGTAGTTCCGTAATAGATCAATAAAAGTGCATGACGTCACTTGTTCGCAAACATCACCTCTGTCAAAGACTACGAACATTAATTATGATTTGGAAACAAGTGACGTCACGACGGTCACATAATAAGTGTTGTCGGTGTTGAGCGAAATTTGAATAGGAAGACGTGAATTTAAAAGTATTTACATAATTTTAAAACACTTTTCCAAAAATTGTCAACATCCCTATTCCATTACTTTGATAGTATTTTGAGTCTATGTTATATCCTACTAAATTATTATACTTAAATGCGCAAGTTTGTGAGGATGGATGTATGGATGTTTGTTGTTACCCTTTCACGATTAAACGGCTGTACGGATTTGGATGAAATTTGGCAGTTTATTTAGCCTAGATTAACATATGGGATCAACATATTGTAAGCCGGTGGAGTGTAAGTGGTACCCCCCCGGTGGCGCAAAGTGAGCCCGGCGGGGTGTAAGCGGCACCCGGTGGTGTGTAAGTGGGACATCGGCGGTGTGTAAGTGGAACCGGGCGGGGTGCAAGAGTGATACATACGTCCTGGTTGTCGCAAGCGACCATGTCGCCGTAGGAGACCTGGTTGCAGATGCAGTAGCGCGGCTCGTTCGGGTCGTACGTCCACTCTTCCTCCATCGGCTCATCGCCCACCACACTGCTCACGGTCGTGTTCAATCCGCTGTCGACAAATTTGCACTTGCCTTAACGACACTTCACAACAAATTATTTAGTTACAAGTCTAAGATACAATAAAAAAAAACCTGCAGAGACGGCAGAGCAGAGACGCTAAAACTACGCCTTCCCCGTGTATATACACACAGTGGCTATACATACACGCATACAAATGCAATCAAACTACGCCTTGCCTTTTTAAAATATTAACTAGTGAACTTGCCGAAGTCTTCAAAAAATAAAAAGTAAATCACAAATTTCACATGTAAGTCAAACTTAACTAATATTTTCAATAAGAACAAAAAAAAATGAGTAGAAATTTTATGACTGTAATATTGGATTGGCCAAAAAGTCACGTCACTGCGGTGTTAAAGTATTTTCCTGTTTTAATTAAACTATAAAATGAAGATTTATTTAGTTTTATCAAAGTGGTATTCATTCATACATTCTCTATTAGCATGTCATTTATTCAGCGAACAAGTGGCCATCAATGTTTAAGAGGCCTTCAGAGGACTTGGGCATCGTTCGATTGCCTACATTTAAAGGAGCACCGGGACCTTATACTTTATGAATAAAATGTTGGAGAAAAAGTAAACGAATTATTGTTAGTGCCATTAAAATTAAAATTAATTAAAAGAAATGAAAAGTATAAAATCGAGTTAGGGTAGCATTATCAACAGCAAACCCCCCTCAAATTCAATTTACTAACATATTTCCTAAATAGGGGATTGCTGATAAAAGATTGGTAATAACGGTAGCTCCGCAAAATGATATTTGAGAGGATTATAGAGGAAATGAATAGAGAGAGCCATACACGAGAGTGGGCGAGTTGGATCTGCTGGCGGCTGCGGTGGCGACCGGCGCGTGTGACGTCACGCCCGACGACGAGTAGCTGCTCTTCCTGCAACACACAAACACACCACGGAATTAATCGTCTTTATTTATAATGAAATGAATTGATTTATTATCTAGGCTGCCAATCTCATCTTGTTTTAGTTCGTAGATTTTAAAATAAAGAGCGGCCAGCGTACAATGTAAGCTCCATGTAATAAGCATAACGAACTGAGATAATATTAATATTCTTCCCATTATTAAACAAGTATTAATTCTGTTTATTATTTACCAAGTATTTGCTATTTTTGTACAAAAATATGACCGGGTTCGATTCCTGGTTGCCGTATGAGCGTAATTAGATGCACTTACTTCTGTTTGTGCCTTTTGTTGGCGGACGTTGAGGAATGTGCGATGGTGTGATGACCGTGGGCGCTGCCTTGCGCTTGCGCCGTTGGTATACCTTTAATATTAATAATAAAGTCAATAAAGTAAATGAATTATTATCTATCATGGCTATTCAGCCATCATTAGCCACCCCTTATGTGGATGCGATAAGTGTGCTCTTGAAGACTATTTAAGTAGCATTATTCCATGTTAACTGACATATTAACATCAATTTTGAAGAAAATCTAACAAAAGACCTTGTCGAAGAATGGTTAAGGTGCTTGCTTTACCACTCTTTCTCAGTAACTTTTGCAATATTAGGTATGTACATACTTTGAAATAATTCAAGAGGAGCTGTACTCTACTTGTTTACAGTAAAACAATGAAGAAATAATTTCTAAGGGAGACTTCCTCATTATCGTGACCGTTTTAAGTAAACCCTAGTAGTGATGATGGCGACAAGTCATACCGTGGTCCTGATGTGCAATATGTTGATGGTGATGCGGATGCAAGGTGTGATGGGCCAGCTCGCCACCGGCAACCGCTTCGTACGACGCCTTCAAGGAGGCCGTTCTTCGCCCCTGTTGCATCTACCCCACAAACCATCATTCTTATCAATCTTACTACCACAAAGGCAAATTAATGAACTTGGTATGAAGTAGACCAAAGGTGACGGAACGAACCTGTTGTGTCGCGGCGATGGCCTGACTTGCGGCTGCCGCAATGGCGCTACCCGCGTGACCCAACGAGTAAGACTCGCGCCCTAAGGCAGCCTACAAACAACATCAATATTTAATTTATCACTTTCATATACTAATATTGAGAGTTTATCGTCAGATCAGAAATGAGGAGACCCGCAGTCGTACGAAAGTTACCGACATAAGCCGGCGGATTAGTAAATTGAAATTATCGTCAGACTACGTGACATTAGCAGATAACAAGCTTTTCCCCATAATTTTCAGATATGTTTCAACTAAAAACAACCCTAATATCAAAGAGTCTTGTAGGCATATTTATAGGCATACTAGCTGGTGCCCGCGACTTCGTCCGCGTTCTGGATGAAAGGTACCCCCTTGTCCTTTCCGGTGTCCCAGACAATGTGTATGCAAAATTTCATAGTGATCGGTTCTGTAGTTTTTGCGTGAAAGAGTTACAAACATCCATACATCCATCCATACACCCATACAAACTTTTGCATTTATAATAATAGTACGTATATCTATAAACAGTTGTAGATATTGGAGTTATCGATAGGGCAGATTATGACCTTTGAGAAAATCACTATTAAACGTTTGCACCGTCTTTGATCTGCCCACATTTGTATGGCAAGAGAAGTGAGGATAGACAAACCTGAATGGCAGAATCGGTCCTGGAGAGTGCAGGGGCCGCGTGTGTGCGAGACTCGCGCGGAGCCCAACCGTCCGTTCGACGCTTCTCGGAACGAATGCGATATCTAAAACACATTTTAATTATTTCCCCAAGAAAAAAAAAATTGTAAAAATTTACATATTTTATTTCTCTTGCTTCAACCTTTAACCTACCTTCACTTTTGGCGATGACAAGTAAAAAGAACTACATATTACCAAAAAAACCACTACACAAAACAGTAAAGAATATTAATTAGAAGCATAAATTTGGTGAAAGAAAATCTATTATACATAAAATCTACATAAAATCGACAATTATAAAGAAAAAATGTAAGCTACAACCCCTTAAAGTACAGAATAGGAGGTAGTACCTGCTCTCTTTGTAATGATTGTTGTTGGAGCTGCTTGTATGGTTGGTGTTAGAGTCCAGCTCCAAAGATCTTTTCTCCAATAGCTCTGTTATGCCTTTATTGTCCGCTTCCAGCTCACATTTGAACTTGTACAACTCTGTATCTGGAAATCAATTATTACATAATATATTAAATGATGACACTATCACATTATTATTTATCTGATAAATATATTTAGAAATGTTATATTCCTTCCTGTAATGTTATATCACAGGTAAATAATAGATTACAATTTTAAGTAAAAATAACTAAAACTCCACTTGAGATGGGCTGGTTCTAGTCCTTGGGGGACTTTGGAACCATCACCATTCTTCAGAACGGTCACTGCTCGTCAGGAACCATCACTGTCACAATTTTAACTTTATTTTTTAAGTCATGAGTCTGATGTCATACTAATGTGATAAGATATTATCTCTTTAAAAAGGATGAGGTTTCTCACATGATTAACATTAAAATAATATCAAACTTGACCTGACCGCTTTGGACTTGATGGGACCTATTTTGGAAAATTCAAAGAAAAATGGTGAACTTGACTTGACTAACTAGTCTGGGGATTGAATTTTGCCTTTATTTAAAAAAAAAAACTATTGTAAATTGCTATTTTTACAAATCACACTGTCAAAATCACCAGATTACGAGACTAGTACTAATAATAGTATGTAGTAGTAATACTCATACTAAAAATAAGGGCCGTGATTCGACGGTGGATCCAGGCTGCTTCTGTCCAGTACCATTGGAAAATTATGGGGGTCCTACCGCTGATGGTGATAATGAATAGTCACAAGCAATGTTAAAAAAACTTGATGGTAAGTGCTGGCAAGTTAGCACAGAGACAGGTTTTTCTAATTAAGTAAAAAGCTTACCCAATTTCCTCAAATAGCGATCAAGTAATTCATACATCTGCTTGGACAATGCGACTTTTTCATCAGCCTCCTCCAATGTCTTATTGTAACCTCGTTTTATATCAGCAAACTCAGTGTTGGCGTCTTCAGTACTGATATCATTGCGACGACATCCAGAAAAGAGTGTTCTCACTCTCTTCTCCAGTGTATCCATATTATCTAAATTAATAGCCTCCGTTTAATATATTTTCTTTCTTTTTTACTACACAAAGGGTTGGGAGTACACAAAGGGTTGGGGCATAAGGAAACAAGCAACACCAGGGGTAAGAGGCAGGTGTGCTGCCAACCTTATTAAATTACTAGCTGGTGCTCGCGACTTCGTCCGCGTGGAATAGTTATTTTGGGAATCATTTGGGTATCTCGAACGGTTTTCGCAGTGCATGCAACGGAAGCCCTCAAAGATGAATAATTTTCCCCGTTTTTTCCACATTTTCGACTGTTTCTTCACTCCTATTAGTCGCAACGTGATGTTATATAGCCTAAAGCCTTCCTCGATAAATGATCTATCCAACACAAAAAGAATTTTTCAATTCGAACCAGTAGTTCCTGAGATTAGCGCGTTCAAACAAACAAACTCTTCAGCTTTATAATATTAGTATAGATTCACATTAAAGAGTTTATTTTGTTTGGCTGATGTATCAATGCAATGCGAAAACTACTAACTCTAGAACAACATGACTTTATTTCATAACGCACTTTTTTTTAGAAATTTTATTTATAGCAACCTTTCTCGTTTAACCAACACGCTTGTAAAATATTATGTGAAGAATAACTTGTTGCTATGTAAAAGACTAGGATCATCAAGTATTTATGAAAAAATTCAAAATATAGTATTAGTAATAATGTTAGCAATAAATTTTAACAATTACAATACTAACTTTGGACGGATAAATCCATTTCTCTCATATCAGTGAATCTATCTCGTAATTCTTGAGGTAGATGCTCAATCACTGAAACAAGAGTTAAGTTTGTAAGTATATAAAATAAAGCTATATTAAATTCAATAAAAGGCAAATGTTACAAAAAATAGCAATAACACAGAAATATACAAGCTTGCATTGTTGCAAATGGAAAATAAATAAAAACTGCATCTGTGAAAATTTTAAAAACCTCGGCCTGCAATTTTAAAATTACCGCTTTTTCTATTGCAAGTCACAACAGCGCTACCAACTTATTGATTTAAAAATATTACGTCATTCGCTTGAAGAGAACAAAGGATTACGTTACTTACTTTCCAAGTAATCTTCGAGATACAACATTTTTGGTAAGTGCTATTTATGTCTTTAATTTACGAAAACGCAAGTGGCTAATTAGACTTCTATTTAAATGTTGAACAAAAGACTAATTTCTGTATAAAATTCTTACAACGCAACGCTTTCTTCTCGACGAAAGGTTTGTTTGTAGTACAGAACAATTAAATTGACATGCATATTGCTTTCGTTATTACTCTGTAGAAAATACGCTATGCTTACATACGCTAACCAAATATGAAGTATACAGAATAAAATGATACTACGCTCAAGTCACAGTACATATAAATTGCTTATATGATATATTTAATTGCTTTTTTTTTAGAATTATGGCAATCCATTATTATTGTTTTTGTATTTATTGCATTGACCTGTTATATATTACCACGGACAGGCTGTCCCATAAAAATGGCGGATAATTTCGTGTACAATTTTGAAACGCCGCCCTCGGAAGTAATTAGAACTAATTTTAGTTCCAACCAATTAATTTTCGGAATAACATTTTATATTATCTAAGTAGGTATAAAAGCTTTTGATTTTTTGGTCTCATCTGATTTTTGTTTCAATCAAATGCGTGCAATTCAAGTATTCAGTAATACCTATTTAATTTTTTCAGATCATAGACAATGATTCGGAGACCGTTAACAGAAATTACATTGACTCTCGACGATTTAAAAGAATACGAATCGTTACGACAAGAACAAAAATTGAATAACATGGCTGTAGAAAAATTGGCAAACGAAATGCAGCAGGATGCACCCTCTTTGGTTGTAATAAAAAAAACAGTCGAGGAAATTCAAAATAGAATCGGCTATGTACCGAAAAAGAAACCTAATAATGGTTAAAATTAAACAAACAATAAATATTAAAGCATTTTATTTAAGGCTAGAATTAAGTAATAAAACATTTTCTATTTAAAGTAATATGCGTATTTTAATTTATAGATAAGTATAAATATCGCTTACAGAATATAACTATTTAAAAACATTGAGGCTCATAAATTATGTGGGTAGATTTTGTATTTTCACAGATCTTTAACACTAGGAAAATCGCCTTTTTGTGGTACCTCCGTAACTCGATTTACGCGACGTAGACGCCATAGAATACAGCAAATTCTGAAAGAAGGTAAATATTTATATTTATTTCTTGTCGGCGCCGACACAATATCGGTTTCCGATAAGTGTGAATAGCTTCATATAAAATGCTCTGTGTCACTGGAACATCCATTAAAATCCGGGCCCGACAAGTGGCCGAACGAGCTCTAACCGTAAAAACCACCCCTGGTTTATGGTTTCCCCATAAATATCTATTTACTCACCTCAATGAAAGGAAATAGAAAATCTCAACAACACTAAGAATAGAGAAACCCATGAATAGTCCAAGCAGGCCGCCGCAGTTGGCGAGAAAGTCGGTTTGGCCGTATAGCTCCGAACGGCGGGAAGTGATGAATTGAGCTTCTTTGAAGAATATGAAGACACGCGCAAGTTTCAGACTGAAATCATAATTTATTTTATGATATTACTTATCATGCATTATGCAATCGTGCCATCTACCATGATATAAATGAAGAGTATATAACAGCAGTCAGCAAATGGATTTCTATCTTCTGTGACGAGGTTAACCATAGGGGCTGCTGCCCTCTTTCTCCATGGGCGTTGCACAGTAGAATAAAGTGGCTCTAGTATGAGTTTATAATGCCCGCACTCGCTAGTGAGAGCTTAAAATCAATTGTTCCACTTGCGGAACACGAGGCGCGGGCGAGGGTTTCATCCTTTCGTGGTTGAAGTTCCTCGATTCCGCACGAAGCGATACAGTTCCACCTTCCTTGTCCGAACTGCTAAGGAGTGGAACTCATTGCCTGCGTCTGTGTTTCCCCAAAATTACAACCTCGGGGTCTTCAAACGTAGGGTAAATGTGCATCTACTAGGTAAGCGTCGCATTTCCACCTTACATCAAGTGAAATTGCGGCCAAGGCTGCCTTGACTTTTATAAAAAAAAATTTGTGAATTTTCCATAATTATAAATTTTACGCTCTCGCTAGCAAATGCGGGCATCTCCTTCATCACAGGCGGGCATTATAAACTCATACTAGAGCTACAGAACACCTGTCACCACAAAGCATATTTTTTCGATTCTGTTATGATATGGTTTAAAATACTCTTATGGTGTAGGTAAAATACTTACTCATTATTATCCTCATTGATAGGTATTCTATAAGCTCGGTATATCGCTTGCCAATCATAATCAGCCTGCGAGGTTTCGGCCTCGTACTCTATAGAGGTGCATGCGGGCAAACATTTGCAATGAGACGCAACTTTCCTTGCATCTCCAAGAGTATCATTATCCACTGATTCTGTATCTAGCTCGGATTTCATTTCAACTGTAACTAACTCCACTGGAAAGGAAAGGGTGATTTTTCAATTATTTTAAAATTGAACTTGACATGGATTAAGTAATACCTACTTCTGTGAAGTTTACCTACTTTGGGCTTTCTTCACACAAGCAACGCTGCCAGCATTGCACACGGTCATGTTGGGTCCATCTGAAACAATGAATAGGGCTCAAAATACGTGTTTGTTTGTGCGATGACCTTCTCGTTTGACGTGAATCGTTGTCCGCTGAGATATTTTTCACAAATTTGATAATTCATCTATACTAAATATTATAAAGCTGAAGAGTTTGTTTGTTTGAACGCGCTAATCTCAGGAACTACTGTTTCGAATTGAAAAATTCTTTTTGTGTTGGATAGATCATTTATCGAGGAAGGCTTTAGGCTATATAACATCACGTTGCGACTAATAGGAGCGAAGAAACAGTCGAAAATGTGGAAAAAAACGGGGAAAATTATTCATCTTTGAGGGCTTCCGTTGCGTGCGCTGCGAAAACCGTTCGAGATACCCAAATGATTCCCAAAATAACTATTCTACGCTGACGAAGTCGCGAGCACCAGCTAGTAATTCATGGTTGGCGCTTGTGTAGCATTGGTTTTGTTGGTTGAGTAGTTTAGTAGTTCATAAAACCACCGTAAATAAAATGAAAATACAGCGCCACACTCAAATGCCACAGCGCTTCATTATGGTAGCCGACCAACACTTTCTCATATTATAGGTCCTCCTCACCTCTATTCTCCATTGTAAAGTAATAAAAAACAAATGAAATATACAACGTTAGAAATCCCATTTAGACATTCATCTAACTTGACAGCTCATAGCATAGTAGTAGTAGTTAGTAGTAGAAGGAACTTCTACAATTATATTTTTCTAAAGGGCTTTAAAAAATTAGAAGGACATCTGGTGAAGTGTATGGAACTTCAACTTCAAGGATGTCAACTTTTGTTGACCTTTTTTATGTTAAGTCGACAGATAGGCTGACGGTCCACTTGATGGTAGGCGGGAATCGATCTCGGAGTTCCTGAGAAGTTAGGCAAGCACTCTTACCACTCGTCCTACGGTCACCTTGACGTAAAAAAACAAAAAGGATAGATAAATACTTACGTGGCATGCCGAAATGAACGCAACCGCACCGCACGTATGTAAAATTGGTTAAACATTCCGTCTCGCAGTTAGACTGAGTGTAAATTTTGTAATACTGCAAGTAACGTTCGCTTGGAAAATAGCATTGTCGGCTGAAACAAAATGTTACCTATTTTGGGTAATTAGTTTAGGCACACCTTATGAGGAAAGATGTTGTGAGCCTTAGGCCGTTCTAGTTCTAGCCTATTTTGTTTTGCAAAAAACTGTCGCAGCGGAGCAGGCTTTAAATAAATACTTAAATGATTTTCATGAAATACTAAACTGACTAAGAATGATACTTAATGTTTTAAAAAGAAACTATTTTTTTCTAATTTATTGAAGCTAATTTTTGGTAGATAAGTTATAATTAAGTACAAATGCAATTAAGTATAAATATTTCGAGGGTTGCCTGGTGAAACCCGATAAGTCAAAAAAGTGCGATTTTGAGCTAAAAGTAGTTTTATAGTAATTCGATGTCGCTCTATCTAGTGGTAATTACAGATAAGCAGATTTAAAAGGTATCACGGAAATATGTCGAGTAATAACCCAATAAGTTCTTAATTTCAACTTTTATTTCGGTACTAAATATTAATAAGTATACTTAAGGGTTATATTTTTAGTGTTACTTAGTAGTAGAACCATATAATATATATTTATAGGTATTTAGTGCAATGAAATTTGTACTAAATTAAATTAAATACAATATGTAAAACCAGTTACTACTGTTTACCGGGTTTTACTTCATTACGATTCAGTCTTAAAAAGGATTTTAATGAAAACCAGAATACGTTAAAGACATTTGTCGGGTTTCACTTTTACTATTTTTCATGTTATAAGTACAAGTTACTAAAAAGGGAAATCCAATAAAAATACTTATAGTTTTTATCTGAAAGAAATCTTTAAAAAATACTATTTAAAGTCTAGTTATCGGATACTCGCACGAGCCTTTAATGAAATTCATTCAAACGTTATCCGGGGAAGAACCCAATAAGTATGGTTGACGACTCCAAGGCCATGCACACAGGCATAGTCTCGGGCAGTTAACGACACGGTCCCAAGCGCTTTAGTGCGTCAATGCTTATTATAGCCATTAAAAGTTGTCTTACATATTAGAAGGTGGTTGTGTATTTGTTAAAAGTTGTGTGATGGGTGTGGGTAACCGAGGCAGAAGATTTGTGCAACAATCTTGCAGTAACACGCTAGAAAATCTAATTTAACCTTAAATTAGGTACGTGGAATTGATGTACAAAATAACATTAGTGATGCTACCTAGTGAGTGTTTAATTAGCAATTAAACTCAGTGTTCACAGAAGTAAATCATTTTTTTGATGATTTAGGGCGAATTTGCATTTCTGTAGAACATGATTGTTCAGAAAGAGCGCCTTCTTATGTTCCAGATTCAGACAACGATTCACCAAAGCAAATTGATTCCGACCATGATATTATTCCTGAAATTCCGAGTCCATCCAAACAGAAAGAACTTTCTATGGTAATGTTTTAGAGCGAGTTTGGATTTCAGTAGAAGGTACTTCTTCAGGCATACTTGATTGCTATGTTCTAGATTCAGCGAATGATACACCAAAACCAATTGACTCTGACTGTAATGACAGTATGATTCCTAAAAGATCGAGTGCCCGTCCACAAGTGGAAAATATTGCTTATTCAATTCTTGAAAACATTTTGGACTTGCGTCAAACCATTAAGGCGACGTAAGAAAGCGCAACCATCAGAGTGGAAAATAAATATTGCCAAAAAGCGAAAAATTGAAGGTCTGTCTTATGAGACCCAAAGTATTAAACGCCCTGTTAAAGTTCCAAAGCCTGTTCAAATTATTGAATGTGAGCCTATTGAATGTGGTCATTGCCTGTTCAAATGTACTGAAAAGTTTACATCAGATGAACGTGGCACTGCTACTGATGGTGGGTTTGAATGTCTCTTAGCTCTAGTTTTTGGCGTGTTTGGCTTTGTATTTGAAACATCTAACTGACGAAAATCCTCTGGTATGTCGTAGTTATAAAGTACATTTTCAAATCTCCTTTTATGTATCGAATTCTTTTGATTTTCAACCAGTTCAAGTCTATTCGTGGTATCTTTATTTCTATTATTCTGTTATAGTGGCACTAAGCTTTTCCAAGTCCAACATTTCATTATATTTAAACTCTTTGACTTTATAGCTACGAGCATCTATTTCATTTTTTTCTTTCCTTCAACAGTGTCATCGCATTTCATTTTTTTTAGTTCTAGCCAGTTTAAAGAAATTCTTCCAGTCAGAAACGCTATTGAACGTTTTGTTTTGTATTCTATGCATGCAGCTATTGAACACGATTCAAAAAACATAACAGCCAATAGTATTTCTCACTGAAATAATTAATTTCTTTAAACTGACACTGTTGAAGGAAAGGAAAAAATTGAAATAGATAGCTATAAAGCCAAAGAGTTTAAATATAATGAAATGTTGGACTTGGAAAAGCTTAGTGCCACTATAATAGAATAATAGAAATAAAGATACCACGAATAAGGTCTTGAACTGGCTGAAAATCAAAAGAGTTTGATACATAAAAGGAGATTTGAAAATGTACCTACTTTATAATTACGACATTTCAGAGGATTTTCGTCAGTTAGATGTTTCAAATACAAAGCCAGACACGCCAAAAACTAGAGCTAAGAGACATTCACACCCACGATCAGAAGCAGTGCTATGGCCAGAAGATTTAGAACCTAGGTACGGTAGTCAGATAACTATAAGTATTGCTAAAAAAAGGATTTTTTTAGCAATACCACACAAAAAACTAAAAAATAGGTATTTTATGATATATACTTATATATCATCATCATCATCATCATCATCATCATCTCAGCCGCAGGACGTCCACTGCTGGACATAGGCCTCCCCCATAACATATATGATATAGGTATATATAGTACCCACAAATGTCAGACCAAATAAGAACTAACATAATTTTCCGAGCAACATATTAGTGTATTTCAATCAGAGATTTCAATTAATAATGCATAATTATTAATTAATAATACTTTGCTTTGCAATTGTAAAGCAAAGTAATCTAGAAATTAAACATACATGTCTGGATCGTAAGGCTTTAGGCCTTCTGATGTTGTCATCATTTTAGGTTTTATCGCAACGATTACTTCTTGTGAGAGGGGAGATCTGAAGTACTGTTGTGATAACCTAGGCAATTCGGCGGGGTTATGAAGTAAAATCTGAAAATATTATTATATCTGATTAATTAATTATATTGTAGGAAAATTTCATGAGTGAGATATACAGTTTATAGGAATATAATACCTTAAATCCTTGCACCGGACCCTTGCAAAGGTAGTCTAGATCAATTGCTTTAGCTTGTAATAAGAAAGTTAATCCAGCTTTAGCGCCATATCCCTGAGAAATGAAATGTTATTGGTTATTTTAAGCCTCAATATACCTCAATCTAAGGAATGTGTTTTATTACATAAAAACTGTTTTGAATGGCGTCAAATATAAGTAAATGTTGATTTTCCTTCAAAGGACATAAATGTTACCTATAGTATGCAATGATACCTAACTTTGGTAAGTTAAGGCTGAGTTTGGCTTTATTGCATTAGACCACCTGACCAGACCATGTAAAAATCTCAGTAATAAATTATTATTAAGTACATACTACTTAGTTGCTAACTTTTATAAAGCAAATGTAATCTTTGACGGTCTAAGTCTAAGGTCTAAAGTGGCGTACAAATTCGTATACTGAATCAAGCATTCCAAATTATATTATAGATTAGCTCGTGCCCGCGACTTCGTCCGGGTTGAGAATTAAAAAATGAAAATTTATGACCAATGAACTTCGATTATTTCGGTCCCTAGGAGTTCGATATCCCTTTCTCAAGTTATAGATGGTTATAGATGTGGCAGTCTTTGGTGAAGTAAAATAAGACCTACTTACGCTCTGTTTAAAAAAAATTAGTTCTCTACATTGAAGCCCTGATTATAGTTTTAGTATTCTTAGGTTTTAGTAGTGTTCTTACCGAGCCCCTGTGAGGATAGGTTTCCAGAGGCGTATTTGGGGGATAACCTTGTTCTAAATTCCATGTTTCTTCTTTTAATTCGTCTCCGTACTCCAGGTAAGAATATTCCTTTTGTAAACTGTAAATAAAATTTATTATACTTAGGGCCTCTTTCACCAACTACAAGTAAAGTGCTGATTAGTTACTTTTCAAGTAATGCTACTTGGCGAGTAAATGTTACGAGTATCTTGTGTCAAATTCATTCAAATGACCCTTTGGTAATGCTACTCGAAGATGGTGAAACTCGTACGCTTTCTTACCGGTGTATTTAAATGGTGGTTAGCGTACTTGACACTTTACTCAGAGATGGTGAAAGAGGTCTTAGACTGAGATACCCAAAGTTAGCATGACCACTTTGGTTTCCAGAAAAACTCGACATTGTGCTAGGTTTTTTTTTGCATCAGCATTGCCAACTAGCATGGTTCAACTAGTATAATATAACTAGCTGGTGCGCGCGACTTCGTCCGCGTTCTGAATGAAAGGTACCCTATGTCCTTTCTGGTGTTCCAGACAACGTGTATGCAAAATTTCATGGTGATTAGTTCAGTAGTTTTTGCGTGAAAGAGTTACAAACATCCATACATACATCCACACATCCATACAAACTATCGCATTTATAATATTAGTAAGTACGGATATGGGATATAAGTAATCATGTAAATCACACAGATATATTTTTAAAGAAATAGCAGTGAACACCTACTTGTCCACTCTGAATAATTCGTCTGCGGCCAATGTGTTGAAAGTGTAACAAAGTCCTTCTTCAGTTAAGATAGGGGAAAATAAATTGGAGCAGTTGTCTTTTGGAATATCCTTCCATTTGCATCCGAAGAAAACGTCAGTTATATTAGGCGAAACCTGGAACAATGAATGACATGGAGTTAAGGAAATTTATTAAAAAAAAAACATTGGATATAATTTTTCGACGAGTTTACTTAACGCGTTGCGAGCCCTCGCTTCGACTTTTGCCTGAGCTATATTTTTTCTTTTCTTTTTGGCACCTTTTCATCACTTTATTTCTAATATTTATTATAACACCCTTATTAGGACATGAACATATTCTTATTATAAAGATATCTATAATAACTTAGTCCTATTATAAGATATTATTGTAAGTTTTCCATTATCTAAAACTAATTGCTGTCTGGATTAGTCTACCGTGTGATTTAAATTAAGTAAAGAGATAGAAACACTCACGTCTTTCAAATTATTAACAATTTCTTCACCGCTGGAAAATTTTCTTCCGTCCGGTGGGGCGAGGTGATCGTCACACACCAATGATACATCTTCATATAACTCTCGTCTAGACATGGAAAAATAATTTTAATTACAAGTAGGTACCTAATCTGTTAACTCATGATCGACATTGCATTTTTTTTATAACAGATACACAGACACACACGTCGAACTTATAACACCCCGTTTTTGTGTCGAGTAAAAATCCTTTCATAGTGGAAAATAAATAATCTTTATTTTAATTGAATAATTATTTAAAAACATTGACGTAACACGCTGATGTTGTCTTTTAACTTTTTAGTCTAGTGTAGGTATAAAATGAAAGCTAGATATTTCTAAAGTAGTTAAGTCTGGCTGAATTCCAAGAACCCCTAGCGGGTCGACCTTGGTTGCCAAGAGTCGAATTATGTAATACCAACAATTTGACTAGTATGAATGGTTCATATAAATCACGACAGTTACAAAGACGAGTCTGTATGATACAACAAATATGCACTGAAAATATCTATTGTACTAGCGTAAATATGTTTCCTGTAAAGAATTTTATGTTTCTTTAAAAATATTGAAATATAATTTAACCCCGTCTATTTTGTTATTATATATAAGTAACTAGCTGATGCCCGCGACTTCGTACGCATTGAAAAATAAATAATTTATAAGCAATATAACGCATGACGTCTGCAATGCTATTATACTTTTGCCAGGCGTTATTTCTTTTTAATAAGAAACAGTAGGTACTTTTTTTCTTTTTTTCTGATGAAAGATACCCTATGTCCCTTCCGCTATCCCTGACAACAAGTATGCGATATTTCATGATCATTGGTTGAGTAATTGGGGCGTTGAAGTATTACGTAACGCAACCCCTTCCCTCCATGTAACGGGTCGAAAGTTTTACTGTATCCTATGGATATGATTTTTTTATACACATTTAAAATTTCACTTTTAAAGACAAACCTAATTTAAATATGTACCTATACTTCATTATTTATATTACTTACTCCTCTTCTGTAATGTTGGCCGTGGCGTTGTTGTAAAGATGATAATACTTGGTGAAGTTGAATCTCGTTTGCATAGCTTTTGTCTCAAAGCAAACTGTCACAGCTGGGTATGGAATCTTGAATAAAAATCAATCAAGTTAGCTACAGAATACTGCGTTCTACTGTCATATAGTAATAGTAATGGAGTCAGTCTGCAACCCGTCCGCAACACTCTCATATAATGCAGGCCTACTATATTGTTCTGTTTCGGCGTGTGCGTTTTAGACGCCAGAGTTTATTCTCCCATTACATACTAACTTGCTCCTCACTACATATTATAAAGCAAAGTCCCCCGCCGCGTCTGTCTGTCTGTTTGTCTGTCTGTCCATATGTATGCTTAGATCTTTAAAACTACGCAACGGATTTTAATGCGGTGTTCACTATTGGATAGAGTGGTTCTCGAGGTTTTAGTATATAATTTACAAAGTAACAAAGTAACTGGTAATTATGAAAAAAAAAATGTACTTATTTATGTAAGAGTTTGCGTTAATAGTGTTTATTAATCATCGTAAGAAGCATTATCGTTCCTTACTCCTTCTTGGGAAATTTATTTTGACGAGATTCAACCGTTATCTTCATGCTCCAGATTACTCCTCATATATTGCGAGACATCATGGCAAGTAGCTGTTACCATTGTTTACTTTTAAAAAAATGTAAAGACTAGAAACAAAAGAATTTAGTGACGCATTATTTTTGTTTTTATACTCCGTATTTTAATATTAACAAATGATTAACAATCGCTGTTGAGTGTTAAAACACTTATTGAGTCTATCGCTCATTTTATTAAGTTATAGACAGGCATTGAATTTTATACTTTTAGATTATCTCTAGGGGTATCTACTTTTTTCTATATGAAAAAAAAAAGAAAAAAAAGTTTAGGAGTTAAGGCGTGAAAGCGTAACAAACAAACAACAACTCACTTTCGCATTTATAACATTTAAAATGAAATAACATCAGATTGCAAAACGAAAATTAGAATCCTGGCCAGTTCTCACTGGCTCATTACGTCTTCATGTATGAATTAATAATGAAACATTCCCTTGCTATCCGCTGCGGGCGAGTTTTCTATAAAAATATTAGGTAAAATAAACATGACAATTCGCCCGAACCGGGCGAGGTAAATTCGGGCGATTTGTCCACAAACTCGATGGAAGACCTTCCCTAACTATGATGGATATCGTCTTCAGTACACAGGGAAGAGGCTATACCCCACAATGGGCCTTAACATTTAATTTTGTAACACAGAAGTATAATTACCTGCCAAACGGGAGTCGGATTTTCAGCGAAGCTCACAATCACTGGACTTTCATTCCATTTTATATATACTTTCCTTATTAGTCCCGCGCACAGAACAACGCAGCAGGTGAACATGAACAACCAAAAAACCCTAAAACAAAAATCAATTGAGTAGGTACATATATCTATAGGAGTATAATCATAATAATACCTTATAGGTAATTAATAATATACAGAATACATATATTATTACACATAGACACAACATCAAATTATTATTTAATTTATATTCAAAATTATTTAGAAAAATGTCTAGTTTTCCTTAAGCAGAGTTCCAAGGACCTCGTTGTATAGCAAGGCTAATTTTATTGGCCGAAATAATGACTAGGTCTTAATATCTCTATAATATTTTATTTTTATTTTATAAAAATTTTATAAAATAAAATAAAATAATATAAAAATTACGTGTCAGGTTGTTTGATGCCAATGAACTCCTAAACTACTGAACCAATTTTAATAAAACTTCGCAAACATCTGTAATTTGGTTCAACTTAAAAGATAGGATAGTTTTTATGTTGAACCCGGGCGAAGCCGGGAGCGTGTAGCTAGTATTATATACTAAAAGTAAGAATAATAGTTCACTTAGTAATAATAATACTTCACAAAGTTATCTTTTAAAATAGAATTGCTTTCTTAAAAACGGTCTAGACTGGAAACAAATAAAAAGAAATCTTACTTCTCCACAAGAGTTCTTTCCTTTTCTCCAATATATTTTAAACCATGTAAATTTGAGTTCGCAGTGTAATCTATTAAATATTCTTTAATGAAATTATTCTTCTTCCGTTCCTTCCATTTGTTATTTTCGAGTTTGAGATTATTTTCCAAATCATTCTCCGGCAACTTTTCGACGCTTTCGGACCTGTAACAAATGATAAATGGTAAGATCAATTAACTTCGGAAAAATGTTTGACGCGAATTACGTCGTCGTCAACCATAGATTTAGTATTACTTACTACCGTACAGTATATCTATGCCGTCAACCGTACTCTAGTCAAAGAAATGACGGGTAGATGCAACCGTCAACAGATAAATAACCGGATGGTCTTTTAGTTGATATTTAACTTAGTTGAAACCCCGCTTGGGAGCCCAGAGTCGGGGATAGTTGTTATTTTTTTTTGAAAAAAATATGTCGAGGAAACTGATTGAAAAAGCGGTTGCCTCAAAGTTCATACCTACCTTTGATTACATGATGATTTAATGCCAATTGTCATCCGAAACGGTTGAGCCTTTGTCGCGTATGTGAGAAAAATTTTTTTGGGCAAACTGCTAAAAATAGCAACAAATAGAAGAAAGTGGAGAAGCATCGTAGGGACGACCAAGGAGGTTGAACACGTCCGTGTACTTCATCCGCATGACCACGACCTCTCTGACAAGAGTGTGCGCCTTGATATATTATTTATCAGTCAGTTGCACAAAGCTTCTTTAAAATTGGCGTTAACTAACGAGTCCTTATCCCGGTTCACAAAACGATTGACGGCCCCTTTAAAGGCGCTAATGTCGCTTTGTGCAACGCTTTTTTTCTTAAAGATAAGGTCTTGTTTGACACTTCTTTAGTTAAATTTTAATGGAGCATTAAAGTTGACGTTAATGTAGCTTTGTGCAACACTTTGATGACTCCTTAGGTTTTAAAGGCGACTTTATAATTTAAAGAACGTTCTTGCAACTGGCTGTAAAACTGCTAGAAAATTTCTTGGAAAGAGTGTTTTCATATAAAATTTTCAGAAAAAAATCTTTGTGAAGCCATACTTAAAAACTATGATGCCTAAAAACGTTGGACCTAAAAACTATTTTGCGCAAATTTAATACCCGTAAAATTCTCAAGTCACAATTAAACAAATAAAAAAACAATGCTTTGATTTTTATTGATACCTACTCAGCGTATCTCTTTCTTCTTCCATGCATACTCGTATTCGTAATGAATACGCTATTTTTTTTAAAGACTGACTCGTTTACTTATGGATTGAGCTCAAGTGTGGATTGCTTAGGCATTGCTTAGTCTTAATCCGGCACTGATCGTCGTCGTCAACGTTTTTAAAAAAAATAACTCACTCTTACGCAACTCTTACGAGTGTTCAATGCAGACTGACGTTTTTAATTATTATTTTTTGTTTAAAAGAAGCTTAATCTAAACTACAGGTTAAGGGTTACACAGATAATTGGGTTTCTTTTCTCTTATTTATTAATATCTTATGTTACCTACGTATTTGGTATTACAGCTGATGTAACTCGCGTAGTTTATTTTTTAAATATAAGGCGAGGATTTAGAAGAAAAGTGTTACTTTTTGTTGCCTAGTTTAACTGCTTAGATTAAATTAGAACTTAGATAAAAATACAATTCTTAACATAACAGTTTGAACATTAACAAAAATCAAGATGTGTGTTACTGAACAGGAGTTGGTATAATCTTCGAGAGAGTATGAAGGACATATTGATTAGCTTCGTGGACTAAACTTAAGTACCTTTCAGATCACAAGTAAAGAAAAAGTTTTGAAAAATCGCAACGTTACTGACAGATTAGCCGCTCGCGATTGTTTCTTCAATACTTATTGCACGATATATCCTAGGATATTGAAGTAGTTTTCTATTACCATATTTTTATTTTATTTAATATGTCGGTCATGCATTTTATTTAAATTTTTTTAATAAAATATCTGAGTTTAACAAAACCTGGTTTATACGAAAATTTTCAAAATTTTGAGTCATATGCGCGAGATAAAGTTATGCTATAATTAAATTTTTTAAAGTTAATTATTATTTATTTGAACATAATACAACATTATATCACTTCAACAATAGGATTAAATCACTTAAATTTTTTCCCATACATTAGTTTGGATACAAAGATAACAAAATTCTCTCTGGATTAGCTCTGGATACAGTTTGATTCTGCAGATATATATCTATCATATACAATTATATATCCAAAATTTAATTACACCACTCGATAGGTTAAGGATAAAAGAATTTTTTGATATCATGGTATATTCAAATTCTTTGGATATATACACATAATAAGCTCAAAAATAATATTACTCGTATCGTAATGTAAGTAGGTACCTACACGTTTTCACGTAAAACACACGACCGCGTCTGCGATGCAGCAAAACCAATTTTTATTTTTTGTTATTTTCGCGTTAAGGTTGTATTCTAGCTGTGCATTTCTTATTTATCATATTATAATTATTTATTTACCTGGAGCGACGCCTCATGGCTGTTAGAAGCAGCCGTAACGTTTGGTCACTCAAAAACTTCTGTCGGGCTTGGTCACACTTTTGTTATTACTGTTAATATCCCAAAGGACCCTAGCTGTCAATTAAGAAATTAAAATTCTATTTGTTTGGTCACATTTTGTAATATTGTGTTAATGAAAAAGCCAATGACAATTCGTATAATTACAAAAATTAAGGCGACATCTAGGCAATAATATTAATACGTGTACATACCTTGTCACGTTATTATCACTCAATGTCATCTTCAATAATGCACTAGCGATCCGCTCCTGGCTTGGCACTAAGTAATGCAATTTTTTTTTGTAATTTACATACAAAAATCTTCCTTGTCTCTTTCTACTGGTGAAAACAGTATTAAAATCCGCTGGGTGGTTTAAAAAATGTTAGCGGAAAAACGAGCAGAGGCGGACAGCGACTTAATTTTATATATTCTTTACATATAATATATGTACACTTGAGAATCTTTTATTTTTTGAAGTCACAGCATTTCAGGCGAGGACTGCGAATCGAATGAATTTCATGTCTGTTGAAGGTTATATTTTAAAAATAACTAAATAATATGCGAATAATATGACGCTAAGTCGACACCCACACGTTATAACTATGTACATATCTGTATTTTGATAAATAGCTGAAAATGTTGAGTATTTTTTGTTTAAATGTTTAAAATTATCTTTTTTTTTGTTCAGAAAACTACAATGAAATAATTTGCATCATACGCCTTGTAATATCCAAATTTAATCACAGATTTACAGATACATATTTAGCCTTTCAAGCAAATCAAGCAGTTGAGGATCTTAATTCTTTTATAGGTATGTACCTACTGTATGAATACACGCCATTTGAGTGGACCTCTGAGGAATGCCCTTAGTGCCGCGACCATTGTCCCATTTGGGACAATTTGGGAATTTCAAAAATAAATAGTATGATGCCACAGACAGATACGCCCACTAAACACAGGATACACTTTTTTGCGTCGGGCGTTAAAATACAATATTTTATCATTGACAATATTTGCGCAGTTGTTAAAATATGTGAGTACTTACCATAAGTTTTCTATATAAAGTTTTCTATATAAATAAAATAAAATTAAAATAAAAAAAATAAAAAAAAGCCTTTTATTTCTATGCAGTAATGAAAAATGTTGAGATTATAAAAATTTTAAAGATTTAAATATTAGAATGACAATTTATAAAACAAATATTTAGTTTTAAGTTAGTGTAATTAAGTTTCTGCAAGAACCCCTCTACAGGTGAAAATCTCTAAGTGTGAAAGTTTTCTAAATAAGACACTATAATTAATTCGACAAAATCTATTATCAGAGCACCTACTTTTCACTGACAGCATCCAAGTTATTATATCACTAGCTGGCGCCTGCGACTTCGTCCGCGTGAAAAAAGTAGCCTATCCTGTGTCCCGTACGTCTAAATGTTAATCTACCAAGTTTCATGAAAATCAGTTAATTCGTTTAAGAGTTATGGAGGAACATACATACATAAAATGCCTACACTTACAGATTTATTATTAGTAGGTATTGATGATTGATTGATGATTTAGATATCCGACAAACCGACAATTTTACTTACGATATCACTTATTATAACTTTCTATTACTTAATATTGAAAAGTTAACTATCTTATATTCGTTGCTTTAATGCAAATGAAAGCAGGCTCTTTAATTTTAGTTATTTATTAGTGTTTTCAACAAGTCTGAATATATCGCCATCTATCTTCACATATTTTTGCCTTCAACTTGAGCTAATAAAATAATGATAATTTGTCTGTAGAAGTTAATTTAGCTTTACTTGTAAACAACGCAACTTTCATTAGATTAGCTAGAATTAAAAATCTAGAGATACCTATAATAATATATTTAATTGCATTACTACAATATTACCATGGGGTTCATTCATGTTAAAAGCTGGAGTTCATATTTTTTATATTTTCTAATAAGTACAACTTTTTTTCTTTGCATTGCTGCTGTGTTTTTTTGCTAGGCTTTTTTTCAACTTCATTAGTTATTTTAAATTATACTACAAATTACTATAGTTTCTATAATAATTTGAATACAGTATATAATATGTGTTATATATAATACAGGTATTTGGTGTACCGGTAACCTAAAATTATCCAAATATCCTTATGTTGCTAGGTACCTACTTATCTGATAGTCTTTATCATAAAAAATACAATTCAATTTTATCGAGTGAATACTCAGTCACTATTAAATGTTCTAAAACTATAATATTCAACTCAAATATGTATGTCACATAAGCAGACAAAATTATAAACAATTTGTCAAATTTAATGTGACTTCCGGAGTTGTTTGAAGTCCTAAGGGGAACGTAACCAAATACCTACTCACAAATACATAGATCTACTTATGATAGGTTTAAGTAAGTAACTTAATTTATATTTCAATGACGATCATTTCAAAACATATACCCGTACATACTTACATACATATATGTAGATGTAAACTCAACAAATAAAGTGCTTTATCACCCTAAGATTGAACATTCTTTGTATGTTGCAGAATGATAAGGTCTGTTTTCCTTTGAAAATTCGAAGTGACAATTTCTATTGCTATCTTTATTAGCGATGACAAATTATATCAATCAGTAATCAATACCTATTTCAAATTTAAGCCTTAGCGAATTTTGAAATGAATGGAATTTGTAATCGAAACTGATAAAGCACTTTTCTTGTCTGCTTTACCTTTCTTTCTTTTCTTTCTTCTTTTCTTATGTCTATTAGAAAAAAAAACAGACATAAGTATGTTTCTGTGCTAACTTTTTCTAAATTCCCCAATGCATTTTGATATGATTTTCACTAATAGAAAGTGCGACAAATGAGGATAGGTTTGCAAAAGGTTTTGTGTTATAGATTGCAGGAGAAAATTGCATCCGTGTGAAGCCGGGGCGGGTCGTTAGTTTATAAATAAAATGTTGTTTTACTTCAATATCTCGGATTTTATGCAAGCTAGATTAATTATTAGTAATTACACATTTTTTGTTATTAATGGTTTCTATTATATTTAACTGATTGTCGATGAAAAATTTTTTACAAATGTCCATACTTACTCTTTTCGTCATATTTGGATCGAAAGTGGATTAGGTATATCTGCAATTACCAATTATCTACTCTACATACTAACATATTAATATGAAATATTTATAGGTCCTTAAATTACTTCTTATATTAATTGGTAACTAAATATCTACATATGTATATACCAATAATAATTATTGATATTAATAATTATTAATAATATTTATAATAATTAATAATAATAGTATGAATAAATTTCTATTTAGTTAGGTACCTTTAAGGGTTGGATTTTGTCAAATAATATCTGAAAGTCAATTGAGCAGCCCTTCTAGCAGCAGTAACCAAACCATCCCCTTACATAAGACCATCGTTAAATAATAGCATAATTATGTGCTTGTACCGTTAATTAGAAGACATTTCCATTTAGATCACTTTAAAGGGTTTAATTTTGGACGTATTTTGAACCATGCATTGCGACCCATTTCCCCGCTGTGATTTCAAGGCAAGGGAGCGCGCGCGGAGTGATTGCGAAGGTATTGCTCGCCGGCTGTGGCGCGGCGCGGCCAGTCCGAAATACAGTATCGGAGCGAGCACACAGCCTCTCGGAGCGCTCAACGCTTCTCAAACCTCAGAACCACGTTTTTTTTATTATTTATTTTCAACGCGCAATTAGCTCAAATGGCTGCTACGGACGAACTCAGTGGGATTCTTTCGAGGCGGCAACAAATCAACGATAAACTCGAAGAGGGTCTCGACGTGAAACCGAAATACAAATTCGTGAATGTTTATACGGAATTTCACGAGTTCTCCAGGAAAGAAATAAAACAGTACGAGCAAACCTTTAACAAGTGAGTGATGTTTTTTTTCTTCTCCTTATTATCTCCCGCAAGGACCGGTATTTGTCTTCATTCTTGTGTTCAATTTATTCTCTTACCTACCATACTGGTATGTTTATTTTGTTTGCGAATCTGGTGTACTCCAAAATATATTACATTGTATTTTATGATATAAAAATTATTTGGTTCCACTGATATATATCATCAGATATATACACAATAATATATCACAATGTAAATATGTATATCATTTGATATTTTACTGACTTCTTAACTAGAAAAGCAGACTAATGGTTACTGGCTGGTTGTTAGCTAATACTTAGCTAAAAACTACTATAGGGAATTTGCATATGATATACTGTTATTTATTTTATTTTTTTTTGAAAAATATCTATGCTTAGAAAAATTCCGAGTAAATTTCCATTTTGAAATCCTTTTTTTTATAATTAAGTATAAATAAACATCAAGTAGTCAATCTCATTTTTAATTATTTACCTTACCATTCTGACAGTTTAATCTACCTACAGGATAAAAATTGCTTTTTTTTTTCTTATTAAATATCGGATATTTTTATAGGTATATTTATATTAAAAACAGAATTTGAAGTACAAACAATAATTTGGTTCAGAAAAATATTTATATCTTTCAAATACAGATAACCAACTTCCTTGTCTGTCTGTTTTAAAATATAAACTACAATATTTATTTTATACGATAAGAATATCTATCTATTTATCTGACATCTATTCACCATTACCTCATTACATAATAAATGTTGTTATTTTTGAACTTGGTCTATCTGTAAGTCATAGAACAATTTTCTTTCTAAACTTTTTATATTTAAATTAGCTATTGCCTGCGTCTTTCGGAAACAATACATTTTTCTGGATGAAAGACCCTATGACATTTTTTGGACCCTTGACAACGTGTATACAAAATGTTATGACGATCGATTTAGTAGTTAAGGCGTGGAGGCATAACAAACAAACGAACAAACACATTTTTGCATTTATATTATTAAAAATCTGGAAATTTCAGAATAACATATAGATATAATATTATTAATTCAAAAAGAATTTATAATATTACATAGGATGTTTCTAAGGAAATGTTTTATTGTTTACAAACTTTACATTAATTTGCATTTATAACTTTATAGTAACCATGAAATCTGTGTAAATCATTGTAATAATATTTAATTGACATAAATTAATCATTATTATTAAATATGTTATAAAGTTGGGAATGTTTTCATACATTCAAATGTATGAATGCTTATTTATATTGTAATATATTTTTGGCTGAGCTGCAAAAGGCAAAAATCACGCAAAAAATAGCAAGAATGATTTTGAATAAACAATCGGTTCTCTGATGTTTAATGCCAAAATGAACTTTGAACACCTTTGCCATGAAACACAAGCGATAAATTAAATTCATGAATGGCGAAAGTGAACAAAATTAATTAGTTGAAAAACGTTAGCGAACAAGTAAGTAGATAGTTATTTTGTTACGCGAAATGACAACATCGCGTCGCGTCGTGGGAGACTCTTTATGAATGGTTACCACGTCATGTTCATAATGATTCATTATGTTTTTCACAACTTTCAACTGAATCTGGAATCGCACGGGGATCAACATGTTTCAAGAAATAATATGTGTGCGAGACGACTACTAAGCTAAGAATATATTTAAATTTAAAGTTGGCTTTTCGCACATTTCGTACGAAATGAAATTGTGCGAGACGGCTACTAAGCTAAGGATATATTGAAATTTAAAGTTGGCTTTTCGTACATTTCGTACGAAATGAAATGGTGCGAGACGACCACTAAACCGAAGTTCATTTCTGTTCAATTTTGTCCGATTATTTAATACTTAATGTTAAGTAATCTCATTTGAAGAACTCGCTAGACATTAAACTATGTTCTTAAAATAACTTATTAAAGTTTCTTGCAGTATTCATTCTACACGTGTGTGCATATTATGTACTTTATTTTTAACTAGCTGTTGCACGCGACTTCGTCCACGTAACTTCATAAAATATAGCCTACGTTACTGGCTGATAATTAATATTTAACTTTTGTATTATCTATTGTCTGCGTATTTGTCAGCAATAATGCAAATAAAAAAATTATAAATAAGAACGTATAATATAATATAACATAGGTATACTTAGGGTATACTTATTTTGTAATTAGATAGCACAATGAAGACGTTAGTTGTCATCATCATTATGATATGACAGACCAACTTTCGAAACGTGTAGATTTTCCCTATACGCCTGCAGTCACTCATGTCATTAGTAAGAAATAGTCATTTAATAAACGCGTCTTACTTAATGCAAATAATAATATTGATTTCATTGGAAAAGCATTTATCAGGTCGGTGACGAAGATAAAAACTACTTGTTTCATTGAGTCACAGCTTATTGTGAAGTCAATAAAGAAAATTATTAAATAAATATTATCTAATTGTTCCACGTCAGTTAGATGATATGATTGTATACCTATATAAAATTATACATATATTTATATATTTACTGTATTGTATATATTTTACTGTATTATAATTATATATTATGGCAAAGGTATTATAATTAATTATGTATTCATGTTCTGAGTCTTTATTCATATGCCAATATAGTATTTTTGGTTCTTTAGGCTCACTGTGATTTTTTAAAAATGTAAACATATATTAACTTTATTTTATAACCTCCTTAACTCTGTTAATTTTAATTTTAAGCAAAAAAAAAAAAAAAAACAGTTTTTAGAATAAAAATAATTTTAGTACATAGGCACTACATAGGTAAATTTAATTGATTTATTCTTGTTTTTTGATTCTTGTTCTTAACTGTCATTAAAACACATCAATTTTATTACAAAACGCAGAATACAGAGCCATATTTTTATTATACCTAAATATTACATAAAGCATAAATATCCCTGTTTATGTGTAGGTATTGTATTAAAAAATAATAAAATTCAAATGGGCATTATTCATTCATTCATATTACTCACGTAAACAGTCATGTTTTGGTTTGTTGTAATACGTGTCAATCAACTGTGACTCATTTAGCGATTGAAGTGTTGATATTTGCATTTCAATTTAGATGAAAATTAGTTAAGAATAGGTCAACACTTATTGTTAACTAATTTTCAGAAGAAACGAGAAAGAACGACGAAACAGTTCCACTAGACGAGCATAATATGCTATGTAGCTATATGCTATGTTTAAAATGACAGTTCGAAATGTCATTAATGAAAATCACATTTGACAGTTTCCGTTAGCCAAACAACCTCCGGTAATCCGGCCCCTGACTAATCCGGCGCCCCTGTCATTCGACATGCCTAACATTTACAATGTAGTTGTATTTAGTAGTAGAATTGAGTAAACACATTTCAACAGTCAAAAATTTTATAAATGTCAATGATTATAAAATTCTTGCATGGATTATAAATTACTAGCTGCTGCTCGCGACTTCGTCCGCGTGGAATAGTTATTTTGGGAATCATTTGGGTATCTCGGACGGTTTTCGCAGCGCACGCAACGGAAGCCCTCAAAGATGAATAATTTTCCCCGTTTTTTCCACATTTCCGACTGTTTCTTCGCTCCTATTAGTCGCAACGTGATGTTATATAGCCTAAAGCCTTCCTCAATAAATGATCTATCCAATTCAAAAAGAATTTTTCAATTCGAACCAGTAGTTCCTGAGATTAGCGCGTTCAAACAAACAAACAAACTCTTCAGCTTTATTAATATTAGTATAGATTATATAAAATTCATAAAAGTTTTGTCCGATCTTCCATGGAGTAGGTATCTATGGAGTTGGGTTGGCTCAGCCAAATACCAACTTCCCGCACTAGACTTGGTGAATTGCAGAGCTAGGAGGCTCAGGCTTAGGAGGAAGCTGCATGAACTCGCTCCATCGTCAGCCTCGCATTTGCTGCACGGCTAGATTCTGTCGCCAGATTTATGACTACAAATATTGTTTGTTGATTGAAATGCAACCACTATAGGTACTAAAGATTTATTAACCACTACAAATAAATTGTTAGTATTACCCAAGTATTATTATTATAATATATTTTGAGGTATTACGCCTTAACAAACCCGAACCTTGGTTTTGAATTGTTTACTTTTAAAAATAAAATAAAAATATTTAAAATATTTTTCATTTTTATTTTATTTTAAAGGTTTTATGTTATCCTTATTTTGCTAACCATTCTGTAGGAAATCCTGTATTGTCATGACATGACGAATAAAATAAATATATTCCTTATAGTGCTTAGCCACACAGAGTGTGTGTTATGTGTACCCTTGCAATCCCCTTATCAGTCCGTAAATGCGTAATTGAAATCGGTCACTGGCTCAATGCTCTGAGTGCGTCAGAGGAAGTTCACGAGAGTCAGCGGAACCACACGAGATGCGACGACAGACCAAAATCGATGAGTGGGTTGTACGTTGTACTATGAATCAGACTTTGCAAACATTTTACACTAATTTTTTATTTAAACACGTTTCTTGATTTCAACAGAAAATATTACTTGAAACTATTTTATCATTTACTCGATTTTCCAGTGGATTCATCCATCCGCGTCCCTTTTTTCAGATGTTGTATTTTTTATTTTTTCATTATTTTTAAGTGCTCCTTTGGGAATAGTACTAGAATTATTTCTGGATGAACCTTTCATCCTTGATGATATCCTTTTCTGTACACCTGACAACGTGTATTCAAAATTTCATTGTTAGGTTCATTGATTTCAGTGATAGGTTGAGTAGTTAATGCTTGAGAGCGTGACATACAAATGATACAAACAATTCAAAACCAACTGTTCATTTAACACTCAAAATGTAATTAAAAAGAATTTCTCTTTTTATACGTTTTTAAAATATTTTTAGAATATTGCACTTCAGTTACCTACTTAAAAAAAAGCAATTATTAAAATAAAATAAAAGTAGCCTCAAGTGCTTAATTGATTTAAGTACTTGAGTAACGTAAATTATACAAATATAATATATATAAATAGTATTGGTCGTATTAAGTTTTAATAACAATAAAAATATTATCGTATCACCGATTTTACACAAGCCGCAAAGATAAATGTTATGTCAGGAAATAGGTAATATAGCGTTTTATCAGTTTAATGGAAATTAGGAGATTATGATTTCGAGGTTATCGGCTGTAAAAAGGCTAAATTTTACTATAATCTGATTAAAATATTACTTATAATTCAGATAAGCTTCAACGGAATCAAATAGGTATTTATCTCGATTATTGTGCTGCCTTTATCAAACAGAAAAACACCAGCCAACGAATACGACACAAGAAACTTTATTATAAAGGATGTTTCAAAGCGCTTGGTCCGAAAAGGAGGGATTTCGACAAGATGAGGATGGTAGCAAGCCGTACGTTTGTATGTCCGATGAAAGAAAGGGGATGGCGGTATAAGCTCAGGCAGCTCCTGAGCACACTCTCCGAAGTACACCTTATTAAAGACACATAAACTGGCAATTTTGCGTCTATGTGCCAGGGTCTGCATCTTAGATTTGGCATCTCTTACCCATTCACATGCTGATATTTCACGGTAGTATTTTATAAGGGAGTTGATTCTGCTGCCAGACGGGCGCTGCCTAAATGACTGCAAAATGCAGTGTGTCCTGCCACTACATGTCACTACTTTCCAGAGCTAAATTTGAAAAGTTATTTCTAAAGTTGACCAGCCGGGAATGAAATCCGGGAACCCTAGAACAGGGCGTTAAGGCAAGCGCACTCACTCATCCAATATTGAATATTTATTAAATGAATAAGTTTTCAAATGAAATCGTTATTTGAAAATAAATAAAAAAGAACACGAATATGAAACAGTATAGATACAATGTTTCAAAATAGACAATAACGTTGGGAAAGCGTCCGTTTCGCAGGCAACTTAGCATTGTGTCGATGTTGCAATGACAGAATTGGTTGTTCACTGCATTTTATCAAATTCCACTATATTTACTTGCCCACATAATATGTTTAAGAAGCATATAATTATAATAACGGGAGATTGATTTATTAGGTAAATAAAATTTTGATTATTTTTTTCATACACCGTATATTTATTGATTTAAGACAAACACTAATCTCAGACCGAACACATTTTTTACA
The DNA here is from genome assembly GCA_947623395.1 of Synanthedon tipuliformis. Lineage (NCBI taxonomy): Eukaryota > Metazoa > Arthropoda > Insecta > Lepidoptera > Sesiidae > Synanthedon > Synanthedon tipuliformis. Next base: position 6,877,215 of record OX392423.1, read on the forward strand.
AAAATGAACGCAACCTAATAACCTAAAAATTAACCTTTTGTAGCATCTCTGACGATAACCGGATATATTTAAAATTGGAGGGTTTTTCTTAAATATTGTGTAAAATATAAAAATATAAAACTTTACTACAGAACTTATGTTAATCAATAAGCTTAAAAACAAAATTAAATGTAAGTAGTTGTCGCTCATTTTTCTTTCTTTTTTTTGCTTAAGTTTTTTATTGCACCGAAAGATTTTTTGGGCAGTATGTAATTTACTTTTTTTTCTCTCAGAAGAAAATAGATTCAAACTTTTTTGCCGAATCTGGGCACTTGGGTTGGGACAGAGTGGTCAATTTAAAAGAAAGACATGCCGATGTCATCGACCTGCAAAAAGTTCAAGTTTAACGAGTCGTGCTAATAAATCGTATTAAAAACATTGTTATTAATTGAAAAGTATGACGTCAAGACGAAATAAACTAGGTTAGGAAGTTCGTTAAAATCGTCCCAATTTGTTTTATTACACAGATCTATCATATTGCCGTCGCGGTTGTGTATTCGTTTAATTCAACCTACAGACTGTGACCTACTTGGGAAAGTTTATTGAGGCATTTATATCGAAGACAAGGACTTCCTAGGTCGTCTGGTGGATATCGATTTTGTAAACAATTTACTTACTGTTTTGTATATTATGTAGGTAGGTATTTGGTATACCTACCTACATATACAAAACAGTTATATGTTATTTGTAAGTTTGCATAAATCAACTAAATATTAAATTTTTAAAATAATAATAAGGTACTTAGGTAAACCTTTAAATTAACTTATTAAATTGCTTTTAATAAATTATTGTCAAGAAGCGTTGGAAGGTATTCAGCTAATCTATACTTTTATCTAGCTGGTGTCCGCGACTTCGTCCGCGTTGAAAAATGAATAATAATTATAACACATGTAATAACGCCTGACATATGCCTGGACTCTATGACGACGGGTGGCGCCCCCCCTGTTGACTTATATTGGTCCTCTTTGATATTTTTTTATTCGGGATAAAAAGTATCCTATCTTTTAATTCAGGTAATAAATTATCCGTTACCGTATACCTTGTTTTTGCGTTATTAAGAAACAAGCATACAAACTTTCGCAAAAATTTACAATTTTAATAGGATTGATTTACTTAGATGGGATTGATATATAGATTTATGATTGATACATACATGAAATTGAAAATAATCCACATATTATATATAGTATTTAAATGGATTTTTGGAGTGATCAATGCAATAAAGCAAAGAAAATGACACATACTTAAGTATACGTCATTTTCTTAATAATTTTCTCATAATTTTATTAATAACAACTAAATTAAGGCATGCTTCTGCCATTTCATATTACCTAAAATAATAATCACAAATACAACGGAATGTTTAAACAAAATAATTGTATTGTATTCATTCAGTTAGTCATCATATATGATATAGTAGAATGTGAGGTGACCGAACCACACACATAATATTTAGGTAAGTACACTGAAAATAAAACAATAATGTACCACACATCGAAGCGTGTATTTTTAAAGCAAACGATTCGACGTGTGCCCTTTCAGTAAACACAAAATGCTCCCGCAACGATATATATTATATAAATATGTGTCCGTTTTCACAACACAAACATACCGTTTCGGGAACTACGTTAGAGGTAGGAATGAGTTTAAAAATAAACCTACTGCATGTTATTTCCATCATAAACAACACTGCCGGACTTCAAAATGTAAATCTACTCAAGAGAGAACTTGTTAACTAGCAAGTACCTACTTAACTATTGAAAGAAAATGGCTGTTAAGAGTCATATTGTAACTATGGTAGGCATTGTTCGCCCCATGGTCTTGATATTTTGTACACAATAAAAATCAAATATAAGATACTCGCAACTAGTCCTTTGTTTTAAAGATCAGTCTGTTGTTTTAAAGGAAAATAAAATTGGTTACCCTTTTTCTAACGTTGGGAAACATTCGGAACAGTCCTCATGGATGCCCAGCAGTGTAGGGGAAGTTGCGGACTACTAACGATTTCAGCGCGGCCGTAGATGGGCGGGTCGCGGGAACGTTATGACATGAAATCCGCTACTCAAGTACCCACCATGGTTTTCCAGTGCGCGGCAGGCTCCAGTGTCGGAACATTGGCGTACCCGAAAGCGGAGGTACGCCAATCATCTCGGTGGACTTCATTAAAGGCGGTAGTCTCAAGACCACTGCCCACTTGCCCAGGTCTCAGTCAAGGGAAAGATGGCGCCACTGGAAATCTTTTGTATTTGATTTTGAAATGTTTTTGTATTGAAAAAAAAACGCAACCAAAAACTTGCGTCTATGAAAGGATAAACGACTTTCGAATATTGAAAATTCCTGAGAATCCGTAAACCATCTTTGTCGAGACTGAGCTGATTGAACGGCCTTGAGGATTGTGATCAAAATGTTATACACATTTAAAAAAAAACGCCTACGAAATGTCTACCTATTGAGCAATCCTCTTGCTTCAAATCAATTAGAATTCATATATTGCATATAGTTTTTATTTGACGTGGGCACTACAATACAAGGTTAATGTCAATTCTAGTTTACTTCGTCGGTATCTGCGCACCGACAAGTTTCAAATGTCTTAAATTAGAAAAGTGTTTCTACTTACTACACTATTTCAATTACAGGCCAATCAATAATTGTGGCTAGATTGAATAATCAATCTGAATTTTTAGTATTAAAACATAAGTTTTAATACTAGTTTTTACGCCTTGACTACTTAAAACAGACTGACAGACAGACAGCGTTACTTTCACATTTAAAATATTAAGTATGAAAGTATGGATAACTAGCTGGTGCCCGCGACTTCGTCCGCATTCTGGATGAAAGGTACCCTATGCACAGATTAATAATAACTTACTTGCCCTATGTCTTTTCTGATGTCCCAGACAACGTGTATGCAAAATTTCATTCTGATCATTTCAGTAGTTTTGCGTGAAAGAGTTACAAACATCCATACATTACATCCATACAAACTTTCGCATTTATAATATTAGTACTGATTATATACAACAAATATACCCTTAATTATCAACTTTTACATTATATCACGTCATGTCCATTGATCCATTTTAAAATAATCCTTTTAAATATCTATCGTTTTATGCGCTTCCGAAATGTTATGCACTCCTGAAACTCAATTAAGCTCTGTGGGTAGTCCTATACAAATTAAATTAATAATATTTACTTTCATTCCCTCACATTTAAATTAAATAATATTGCTTTTAATGACTACTTATGAATGTAAACTTATGTATGGAGTTATGTAAACTTAATGAAAATGTCATGTAACCTTTCTTTGAACCTTTTAAAAAGCCTCATTTAAGCGTGTTTGCACAGCAGGTGTGGCCTTACGTCATGAATGTAAGTTGATTCCAAATTGTAGCATTATTAAAAGACAGTGAAATTATCTTTGCTTCACATTTTTGAACTGCTCGGTATGAAACCGACACCATTTATTGTTTTAACACTTAAACGAAAGCTTAAACAAAAGTACAAAAAACAATATTATGATATTTAATTTATGCAAATCGGGGGCGTACACCACAGATGCGTACACCACTGGGGGCAAACGCCACGGACCCAAGCTTTTAGGGTCCCTTTTGATTTGGATTAATTTTGGTCAAAACTTTTCTTTTATCATATAATTATAATATAAAATATATTATATTATATTTTTTAAGGTTTTTAGTTTTAGGTAGGTTATATAATTATTAATATAGATTACATATTAGTTTAATAATATAAGTTGTACATAGGCTTTTAAGTTGAATAAATTGGATTTCGTTGTCATTTAAAAAAAATATTGTCTTCGAAAATTACTTGGAGAATGAATTCTCCATTTATGCAACTAGCGACCTGCCTGCGGCTTCGCACGTATGCAATTTGTTTCTGCAAATTATATACTTGAACAAACCTTCCTCCTTTATACCTCTTTCCGTAAATGAGTTTAAAATTAGCGTTTTAGTTTAGCGGAGAAACAGACGTACGCGGCAACTACTTTATGTTTATAAAATCTTTATGATCTTTATGATCGACTTTATGATATAGACAGAAGTAGATTATTATTATTAATGACTTTTGGAGGTCCATTAAAAAAGTAAAAAAAAAAAAATTAAATTAAATAAGTTTAAATTCTTGGTGAGTGGTAGAAATAAGACCTTAAGTATCTTTGAACGATAAGGTCACTCCTACACTTGACGGAAATAATGAATAATATGTTCAATATTGCTTCCTGCGATCTGAGACTATTGAGGAAAGAGGGGAGACCTAAACGACCTCGGCTTAGCGCTAAGCGCATAAAGGAATGCGTAATACAAGAGCATTGCTACAACTGACTTTAAATTTGTTTCGTAGTAGAATCTCATGTTATTTCGCAGTTATAGGTCTAGCGACCTGCCTCCGGCTTCGCAAGGAGTTGAAATTTAAAAATGAACAGTTTTAGGTGGAGTAAGTAGGTCAGATTCGTAAGAGGTTGGATTCCGAATATTTAATACTAGCTGCTGCACGCGACTTCGCCCGCGTAACTTTATCAAATATAGCCTAAAGCCTTCCTCGATAAATGATCTATCCAACACAAAAAGAATTTTTCAATTCGAACCAGTAGTTCCTGAGATTAGCGCGTTCAAACAAACAAACTCTTCAGCTTTATAATATTAGTATAGATTACAAATAACTTCTTGCTAAGTTGTGCTCCGATTAGGTCAGGATTGGAGGTTAGGCACATTTCTGTACACACGTTTAGAATATTACTAGGTATACCTATCTTCTAAATTTCAGTTCCTTAATTCTTAATTTAATTCCTAAGTTTCTAGATTTAAATGTTTTTTGTGCGTTGGTTGAGTCAGAACAAGAGATTTTATAATTATAGATAAAGTGAAAGGTATGTTCTCATTTCTAGGCAGTGTTTTTCTAGTATTTTTTAGTAGGTATAACTTATAAGATTTTATTGTAATACTAGCTGCTGCCCGCGACTTCGCCCGCGTAACTTAGTAAATTATGTACTTATAAACCTTCCTCGAGAACCACTCTACCCATTAGTGAAAATCGCATTAAAATCCGTTGCGTAGTTTTAAAGATCTAAGCATACAAAGGGACATAGGGACAGAAAAAGCGACTTTGTTTTATACTATGTAAAGATTTAGATATATAATAATTCCAAATTTACTATATTGTAGTGACAGAGAGCACACTGTATTTTGCATTTCAATATTCAGGCTTTTAAAAAAGATTATTTGTCTTAAATTTAATTTAATTTAGTGTTACTTAACTGAAATTCAATTTAATTTTACATAAGTATTTTAGTCATAAATTTATTAGATTAAGGGCCTCTTTCACCAACTACAAGTAAAGTGTTGCTTAGTTATTTTTAGAAATAATTTTATGTTTTATTAAATTATGCACTCCGTTTAGTGCATCCTTCGATAGGCGATTTTTTTAAATTATTTTCTTTTTAAAGTTTAGGACTTTTACCGTACAAACAAAGGTATATCAGCTCCATTATCCCCGGTGACCGGTGACTTTAAATGACGGTTAGCCCACTTGACAGATGGTGAAAGAGTCCCTTAGCTACACGCTCCCAGCCTTCGCCTGGGTTCATAATAAAAAACTATCCTATCTTTTAAGTTGCACCAAATTACACACAGTTTATCAAAATCAGTTTTATCAAAATCGGTTCAGTAGTTGAGGAGTTAATCGGCGAAAAACATATGACACGAAATTTTTATTATATAGAGATAAGGATTATGACAGTTGCGAGGACATTCTTTGCTAAAAGTCGTTGGTACTTATATATAATAAGTATTCGTATTGCAATGTGTGTTTACCCTATAGGAAAATGTGTACCCGCGATGAATATGTGCTACATTCGAAGCGAAATGAGCCAAAATATTATGTACGCCGCATACAAATGAGCTCTCCAACTGTATTCTCGGTTACGTTACGGCACACAAACTAAAGAAAACTATTCAAGACAGAATAAATTATAAATATCTGATAATGAGAAAGTAAATATATACTACATAAATTTAGCCTTTTTTTAAAATTGCTATTTTTACAAGTGTACTGGCAAAATAATCGGAGGAGATTTGATGGAGCCAAGACATTACGTGTAAAAGAGAAGAAGTACTAGGTACTTGACTCACATTCGGGGAGACTGCCGCCCGTCGTAGGGTCCCCCGAGTAGGCCGGCGTACCTCCACTTTCGGGTACGCCGAGATTCTGACAGGCCTCCCCGCGTTGGATAGCCGTGGCGGGGAACCGAAGTCGTGTAACGTCCCCACGACCCCGCCCATAAACGGCCGCTGTTGGGTTTTAGCCGGTAGGAATCCGGCATAACCCCGCAGTGTCCCCTTCACTGCCGGGTATCCAAGAAGATTACCTAATGTTAAAAAAAAGATACTTCACTCACATACGAGTAGGTATAATCAACTAATGCCTAATATGAAATGTGGAAGATGTAGTTATGAGTTCACCTGTTATTAATTAATCTGTGACAGTGGGTGTGGGTGGTGGAGTAATAACCCATAACCTTTTAATATCTTGCAGTTATATTTTCTTGCTTGCAGTAAGATATATATATCGCTGGATTTGATCGACATTTACTATCGACATGAAATCTATACTAATATTATAAAGCTGAAGAGTTTGTTTGTTTGTTTGAACGCGCTAATCTCAGGAACTACTGGTTCGAATTGAAAAATTATTTTTGTGTTGGATAGATCATTTATCGAGGAAGGCTTTAGGCTATATTTTATAAAGTTACGCGGGCGAAGTCGTGTGCAGCGGCTAGTATGATATACATAGGTACTGAGGTCAGACATTTTGAAAAGAGTTTATAAAAACTTACAGTAGGTATAAATAATTTAAATAATATGCATGCATACGTTAAATATGGTTTCACTAATGAGACAATTATTCGAATCAGTAAAAATACTTTGAGGAAAATGGTTAGCTAAAATAACCTTGTTTACAATGTAGCAGGCATTATATTAGTTGCTAGCCTCCAATTAAAATATTTCTCACGTTATTATACTTAATGGTGCTTCTCTGAAAAAGTCATGTGATCCGATGAGAAATTAATAAGTATCTTCTTCTTTCTTCTTCATATTCCTGCGTCCCCTGGACGTTTATGGAAGATGTAAGTAGGTATTTTCTATTACAGAACTCATTTGAATTTATTATGCGACACGCGCATATGCTCTTTCTAACACACTCATTCATAATTATCTTCGTAAACATAATAAAAAAATAAGTATACTTAAGTAACGGACTTAAAGTTGAGTTGAGTTGACTTAAAAGTTATTAAAGAGAGTGCAGTGAAGTGTAGATATTCTATTCTCCGCAATCAGTGCGTACCTTACTCTGTGCCTGTACCCAATCTAGCATGTAAATTATTTCACAATATTTAAAAGGTCCATTAATCTAAATGGTCATATACCTACTAATATTATAAACTAACTCTTGCCCGCGAATTTGTCCACGTTCCGCTAGACTGCCTACTTTTTTATAGAAGAAAAATGGATGATTTTTTTTAAAGCGTAACAAACTAACTTGAATTTGAATTTTTAATATTAGTTAGTTAACATCAACAAACTTGCCACATGTGACATTGCAATGTTGCTGGACTGTATAGGACAAGAATCGAACACTAAAACGGAAACATTTAATCTAATAGGAGAAGAAAGCACACTGTCTGGCCTTTTTAAACTTAAATTCCACCCTTAATTAATCCAATAAACCCCTTAGAAGACTATTGTGAAATAACAGCATTTGTGCTGATGTGTTTCTGTGAGTCCCATTACTCCATCCCATCCTTCTGTTAGTCGGCAGCACTTTTAGCACCTATGGCGTGCTATGCTATGTCTATGTTACAGGCGACGGTAGCCACTTACCAGCAAGTGGATCGTCAGCCTGTCTGTCGACCTTAACATACAAAAAAAGAATACTTATTTCACACCTTACCGCACCATGGTTTTCCGGCACCATACGTCATTACTGGCAGGATGAACAAATAATTTAACTTGGTCTTCAGACATTGCGGCAATGATGACGAGAACAGATTTCCGAATACAACCCTGGGTTAGAAGGAGCCAGAATCTTCTGTAAACCTTCTTGTCATAATTTCTCATCCCGGTCTATCTTTTTAATTCGAAAGTAATAAAAAAACACGTTGGATTTAAAAATTTAAAAACAATTGTGTATAAGTGGTCGGCACATCGTAGAATTGGGCATATCATGATATTCCTGGGCATATCATGATATTCCTGGGCAGAACATATTTCTGTTAAAACTGAGAAAATCAATTATTCCAAATTTATTTCCATGTTAACCTAACACGCTCCTCCTCGCTTTGCTTCGCTCCGCTCCTTGTCGCACCTATTTTTGATTTTTGGTGAAAGATTTTTGATTTCATACTTTACGATCTGCCCAATTCTACGATCTGCCCACGACATATACAATATAGATCCAAAACATTGAATGACATTTATTATTATTGAAACATTCAAGATTTTAAATTAAGATATTAAAAAATTGCCTTAAGTACTTGGGCACGTGGAAAGTTGTATTTGCCTTGTATGTACTCCACTTTGAAGAAAGCTTTCATTTTACTTTCAATAAATATTTCTGGTTTTAAGCATTTCCAATGATATCACTTAAAGATATTTAGTCAGTTTAGTCAATATTTTCAATTTATTTCAGATAATAAAATTGTTAGTTGTAATAATGCGTCACTGTGATAATAAATCAAAACTTAGGTAGGTATGAACATCAAGGCAACAGTTTTTTATTAGGTACTTTCGTTTGAACGGTTGTAACTTGTATACACCTACCATTAGGTAAGAAGAAATTTTAGATTTCATTTTACCAATACCGTGTAATTTGGTCTATTAAAAAAGTTTGAAAGTATAAAAAAAGTCCTTTTAATTTTCGAATATTATATTGAAATTAAGAAAGATCAAATTTCTCTCCAAAATTTAAGTTAAAAAAACAATGACCTGGTTTTGAAAGACGTTCTTTTGTTTTCTTGGTTGGTTGTAAAAATGAATTTTTCTTTATTTTCCAGATTCGACGAAGGCCACGATGGCTTTTTGGATATGACTGAGGTAAAACGAATGATGGAGCGGCTGGGAGCACCGCAGACTCATCTCGGACTTAAGGCCATGATTTCAGAAGTGGACGAAGACATGGACAACAAAATTAGTTTTAGAGAATTCCTATTAATATACAGGTAATTGTTATTAGATTATTCATTGATAAAATTTTAACCGCGAAAATGCTTCGGTTTGTAGTGTAAAAGTAACAAATATATTTAAAAACATTTATATTTTGGTATACTCGTATTTAGTTTAATTTGACATTAAATTAGGTATCCTGACTATTAACGCACAGCCAAAAGACTTTAACTAACTTTAAACTCTCTAGACTTTAAAACTAAAATTAAATTAATAATTAATTAAGTTTTTTTTTAGAAAACTGAAATTTGCGCCCGTTCCATCCACCTATCCCTTCCAGTATGTAAGGGATACTTTTCTACATATCCCCACTTAGAACATAGGTTTATTTCATAACCTAGGCATCCGCTAAGGATTTTCGAAAATTTCTACTCCGTTAGAAACCGGCGGCGAGTCACTAGTAGATATAATATATTTTTGATTGTTTACAGAAAAGCACGCGCTGGCGAGCTGGAAACCGACTCGGGCTTGGATGCTTTAGCTAGACTAACAGAAATAAACGTCGATCAAGTGGGCGTGAATGGAGCCAAGAATTTCTTCGAAGCGAAGATCGAAGAATTGTCCAAATCAAACAAATTCCACGACGAGATAATTCAAGAGCAAGAGGAAAAACGAAAAGAGGCTGAAGAGAAAGCCCTCCGGAGACAGCAGTTCAAGGAAAAAGCAGCCTTATTTCAACACTGATAGATTATAAAATAAAATAATAGTTGTTATAAGTTGATCTAGTCTGTAAGCTGTTACCATGGCTTCTTTTTCACCGACGACCTAAACTAGGCCTAAATATGTCGTATGTACCTACCTATTTTTAATTTTCATAAATACGCAATAAAAGCATAGATTTAATGATGAAATGGAATCAACTATCATCTCGTGAAAACAATCTCTCTTATAAGGACCTAGAATTTAATATGACGTATAATCCTAGTTAGCTATATAAAAAAATTATTAATATGATAACATGATTATTATGGCAAAATCATCGTAGAATTCGATGGGGCCATAACAAACAGGAACTAACATTGCCACTATCTAAAAATAAGTATTACCAACGGAAAAAATATGACAAACCAAATTAACCAATAAATATATCGATAGTATTACTCACGAATATTTTTAATTACGAAATACATTATTTTGTTGACATTAAGTATATTTAATTAATTTAAAGTGTTATTGTAGTGAATATTTTTAAGGATATGTTTCTTACACGAAAGCTGCTTTCCAATAGAGGGAGCCAGTAATGTGTCAAATAAATTATGATATTAATCTATATGTGCGTTTGCAAGCAGATTTTTATGCCTTTCTGCTTATAGGTACCTACATATATAAATATTAAAACTGTTCGAAAATGTACTCTATGATTATTTAGATTGAGTTTAAATTCGCAACCGTGGCTCACTCTACTGACGAGCAATGATTTTCATAAACGAATATATACCTTGGCAAGAAATTAAAAAGTGGCAACACTATAGTTTCATCCCTTTCTTTTCAAGTATAACTATACTATAAACGGGACAACACTACAGTATTGCCACTTTTTAATTTCTTAACTTTTTTGCGAGCTGTACTTCAATAGATTCAATAGAAAGTATTTTTAAATGTATTTAGAAGCAAATCTATATATTGAGCATATTAAAAATCGTTTTGAAAGTCGTGGTTACTTACGATTTTATTAGCCTAAGGGCCTCTTTCACCAACTACAAGTGTTGATTACTTAGTTACTTTTAGAAATAATTTTATGTTTTATTTAATTATGCACTCGGTTTACTTAGGGCCTAAACATTAAAAAGAAAATAATAAAAATATTCGCCTATCGAAAGATGCACTAAACCGAGTGCATAATTTAATAAAACATAAAATTATTTCTAAAAGTAACTAATCAACACTTTACTTGTAATTGGTGAAAAAGCCCCTAAGCCATGTTCTTGTTATATTGAGGTCGCGCTAATAAATCCTTAAGATTAAACATTTACAAGCAGCGGCCAAAAATTTTACCACTATTTTAGAAAAAATTTACTCTCGGTGCCTAAAATTAGTTATTATGTAAAAAAATATTACCTAATTCATAGCAGTTATTGGCATAAAAAAATATAATATATTGTCTCTGGATTAACACTTGGATTGTACCTAATAAAAAATTATGATGTTGTGTTTAATGTATGTAATTGTTTAAATGTGATGAAATAAAATAATTTTAAGGATATTTGAATAAAAAAAAATGTTTAATTAAAAGAATTTTTATTATCACAAACTTATGAAATGATATTATAAATTTCAAATACCTATATTATTAATTGTACTAAAAATAACTTTTTTTTTCTTATACACGAATGTAGTACTTAGGTACTCTTAAGAACTCATAATACTAATTAAAAACTTACAATAGCTTGATAGAGCCTGATAAAACTTTTAGATTGCATAATTGCAATCAACTTTTAGATTTAGATGCAACTAGAACTTTTAGATGCAACTGTAATATATATTAATATAAATTATAGCAAGGCATATTAAGATATATTTTCTATACAAATATTGGAGTGACCACACACGCAGCTAAGCTATAATATAATATTGCTGTGACGTCAACAACGCTATAATATATATTATAGCTATGTGTGTGACGGGCTTAAGCGCTAAAAGTAAAGTTGAATGAACAAAAATTTCAAATTTAACAAAAAAAAAAACTATGTTTAACTTAATAATGCTTATATTAATTTCATTTATTCTTTCTCCATGGGAACGTTTTGTTTGGGTGGTGAATTTCCTAAGCTAATATTTTGAAACTGGGCTAACGCTTCCAAAACATTAGTGTTCTGCAACAAATAAAACAAAGTTTAATTAAAGACAGCCAAAACCACTTACTCTAACCAAAGCTGTAATTTGCAACCTATGTTTATTTTATAACATAACCATACACTAAGAAAGTATTTTTGAAAATTTCTACTCCTTGTGAAGCTAGGGTTGGATCGCTACTCGCTAGTAAGTCATATAGGGCCTAATACATGTATACATAAATATGATACACATAATATACATGATATATTATATCCTATCTTTTTCAAATAGGATGTGTGGATGTGTGTACATAATAATAAACAAGACATAGTTACAAAATACGTTACAATGTGCTCACCTCTTCTACATTTGCTGCGAGCTCGCCGTGCTGAGACGTAACAATTTTTATTTTTTGTATCTCCTGCATACTGAAAAATTAAATAAAAATATTAGACATATACCTATATTATAAGATATACTTATATAATATAAAAATAAATTGCCACATAGCATCACTTGAGAATGGCAGACTGATTTTGCTGATTTATTTTTTGTTACCTATGTTCATCACTGTCAGGACAAGGTTTGTATGAAAGAAAACTTTTTGAAAATTCCCGGGAAAATTCTGCAATTTGAATGTTATTTCTATTTGAAACTAGTGACCCGCTCCCAGCATCGGCAGGGGTGCAATTTTTATAAACACAAACCTTCCCCTTTATGCCTCTTTCCATATGTAAAAATAAAGGAGACAAGAACATGATAATGACAGGGCAACGATTGTCGGGTCATCAGCTAGTTAAAATATACAAGATACATATTTTCGAGAAAATTTACAAAATAAATCACAATGTATGGCATATACTTAGTTAATGGTGACTCACATGGAATGTAGAAGTTCATTAGTGTTTAATAATTCATTTTGTATTTCTTGTTGCAATTGTTGATCAGAAAAGCCCGAAGAATATTTTTTTGTATTTTTTTTTGTTTGTTGAGAAACACCAGAAGGCCCAGAAGACATATTTTTTTCCATTTTTTTATAATTTTTGAGAACAAAATTAAATATAACTTGCTCTAACTTAACGAGAAAGGTTCTAAAAAGTTAGGCATTTCATGTGAGGGGAAAGAGAACAGAAATTTACAATACAATCCGGATTAATTTACAAAATATTTATACAAACAAACAAATACAAACGAAAAGAAAGGCAAATTCGAAATTAGTCGAAAACCGTTATTTGTATCATATTTGTATTGTAATGATCTGCAGTGACATTTGACAGTGACAATAACCACAGAACAAATTATATTCTAATTATTAGAATTATATGTGTAATTGGTTTAATAATAGGTCACATTAGTTCCAATCTAATGATCAATTAGAAGTAACTTGTTTATACAGTAGTATTAAAAAATGGTAAGTTACCGGGGTAGCCAGGTAGCCACCTACTGGACCGTCAGCCTGACTGCCGACCTTAACATAAAAAAGATAGATATTTGAAATGTATATCTGTCAAAATTTTTGATTGTTTTATTTATATTATCTCTTTTGCGAATAAACTGCACCATAGAAATAACCACCATATAATATACTTTTTTGTAGATTCATTTGACTAGCGTGAGATATAGTATTCTGAGGGCAAGGGTTCACAAACAAAACAAACCAAATATCTACCCAACTATACCTGTATAAAATACATAGATAACATAAATAATTGTATACTGTTCTGTGCACCAACCAAATACTTTTTCAATGCAATTCCAATTTCCAAATCAATGTATCTTATCAATTTAATATAATAACATAATTATTGGAAAAACAATTGAAAATTTCATGTAAATTGTGATATAGTTTTGCAGCGAGATAAAAAAACTATGGAAGAGTCCGTTTCCATTAAACAAGAAGGCAAAAATTTAGACATTAAACAGGAGAAACAAGACAACTCCGATAGTTACAAATACGATTTCGATTCAGGGAGTCAGGACAGCAGTAAAAGTGGCAGCGGAGGTGGTTACCAAAGATGGGCGCCTAATTTGAACGGTGTAAGGAAAAGTGCATTCACGCCGTACAAATCTGTGCAGATTACGGCGTTGACGAATTTACAAAGAGGTACGTCTCGTCTAGAGAGTGCCATGTCTTGAAGATGTATCGATTGTTTCAATTGCTATTTGATAGTTGACTTTCAAGGTCGCGTTTTATTCATAGGCAATACGCAGGCGCGGGTCCCTGAGTTACCTCAGCCGGACTGTAGCTTCCACGCGAAGGCTGGTCGTGGCGAAATAACTCGTGACGATTTGAAACTGGAGCAGTATGTTGATATCACTGACGAACACGGCCTCACTGCCTTACATTGGGCTGCCAGTTATGGCCAATTGAGTAGCTGTCAAGATCTTGTGTGGTGAGTTTAGAAAAATATAGATTCCTTTGTTTAAGTTCCTTTCATATTGTTGCTTTGTACCTCACTTTATGTTTTGGTTTTTTTTTTGAAATCTCAAGTAAGTATGTCTAATTAAATCCAACTACACCAGTGTGCTATAATTTTATATGAAAAAAAAAAAATGTTCTTTGTTTATTTCTCTTTTGTTAAAGTTACTTTATAATTGCTTAAAGTGCTCATTTCTTTTAACTTTGGAGATTTTGTTACAGCATTGCAGTAGTAAGACAAGAATATTTTAATGGAATATTGTGCTATGTTTTTTGTTATGATTGACAGACAGGCTGACGGTCCACTTGGTGGTAGATGGCTACCATAGCTAACCAAAACTACTGGTACTAGTGCGCTGTCAGCCTCACTCACCGAAACATTTCACACTGGTCTTCTTCTGAGTTTCTTAAAAGTTTTTATTTAAATTGTATGAAACTTCTAATCCACAGTCAGGAAAAGTTCCAAATAATGCTACTTAATAATAATAATAATGTCTAGGACCGGGGCTGATGTTAACATGCGAGGTCCAGAAGGAGAGACAGCCCTCCACTTGGCTGCCGCTGGCGGCCATCATGAGGTTGTGAAGTTTCTACTCACCGAAGGCGCGGATGCTGATATACAAGATGATGTAAGCTATAATTAAAATTTATAAACTAACCTGACTTTCTATTGAGCCCAAACTTTACTTTATTTTTATTTTTTTGAAGTTGTTACTTAAAAGCATTTTTTTTTTCAGTCTGGCAGCACAGCATTGATGTACGCGGCGGCAGCAGATTTCCCATACACATGCAATGAACTCCTCATCAGAGGAGCGGATCTCACCCTGACCAATGACTATGATCAAGATGCTTACACATTAACCACTACTAATAACTGTAAACTGGGTATGTTAGTTTATACTAATATTATAAAAAGAAAATATTTTTTGTACTTTTGTTTGTAATGGATAAACTGAAAAACTATAATATATAGTGAGCCGATTTTTAAAATTCTTTCACCTATAGAAAGCTACATTATCGTCGAGTAACATATCAAATTTTATATCCATACTTCTAAATAATGTGAAAGTAACTCTGTCTGTCTGTTACATTTTCACGCTTTAGCTACTCAACTGATCATCATGAAGTTTTGCATAATATTTTGTCAGGAATACAGAAAAGGACCTTATATATATATGAAAAAAGTACTGTTTCTGAGAGATCAATCTAGAAAATACTAGAATTTTCTAGATTATTTAAAAAAAAACAAATATTGTTTTTATTATAAAGCACTGTCTTGGTCTTGGCCTGAAAATGCAAGCAACACTAGAATCTAAATTTGACAGAATATGTGTAACAGACAAGCATACATGCTGTTGTGAGTATATTTTGTAATTCATAAATATGTGTCTTCTCCTCTTAATAGTAATTTTTTGTTTCAGCACAAACTGTGATAGAAAACTTTTTGATTGGCTGCCTCAGCAAAATATAAAAAAAAAGCACCCTCGCCATATGTTAAGTTGCAGATAAAATACAAGAGTATCATTTGCTTTCTGAAAGTTAAATGAAAATACAGGGATTTAGTTTATAAATGAAAAAAAAATGTATTGTTTATATATATTTAAGTTCATTATATACAATATTGTGATGTGACACAATTAACTCAATAACAGACAATATAAAAATTAAATTGCATTATTATTTTTTACCCTGTTAACCCTATAAAAATATAGTGCCATAAATATGCATAATTGATATTGTAAATCTAAAAAATGTTTAGGATAATCTTATGAACTATACAACACATTTAAAACCTATAAATGAACCTTTAAAAGACAAAATTAATACATAAACATTTCTTTAAGAAAATTGATTGAATTATTCTTAGAATACTCGAAAAATTGTTTTTAATTTTTTCAAGATGGGTACATACAAAAGATACACTGCACCGCAAAGATAAAGGGTCGGTTAGAAAATCTTCAATATCTTCAAAAGAACCCGACCTAGCTTTATGAAATAAAGACTAAATTAAAACTAAACTAAATAAATTTCATTTTTATTTAAGCACATTAAAATATTCTTTAATTTAGTCTTTATTTCATAAAGCTAGGTCAGGTACTTTTGAAGAAATTGAAGTTTTTCTTTGCGGTTCAGTGTTCAGTGTAGTTTCTTTTTTCAAAAACATTTAAATTTGTTTTTTGCTCTGAAAAAAAAATCTAACAACCCGTTTTTATTTTTGTCTGACCTGACCTCTGACTAATACGCAATTTTTGATGCAGACGAAGTCGCGGGCACCGGCTAGTTATGTGTTAGATAGGCAAGAGCATCTGGGATATCACAGTTTAGATTCGGTGAGCCAGTTGAAGGTCTGCGGTTTCCTGTTGGACTGTGGGTCGATGAGGATGTTGAGGATGCTGGGCCTGTCCTGAACTGATATGGCCTTTTTCAAAGCGTCCTCTATCTCTTGAGTGGTGCGACACAAGTGCCCACTCTCCCCGAACATCTCCATCATTTTCTCGTAGCGCACTTCCCCGCTCAGACTCGTTGGTGGAGTGCTGTTGTAACACACAGATATTGCTAGCTTTTACATCGAAATAAATAAATAATAATGAATAAATATCTTCACACATTTCATACAGCACCATCTAGTTCGACACTAAGCAACTAATGCTTGTATTATGGATAACACACAGTTGTTAATACTACATAGATTACTTTTTTTTGTTGTAATAACATACATATTATAAATACAAAACATCCATGACTCGGGTACAAAGGTAAAAATGTTATCGCATAAACATTTGCCCCTAACGGGATTCGAACCCGCGACCGTTTGGTTAACAGCTAGGGTTACTAGCCACTAGACTAAACGTGTCGTCAAGATAAAGAGAAGAATAAAATAAGATACAATGTAATAATACAAATGTGTAATAATATTACCTCTGAGTGACGTCGCCATAACTTTGTATTTCCTTCATAGTGTCCTTATCAAATCCGCTATAAATGCCATTGTTATTGACAATAATTATTATCACGGGCAGCTTGTAGCGAAACATAGTTTCAATTTCCATTCCTGCACAAAAGTAATTTTTAAAAAATTCAATACCTCAATTTGTAGCTCTTCTTGCTTGCTTGATGGTTAAGACCCTGACCCAGTAAAGTGATCGGTTTAAATCTATTTTTTTTAAATAAATATCACATTTTGTTAACGAGTTTCTGATACAATCAATGTGAGAACGTTAGTATTAGTTCACTTTGTAATCAATATTTCGCCATATTAGCCGGAAATTAAAAATTGTTCTAATGACATTTAGGTAAATCATACTTTTATATAGGTCGGGTTTTGTATACCTGAAAAACCGAAAGCCGAGTCCCCTTCGACGCAAACGACGCGTTTCCCAGGCGCATAGTCGCGGCAATAGAGGGCAGCAGCTATCGCGAAACCCGGACCTACCTACAAATTTTACACAATAAATACATAAAGAATAGTAATAGTAATAAAGAAAAAAGAATAGTAAGTATAAATAGTATAAATTTACGAGAGAATAAAAGTTGAAAATTTCACTCTCTATATACTCTAATAAAAATAGTATAACTAGGATGAATTTTGAAGTTTGCAAAAGTGAACAAAATTTGAATGTTTGCAAAAGTGAACAAAATTTGAAAGTTTGCAAAAGTGAACAAAATTTAAAAGTTTGCAAAAGTGAACAAAAGTTGATCGTCCGCCATGTTGAATGCAAATACTCACTCCCATAGTGCCGAACGTTCCCGCGTCGAGTCGATGCCTCGGCTTGTTGTTGAGCAACATTCCCCTCCCTATGTCCATAGTGTTGGCCCCTTCGCTCACTATTATCGAGTCCTTCGGTATGTTCGCTTGCACCGTCTTGAACACGGCGTAGTAGTTCAGCGGCACCGATGTATTGCTTCCTTGGACCTTCATTAATAAAAACATTGCTTTAATTAAAAATATGACTATAAATAAATGATGAACATCCTTGGAAATGATTTGTGGTATTACTTGAATGCTTGTGTTTTTATGAAAAGAGCAACTAAGGGGGTTTCTTGCCGAGTTCATTGTGGTTCAGTGTTCGGCCCGAGAAATACCAAAAAATCTATACTAAACTACTGCTACTAAAAAGTTGCATTAGTTCGGTCAACCGGACAAACAACCGAACTACTGATACTAGACGTAATATTATAAAGAGAGAAGATTTGTATTTTTGTATGTTTTGTAAACTCAAAAACGGGACCGATTTTGAATATTCTTTCATATATAGAAAGCGACAATTATTAGTGAGTAACATGGGCTATATTTTACAAAGTTACGCGGGCGAAGTCGCGTGCAACAGCTAGTTGCCTATGATGAGAAGAGAGACGGAGAGAATGCAATTTCTTTTAAATTGAAGTGGGGTACAGCTGGTGTAGGAGCAAACTTCAAAAAAATTGCTAAACAAGAGGCGTTACCCGCACAAAGTCCGTATTGGCCTTCTGCTTGAGAGCGAGTGCCTTCCACCATTCGCTGGAGGAGGGCTGCAGAGAGAACTTCCTCTTAGCCAGTTCGCTTGTGAGGGCCTCCGTGAAAGGCCTAATGTCAGAGTGCACTGCCACAGCACTCTTTATGCTGTTGTGGAACTCTTCCGGACTTATGTCGACCTAAAAATATTTTAATTTTTTTTATCACTTAAATTACATAGGTTCTAGTTAGCAACGATTCGACAAGGGTTCGGATCCGGATTTGGACTCCGCTTGGATTTTGGTTTGAAAAGACTCCCTACAATTTTGCACAATTGGTATGTTCTTCTACGGGTTCTACGGGTTATGATGAAATACAAACAAACATAATGAAAGCATGTAGCATGGAAATCGCACCCATTTTGAGTTATTTGATAAACTTGTCGCTTTCCACTGGTATTTTCCCGGAACCTTTAAAAATTACAATTGTAAAGCCTTTATATAAAAAAGGAAATAGAGATAAAATCGACAATTATAGACCCATAGCCCTTCTACCGGTCATGTCAAAAATATTTGAAAGAGTAATGCATATCCGTCTGATAAATTTCCTGGACAAATTTAAATTAATTAAACCGGAACAATACGGGTTTCAAAGAGGCAAATCAACTACTTTAGCAGTCTTCTCTCTGGCGAACAAGGTACTTTCCTTCATGGATAAGCGCTTGCCTGTTACGACGGTGTTCTTTGACATGAGCAAGGCGTTCGATTTTGTTTCTCATAAAATACTACTGGAAAAATGTGAACGACTTGGTATAAGAGGAATAGCTAATGAGTGGTTAAATAGCTACCTTAGTAACAGGACGCAATATGTTGAAATAACAAGAGTTAACACAGATAAGAAATTAAATGTATTTAGATCGACAGAGAGGCCAATTGGGGTCGGTGTGCCTCAGGGAAGTATCTTGGGACCTTTCTTATTTCTGTTATACATAAATGACCTGCCCGATGTAACAAAATATAACTGCACGATTTTTGCTGATGATATATCTGTCGTCATACCGTGTTATGATGCTGAAACATATAATGATGAAATAAACGAAACAATTACCGCAATTATAAATTGGATGAATGTAAACAATCTAAACCCAAATCTCAAAAAAACTACTTACATACAGTTTATAAATAGAAACGGCATAAAACGTCCATTAACAATTTCATTTAAAGGCCAAACTATTGACGAATCTTGTAAGACTACTTTCCTGGGCATCTTAATCGATGATAAATTAAGTTGGACTGATCACTTAAATAAAGTTTGCAATAAAGTAAATTCGTTTGCTTATGCACTATGGCGACTTGTGAGAGTAAGTAACCAAAAAACGGCTATTCAGGCTTATCACGGCTATGTATGCTCACAGCTTAGATATGGCATTCTTCTTTGGGGAAACTCATCACACGCAAGTCATGCGCTCACTGCACAGAAGCAATGTATCAGAGCGATTTGTAATGTCGATTCTAGGACTTCTTGTAGACCACTGTTTAAAAAGTTAAAATTATTAACTGTCCCTTGTTTATACATTTTTGAGATTTGCATTTTTGTAAAGACACACGATTACCTCTTCAGAGAAAAAAAGGATTGTTTTAGCTTTAACACAAGGTATCCTCGTAAGCTTGTGGCGCCAGTGAGAACAACGTCACTGTACAGCAGAAATGCGCTGTGCATGGCGGTAAAGATTTTTAACAAATTGAGTAGCCAAATGAGAGACTTGCCCATAAAGCCATTCAAGGCCAATCTGAAGGGTTGGCTAATATCGAACAGCTTTTATTCCTTGCAAGAATATTTTGAGTTTTTCGTTTAAGTGTTGTAACCCATATGCCTTTGTTTTGTATATTTTATTCTCAATGGAATACTTTTTTATTTTATTTTTTAGTACCTTATACTTTCACATGTATTGACATTGCTTATATTATTTTAATTTAATTGTTTTGTTGTGCTGATTGAATTAAATTAAACTCACGTATTTGACGTTGCATAACATAATTATTGTAAAACTGCATAGAATCGATATAACTACTTTTGCATGCCAGATTCTGGTGAAAAGCGCGATCTATATTATATGTACCCAACTAACCTCATCAATTGTACCGCTTTTTTGGCAAATAAATGAGTTTGAGTTTGAGTTTGCACTCACACTCACACTCTCAATCACACTCGCACTCACACACTGTTGTGCAACAAAACTAACAGCTGCATTGTATTATGAACCTTGGAGATATTGTGTCTAAGGTTAATTGTAAGTTTTAAGCTTTCTTCGTTAATCATCGGAGCTATACTCTCTTTCTCTGCGTGAACGAAGATTCACGACGAACCTTTATCGAGTGTGTACTACTTGTAGTTTTACTCGATCAAATGCGTAGAACGCGTAAACGTCAATTTGTATGGGAATAAAGCAGACGTACACGTTAGCCACCAAGTGGCGCTGCTTCATTCGCATACAAATTGAAGTTTACGAGTTCGACGCGTTTGATAGGGTAAAACTCGCACCAGGTGGCGCTGCTTCATTCCTATACGAATTGACGTTTACGCGTTCGACGCGTTTGATAGAGTAAAACTCGCACTAGGCCCTACCCTAAGGTCAACGAATGAGACGCGAGTGCCGCCTACTTCGGCGCAAGCGTTTACCTGAATGACTTTGACGTCTGGCGCGAACCGAGGCGGCTGTCCAAAGTGCAACATCCAGTTCAGCCTCGCGCCCAACAGTACGATGACGTCGGCGCGCTGCAGGGCCAGCGTACGCGCCGTCGACACGCAGCGCGCAGACGAATCCGGCGCCACGCCCTTACCTGCATTACAATATTATTGTGTGCCAAATATAATCTAAATACGTTTTCCGTTGTTTCGGGAAATACACACTCAAAATCTTTTAGGATTCCATCGAACAATATTGCTAGACTTACCCATAGGAGTGGGTAAGAAGGGCAGGTTTGTGTTGTCTATGAGTTTGTTGATGGCGTCTTCGGCTTTCCCGTAGGCGGCCCCCTTGCCGATTACCAGAAGAGGCCGTTCAGCCTTCGACAGCAGTTCTGCTGCCTCTGACACCAGACTAGGGTCTGGGTGGGCCAGTTTCACCGGCTCCGCCTTGTAATAATCCAAAGGTACTTTGTCTTCGTCCACTTCAGCCTATGTGGAAAAATAATACAGTCGTATGCTTTACTTAACAAAGAAAAAAAGATCTTTTTTATTTCATCTTTTGTCCATAAAAAATACCGGTTGTGCATGAGATGTGTACGCGTCCGTAAAAAAAATCAGCTCGGCATTTTCTATGGAGTGAATAAAACTATACTTATTCAGATCTGTATTTTTATCCGAAACCGGTATTTTTATGTAAAACAGTTGAATCTGTAACCGGTAATTTCTATGGAGTGAATAAAAGTACACTTATTCAGATCTGTATTTTTATCCGAATAGATATGCGAATAGATATATTGTAGATATAGATATGCGTACGCATATATACAAAAACTGAATTGAGCTGAACAAATGTGGTTACTCCTTTCCTCCTTTATTGCAATAGCGTACCGTGAGCAGGGTGGCCGGCATGTCGAGGTAGGAGACGCCTGGGCGGCCAGCGGACGCCAACCGCACGGCCTTCTCCACGTGCTGAGGGATCAAACGAGCGGACGGCGGCCGCGCGGCGTACTTGCAGTATAGCCGACTCGACTCCACCTAACACAGAAGTTATTGTCAGTTGTCACATATTCACATTGCGGTCAACTGAGCCCACGGGCTGAGTAGACCCTTAACCATAGCAAGCAAGTGGTCAACTGTGAGCCCGCGGGCTAAAAGGGCTGTGGACTCAGTTGACCACAAAGTGCAAATAAGACTCTATTAATAAGATATATTTCAGACTTCTATATTTAGTTATTCTACTATAGTGACCCGCTCCCGGCATCGCCCGGGGTGC
The DNA here is from genome assembly GCA_947623395.1 of Synanthedon tipuliformis. Lineage (NCBI taxonomy): Eukaryota > Metazoa > Arthropoda > Insecta > Lepidoptera > Sesiidae > Synanthedon > Synanthedon tipuliformis. The sequence goes on from OX392423.1 coordinate 6,900,083, forward strand.
AATTTGTACATATATCCTATCTTTTAATTTGGACCAAATTACACATAGTTACGTAATTTTATCAAAATCGGTTTAGTAGTTTCGGAGTTCATGGAGTACACGTTCTCACTCTCACCTGAAGCCATTCTTGAAATCCTCCTATACCCTCGTGGTCCTCAGGGCAGGAGCCGGCAATAACGAGCAATGGCCAACAGTTGACCTGCGCATTGGCCATACCACCGATGCAGTGAAGAAGGCCCGGGCCGGATACTGCTAGACATACTCCTGGTGTACCTGAAATAATATTTATGCATCTTAGGGTTTGATGAAAAAAAAAACTCTTTACTAATATTACTAAGATCCTTACTAATATTATAAATGTGAATGTGAGTTTGTTTTTTGTTTGTTACGTTTTCACGCAAACACTACTGAACCGCCGATCACCATGAAATTTTGCATACAAGTTCTCTGGGACACCAGAGCTTAAATGACCAGTTAGCTTTAAATGGCTTTTACCTTTTTCATAAGAAATGTTAACTCAGCATGACATGGTGACTACTAAAATTCTAATAAAGTTAAAGTATAGAACACTACAATTTTCAATCAGATATTAAATAATTAAGTCGTAATAATGATTTATGTAAACAAATTTAACCTTGTATTTAGTGTTAAAATGACGTTTTGCAGGTGATTAAGCATTTTGTTTTATTGTTACGTAAATTATGTAATATCCATTATTGTTTGATTATTGTACTTGAAGAGTACTTACATAGTTATTATATTATTTCAATGATTGTATTATAATGGATAGTATCCTCAAACTGAAGTTCTAAATATGAGTGTTTGGTGGCAAATTTTTACCTTCTTTGATCTATATGTTATATATAGCATACATATTTTATCACTGTATTAATTCATCACACTTTTTGAAAAAAAAAAAAAAAAAATTTACCCGCCAAATTTGACTGTATAAAATTATACCTTTAAAGAATTTAATTAATGTTTAAAGTTATATAATTGATGATTTAATTAGTTACGTTTTTTATCTTGTTATTAGATTATATAGTGATAACAATGAAATCCAGACCATATTACCTATCAGTACATAGTTAATGACATATTTATAATAAAAGATAAAAAACACAATGACAGTGGTCACTTACAAGAATAACTATATTAATCATGGTAATTAGGAAGATAAAAGTGCCAAGAATTACACAAAAAATTACTATAATCACAAATCTTTTTAAATTTATAGTTTAATTACTATCTGAAACCGGCCACACTTTGCTGTACATCATTATTCCCTCATTTCCATTGGAACTTTGGAATAAAAAGTAAATAAAAATACTCTTCTGTTTATTGCAATGTTGTGCTAAAATTTCAATTCAATCCATAGAGTTTTGTGGACTTATAGAAGATAATTAAAAAAAACTGACGGATCTTGGATTTGGGCCATCAAAGTTGAGATAAAAGCTTTAGAAGCTAATTGCTGATAATTTCAGTCAAAATTTTACCTACTTCATAAATATAAATATTGTGGAATTGTACAAATGTAGCACATCCATACTAATATTATAAATTCGAAAGTTTGTATAGATGGGTGTATTGATGTATGTAACTCTTTCACTCTTTAAAACTACTAAACCGATCACCATGAAATTTTGCATACACATTGTCTGGGACACCAGAAAGGACATAGGGTACCTTTCATCCAGAACGCGGACGAAGTCGCGGACACCAGCTAGTGGTTTATAAATTATAAATAAAAAATAATGGTTTACTTTGATATGGCACTATTTAGATATTTTAATTTTAGATAATAATATATAGATAAACATTCAATAGATAAGGGGTGGCAAGCAGGTTGATGGTAACAATTAGTAACCTTACTAACAAATTACTTACCAGTAAGATATCCAACTGCTTGTGCGGCATAACATGCAGCTTGTTCATTTCTCATGCCAACATATTTCAGACCAGCTGCTTGAAAAGCCAGTGAGGTTTCTATCACTGGAATACCGACTATACCAAAAACATATTCGACACCCTGAAAGATATAGTCATAAAATTAATATCAAAACTTTTTATAAACTTTCAAAACCATGAATATATTTTTGGTTAATATAATACGTAAGAAAATGTATTTTATTACCTGTCTTTTTAAACTCTCCGCCAAAATGTTATTGCCGTCAATCCCCATACTTTGATTTAATTTTTGGGATACGTGAAAAGATCTCCTCAGTAAAACCTGTACAAATCGACGTAACATTTTTATTAATATCTACTGTGTATGTATGTATACCTTAACTTTACTATTATCTCATAAATTACATGCAAAAATATAAAAATGCTCAAAAAAACATAGAGTAAACGATGTTGAAACGAAATAGTGAGATTAAAAATGAACTAAAACAGTGTCAAAGTCCATAACAAAGATATTGATAAAGGCGCTTACACTTTATCTCTTTTTAATTTATAATAGGTATGTAAAAGCAAAAACAAGCCGCTTGCTGTAGCTACAGTATACGAATGCCTAGGCTATCGAATAAACCTCGCTCGATCATTTTTTCATATCTTAAAAATTGTTATCTTAAAATTAATACTTTAAAATCTGAGATCGCGCGTAACGTAAGCGCGTATTGTTATTTTATCAGGCAGCTGTCAGTTAGACAGCTGAGCTGCTGAGTGACGTTGGTTGACGTTACTGACATGCTATTGACTGCAACAAATGACAACTGACAGCAGAGGGCTCGATCTTTAAAAATTATACAGAACACTGTATAGGACTTGACTTGACTGCTTTGGACTGGACGCAGTTTTGGAAAACTAATAAAAATTATGACTTGACTGAACTTGACTTGACTGACTAGTATCGGGATTTGCTATTTTTGACTTTAATTTCATAAAAAAGGGTATTACGAATTTTTGCTAATAACACTGGTAAAATCATCGGAGAAGATCTGATGGAGCCAAGATTGGAGCCAAGACATTAAAAGAAGAAGAAGAAGAAGAACACTATATACTCACAAGGAGACTACTATCAAATCAACTACTGCACCATCTCCGCACTTGTCTGCTAACAATTATTGGCCAAAACCTAAAACTTTTTTTTTGAAAAATAACTTATTTTTGAATAAGTTGTGTACCTAGTTATGATACTTATGATAGATTTTTGTTAAAATCACCCAAAAGTCATATTAAGAAGAGTTAATTCCAATATTCGTTTGCATAACACCATAGCATTGATTTTTATCAAGATTTTTTTGTCATAAACAATACCACGGTTAAAATTCACCACTAGACAGGCTGCCCAACGTACGAGTATAATTACGAAACGCATTATTTTAAACATCCTGAACAAAACAACTTTGAAAAGGCCGGGTCACGGGTTCGATTCCTAGACCTGCCGGGAACCCTAAAACAAAATGGGCCTTTCCAACATGTTTCAAACAGATTAAAAAGGTCACTGTAAAGGAAATATCTCTAGAAAATCTATATTAAAGATTTAATAGAAGAGCAAATTTTTATTTTCAAACATTGACGGAAATAAAGTGACGGAATAAATAAAGGCAAAAGCTAGTCAGTACTAATCCGTACTAATATTATAAATGTGAAAGTTTGTATGGATGTATGGATTTGTAACTCTTTCACGCAAAAACTACTGAACCGATCACCATGAAATTTTGCATACACGTTGTCTGGGATACCAGAAAGGACATAGGGTACCTTTCATCCAGAACGCGGACGAAGTCGCGGGCACCAGCTAGTAACGCATAAAGCATAACGTAAAGCATTCTACCTATCTCTAAAAGTTGAACTTTTTTGAATTGAGAGTTTTTGGACATTTGTAATATGTATGAATCTACTTGCCTTTGTAAATTTCTCGGATTATGCAGTTACGTAGTGCGGTTAGCAATCGGTGTTCTAAGTTGCGGTGAGTGACTAATATTTTACCTCTTATTACATTGCATGGGTAAGACCTACTTGCATCGACAAAAGTTTCTGAAACCTGTGATTTACGCTGTGGTTTTGGTATAAACCAAGTTGTAATCCGTTAATGTTAATACCTTACCTTATACTTACAAACTGTAAGGTTATTCACTTGAGATATTATGTAATGCCATCCAAAATAATATATATTTGTGTAATGCCACCATAATACCTACTCGTACATATGATTTTTTAAATGCGATATCACGATATGTTCCTTAATTAGTAATTACCTACCTAATATTAGATTGAAAGGTAGGTATAAATGTGAAAGTTTACCTTTTCAACCCAAACTACTGATCATCTACCGATCATCATGAAATTTCCCACACACGTTGTCAGGGATACAGGAAAGGATCCTGACAACGTGAGTGACAAAGGCATATAAGTATGTATGCCTAAATTAAACTTGTTATTTTGAAATAAATTCTTAAATTTCTTTATATGTCGAGCAATGTGTTGACAATTATTGATGTTTTTTAAGATAAATTAATACCTAGGTACCTATGTGGAAAGAAATGAGGATGTCGGCGATTTCGTCCAAAGATTTAAATCTTTGGATAGTTCTGCCTCTTGGGCGCCAAGCCGTTTCGAATCGTATTCTGATTTCGAGATAAAACTAACTAACTTCTTTTATGTTAATGTCGACAGACAGGCTGACGGTCCACTTGATGGTAGGTGGCTATCGTCGCCTATAACACAAGCAACTCATCGAAGCACAGAAGCATATTATGTTCTGTTTCTTATTTCAAGTTGGTCTTCTGTAAGGATGTTCTTGTACAGGGGCACTCATCATTTCATTGATTCATAAAGTAGCTACCAAAAAATGATGAGAAAGGAAAGCCCTTTTATGCTTACATAACTCGGTGGCCTATCAACGAATCAGCGAGAACGTTTTGTATAAAAACATTAATCGCGCATTGGCTACGTTGTGTTGATTTTTCTTTGCGGAAATGTAGGTACCGATAATGCGAACCTCCACGGTGCTTGTTATTGTAATAACGTCCGTTGGTAGCTGTGACAGCCGGCGCAGTCACACTATAAGCGACCACTCGCTCGCGGACACTTCACACTGTGACTGCTTACTCGGAGTTTCATGAAAAAGCACAACCACATAACGTTAACGTATAGTTCTCGTAGAGACGTTTCGGAAAACTTTGTGACAGTTAAACGCTTGTAGGATTCAAAAGAACAGTTACACACTATGGCAGTGATACTTATTAAAAAGCTTGGTGAGTGTTTTGCAATATTAAAAATTAGGGTAAGAAGGGTGAATGGCGCTCACTTAAGGAAAACATGTTGTATTTTTTAAATTATTTATTATAAATCAAAATTAAGAAAAATAACGAAGTCTTTAACTATCGAGTAATAAACAATTCAACAAGAAAAGCATATATCTTTGTCCTACTAGTAGTAGCAAAACATTTAAAAAAAAACGCGTTTGAGCGGCATTCCCCCTGACATTGGGTAATGCCGCTCAGGGTACGGGGTAATGACGCTCAAACATGTTTTTTGGATTATAACGAGTAAGATACGTTTTAATTAAAGAAATATTAATGAGATTAACTTTATACAATAAAAGTAAAGTCTACAATCACAAATTAGCATCAATTATCCCCATTTGTACGTAAGATTTGCCTTTTTCAATTTAACAAATATAGTAGTCTTCGATGTCAAATCAACTTCAATTATTATTATATAATATAAAATAATAATTATTATTATTATAGGTAGAAGTATGTACATAGTAATATTTTATTTTTGGACACATAAATCACAGATGTATCCATCTGGCGAATCCCATTCTGAAAATATAGCATGAGCCTACAGTCCACATATGGTACAGCGATACCACAACCCGTTATTTTTTCCAAATTTTTCGCAAATAATACATTTGTTATAATTTTCATCATCCACATTCATTTCGTCATCACTGTCATCTTCGCAAAGGTGATCTTCATCTTCGTTCTCTGAAGTACTTTCTTCTAAAATAAATCATAATCTTGTAAATTTCTCAGCATATTTATAAACAATTTTAAGCAAATCTGCGACATTGAGTCCATAGTATATAGAGAACCCAGTAACTTAACTAGTTCAACAATTTTAGTTTCTTGCTGTTGGATGAAAACGGCCTTCTGACCCACTAGTCTTGGGTTGCTCATGTTTTAATTTTTCTAAAGTAAATGGTATATTCTTTTGCAGCTTTTCTTTTGGACAAACCTTCAATCGCAGTTTAAGCAGATTGAAGGTCTTCTTCGGTCCAAGCCGCTTTAGCGGTTGTCCTTTGACGAATTCTTGGCATATCTACAAAAATAAAAAAATAAGTCAGTAAGGGGCAATGGCGCTCAGATGAGCGGTATAACCCCAAACCGTCGTTTTGTAATTAATTTGAAATAAAAAAAAAATCGTACACAATTGTGGAAAATTGATTGCATCATCACAAAATAGAATAGTTTTTTTTAGAAAAGTAAAATTAATAATTAAATAAGCATTAAAATTTTAGACTTACCGACAAAAAACACCTAACCAAAAATTAGATCAGTACGGCCGCAAATGAAGAAACGCACTTCACGGTCACATGACGCGAGGCGACTGTCCGTTTGCATCCCTATCTGTTAGAGGCCCTCTCCCCTCACGCTTCACGCGACGTGGCGTGTTGCTACGTTCCATTTTGACAGAGTTACAGTGGTGAGCGCCATTACCCAGTGAGCGTTATTCCCCCTGCTTCCCCTAAGTGTAGACTAAGTAATATGTTTTATTTTGGAAAAAGATGGAAGCCAATTAACATAATTTTTTCCTCTTTTTTTTTTGGACTGTTCTCATAATTGCTTTGGCTATAAATCTCGGGTAAGTACTTGGGTAAAAAAAATCAACAAAAAAATGCAGGTAATTGACAGAATAAATATGCAGTGTTGACATTTTTTACCAAATATTACCGGCACAGGTTTTTCCGCAAAAATAACGTATAAATTATGTTTCCTTTATACAGCAGATTCCTTCACGGACTTCACGGTTTAAATTATTTCATAAGTTAATCTCAATTTATAGTTAGCTATTTAATTCCATATAAAAATTCTTACAAAATATTTTATCCCAATTTCTGACATTTCCGTGGCTTTTTCAAAAAATTTCTTTCATAAAAACCTCGCCCTGATACTTAATTAAGAAAACAACAATGAAAATCATTAAAATCTTTCATCCCGTACTCGAGTGGTGGTCCATCAAACACGTGACAATAGAAAGAAAAAATCTATGCAGTTTAATTGGTCGAACTACATTTGTTTAATATTTTTATTATGATTTTGTGGTTCCCAGTAAGTAGTTCGATTAATCGAACCAACGGGAGAAAAATGTTCACATAGTCCGATTGATCAAACTAGGCGGTCGAACTACGGTGCCTCAGTCATTTTTAGTTATATAGATATAAAAAATAATGTTATTTTCATCAAACACAATAAGTTTATTAGTAATGCAAAAATAAAAATCGATTACTGTCGCCATAATAGTTGATTAGCGTGCAAAACGCATTAAACAATACAGACAAAAATTCTAAAAAAAATTTTTGGCCTCGGCAACAGCAAAAATATTTAATGTACAGACACGGCCGTTTACTATAATATGTATAGAATAAATGGTACTTACTTAGTAATACGATAATATGTAGCTTTCTCAAAACAAAGGAAATGAAAACATTTATCACTTAAAGAATGACACCAAACTTTACTTACTTAAAACTTACTTAAAAGGGAAATATATTAGGTGTGTATCCCAACTCGTTACCTATTTAGGTAATTAAGCTACACTTAGTCTTGTCCATCATTGCAATTGACTGAATCATATCTTTTAATAATATAAGAACAATGGCGTATCTTGCCATCGACGGACCCTGTATCAAATTTTGTCGAAAGACTTATAAAATATACTCTATATTACTCGCTGATAATGTAGCTTTCTAAAGAATTTTCACAATCGGTTCAGTAGTTTTTGAGTTGCATTACAAAAATACAAAATCGAGTTTTAAAACAATAGACACAGTCATATTTGTATTCGGTAATTGTAGTATCTATTTACTCGTAAGTACCTACTAACAGGAAATGTTATCTGAACGCTTACTTAGTTACGAGAGGAAAGTAAAAATAATTCGATTTGTTCTGGAAAAATACTTAGTCGACTTTCACTTAACCACGTACTTAAATGCACACATTTTTCCAGAGTCAAGTTCAAGCCCATATGCTTACGTAAATAATGACGATTCATATAACCAGGTGATCGGTGCTCGGTGCTCCTAAGCATGCAACCGGTTTTAGTAATATTTAGTAATATAAATAAAAATCTAAGGCAAACTTCACTAGTGTCTGCATCTTGTGTCTATCTGTATAATGAAGACAATATTTCGGTTAATACTTAACTGAAATTTGGTACTAACAAATTTTCCAATTTGAAATTTATTTAATGGAACGAGTCATACAGCATTAGCGATCTGCTTCTTGCTTCGTCCGGATGGGTATTTTTCTGAAAATTATATACAAACAAACCTTCCTCGTTTATCGCTCATTCTATTAGTGAAAACCCTATCAAAATAAGTTGTGCGGTTTAGAGGAATTTAGCGGAAAAACCATGGAAAAACAGACAGAAGCGAATAGTAATTAGATTTTAAGTTTAGTAATATTTTTTCCACCTTCAAAACCCGTTGCGTAGTTTAGGCGGAGTTAGCGGATATACAGACAGACGCGGGCAGCGATTTCAAGTTATGCTATGTAAGGATATATAGATATAGAAGATATGTATACGCAGATTTGACAGTTATAGAAACTCTATATATACATACATGTAAATCTGGTGTTCGCATGCAGTTCGTGATAGTCGGTAGCCTAGTTCTAAAATGATTAATCATCTTTATCTGTTAGTTTCTATTAGCAAAAGTTTTTTTAATAATACCGTTCAGATTAATTAACTCATTAGCTGTACTTGTAACATATACTTACCTACTTATAGTAACATATTATGTAGATTACACAAATAAATAGTTTATTTATGTAATAGTAAGTATGTTGTAAACAATGAACGATTTATAAACACGTGCAAAGAAAAGTTATTTAATTATTCACACAGATAAAAGTTAGATTATTTATTTTACCGCTAATTGGAATGTAGGTATGTATAAGGGATTCTTACCTATAATGATTACTAGACGAAATACAAAGTCATATTGTAATCTGTGAAACTGTGATTGCGTAAGGTATACCTACACCTTAATATTTAAAGCTATTTTTAAATATTAAGGTTGAAATTTTTACTTAATTTTTTTATACGGTTACCTACTCTATCTACCACTTTATAGTTCACTATAGCTGGTGTTCGGTGCCCGCGACTTCGTCCGAGTTCTGGATGAAAGGTACCCTAAATGTCCTTTCTGTCCCAGACAACGTGTATGCAAAATTTCATGGTTATAATATTAGTACTGATGTAGCACGCAGCGCCATCTAGGGAATTCTGTTTGAAATTGTTTTGACAGATGGCGCTACATGATTAGTTAATAAAATTAAAGCTGCTGCCCGCGACTTCACCCGCGTGACTTTGTAAATTATATACTAAAATCTTACTCGAGAACCACTCTATGCAATAGTGAAAACCGCATTAAAATCCGTTGCGTAGCTTTCAGGATCTAAGCATACATAGGGACAGACGTGGGACAGACAGACAGCGGGAAGTGACTTTGTTTTATACTATGTTATATACTATATTAGATTATAGGCGGCTACCGCACTTATTAATACTCCACATGCAACGCCATAGGCATAGACCCTGCAAGTGCGCTACTGATCAGCGACCTTAGTAGGTTTAAAGATAAAGGATAAGAATGGGAGTAAAAAAATAGGCTCTGGCATCCCTTACACACTTACACAAACTAGTTTGAGCAGAACCAAAGCTCAGAAATTATGTTAAAATACAACGAATACCTATCTACATTATCCTCAAATAACTAACTACACTCTTGCGTAATTTTGCAACTGAAAGATTGGAGCTGCTGAAGTAGTGATTTCAATCAATAAACATACTGTTAACACATTGTATATATAAGAATATGTAATCAAATACATTGTGTATGTATGTATGTAATTGTTATAAAATGTAAAGTCGATAAAGTTGATTTGTTTATAACAAGGAACACGTAACAGGACGTGAGGAAAAAATTTCTTTTTAAATAACTAAACAATGTACGGCGCGCGAAAGTGATAATGGCCGCTTACAATATAGTTTATACTTAGATATTTTAAAAATTGTTTTTTTTTAACTTATGGACAATAGTGTTTGATATTCCACTGTGAATCTCTGTGTGGAATCCAAACAATGTCAACATTATGCAGTCTTTGTTATCAAATACTAATTATTGTATTATTGGTCACCAACTGTCGATCAAATAGTGGCCCAGTGATTTAATGAAAAAATGTACGCATTGCAACGCAACGCGAGCGTGATTTTATGGGATTCTTATCGGCACATACATAATTGAAATCGTTTTATTCATTAGATAGGAACGTGCCGAAATGAAATTTGTAATTTTTTAAGAACATTTATCAAATCGTAGATAATATATCGTAAGATGTGTTAAATAAGTAAGTAGGTAAGTAAGTATATAGAAAAAAAATATTGCACATTATTATAACAAATTTTAATTCATGCTTTTTATATTATACTAGCGACCCGCCCCCTGCCACTAGTTCGCCGAGGAAAAAACTTAATTAGGTTTTAAATATAATACTTTAAAATTTCGGGGAAATTTTTTATCTAACATGATTGTGTGTGAGATGAGTGAATGAATATTTACAAGAAAATCTTCTGCTTTACATAAGATTGACCTAGTACTTAGGAAGTGTAGGAATTATTTAAATAATGTGATAAATCGATACATCCCATAATGTCAGGTCATGTCAATAATGTCAATAATGTCGATAATGTCAGGTGGACATCCCCTTGGGCCTGATGGCTGCCCGCTGCGAGAGGTGAGAACGGGCGCGGTTTGTGCCGCTTCGCCAGGTTTCCGAGCCTCCTTCCGCTTGGATCCACAGCTTGGCTCCACACGTGGATCCGCGGATACCTTTATCTCCTTTTAAATCTACCGATATTATATCACTCGGCGCGGAGGTCAAACTCCGCGCCTAATCGAGGTAGATCCCCGCCCGTAGACGGTGCGAGATTTTCCCACGCAAAAAATGGCAACGACTAAGTGAGATCGTCCGACGAGATCCAATCCAGGCTTTACCGAAAAGAACCAAAATGTGTAATGTCAACCGGCATGAGAAACCGCGGCACATAGCTAGCTTGAAATAAAATTAAACATAGATTTATCTATTATTGCTCATTGAACTTTATATAATATCAGCTCGCTGTTATTGCTACTGTTATTCTATTTCTAAGTCAATTGAAATACTTAAATAGCAGTGTTTTCCCTGAAACAATGTGAAATTCATTCGCGTCAGCAGTTAATTTACTAAACATAAGTATATTTGTATATAAAATATATAAGTACCTACCTATATGAAACATCGAATGGTAGTATAAAGTGAATATACATAAAAATAATGTTCACGATCGAGGTCGTTATAAAACGCCATGACATTGTACTGGCTTGTTATTATTGTGCATGACTTTGGCTTACATCGTTGGGACCATTTTACAAATTCAGATTTTTTTTCCATTGAATGATTTTGGCGGAACTACTTATTTATTATTTTTATAAATCTGTGTGTTAGTTGTGTTGGCGGCTAAACGACTGAATTAATTTTTATTAAAACCTTGAGGCCAAAATAAATGTATTATAGGTATGTTATTAGTTTTAGTGGGGGCTAAACAGCTGAATTGATTTTAACAAAAGCTTATATGAATCAAATTAAAAATCAAATAAGTAATTATCAATTAGGTTTCTCTTGAGAAACTCTTATGATCGTTGCTATAAAATTTAAATTTACCAGGGTTTCGAGAAAGAAGCCAAGATGATGGCGATCCTGAGAAGAAATCCCGAAAGAAATTCAGGATACCATTCTTTTTGTCATCTTTAAATTCAACCTTAGTAGCTTCTTATGGGGGCGAAGCCGCATACAAAAGTTAGTATTGGTAAATGCAGAAGTAACTCCCTATTTATTGCTTTTAACATATTCCGTAACTTTTGAATTATAAATTTATTTAGTTATTGAATAATAACCGAAATAGTAAAACCTAGATTCTGTCCTAAATTGAAATCCGCGCTCACATCACGTTTATAGGTATTTATAGCGCACAATGAAGAGTTTCGTATGTTGTTCACATAATTTTAAGTTTACACCACAAATTCGCTGTACTTAATTGTACAATAGGTAGCATAAAGTTGATCAGATGACGAGAACATTTAGGCATTTCGTCAGGCAAATACGACACACCCATGTGAAACCATTTGTACTGTGTGACGCTCATACACGCTTCATTGGACTGTTGTAAGTACGAGTTTATTCGTTTTAAATTGTGAACAGATTTTTGAAAACACAATCATTCAATTAATACTGACCTAAACTTAATGACCATTTCACCTATCCCTGCTAAGTTACCTACCCAGTATCCCACTTTTTGAATTACCCGTGCAGGAAAGACGAGGCTGACGATGAAGCGAGCTAACCCAGAAAATGTCTATTTACTTGCTAGAACTTTAAAAAGATTTAGGTTATTGAGCTCGGAAACACAGACGGTATGAGTCGGATACACGGAAGGGAGTTCCGATCCTTAGCAGTGCGTATGGGTTGGTCTTGGACTGTCTAGAACACAATCTGACTACATTTGATTTTTCCCTAGAGCTTAAATTGACTAATACTTACATAAGAAAGAGTATTTGAAACATTTGGTCCGACAAAGAGGAATTTTGACAAGATGAAGATAGTAATCAGCTTACATCTGAATGTCTGATGGAAAATTGATACAGGAATTTGAGGTTAAATTTGGATATTGTACAAAAATATCCAAATGTTAGTGTCAAATGTGCTTTCCTTTCATGTAATTTTGGCTATGCGTATAATGGTGAGGCAAAGTTGAGACAGTAACAAACGATTTTATAAGTATAGACGACACAATAGCCAGTGTTAAACAGAAATTACAAAATAATGTAATTATCTATCAAATTATTTATATATGCATTCTTGATTACTGGCCATAATAATCTTACATGTTAAAATATAATGTCAAACTGATAGAAATGTAAACCACATGTAAACAGATCGTAATAAATAGAATTTTCATTGAAATTATGTAAATGTATTTTTTTTTATGAAATAAAATTTCTAAAATGTTTACAAGTCTATGCGTTTTTGGATCCGTTTAAATGCTCCTTGACATGAAAGTGGTGAAGAATGGCGATTATATTAAGATAGAAGGTTTGTGCATCAATTATTACGAAAATATTGGCGTACCACGGTTACTATAAATAAGATAATAAGAGATTCTTACATTTTAAGTTCAAATGACGAAAAACTTCTAAGTAAAAGCGATGTAGGTTGAATAGCACAGAAGAAGGCTTATGAAAAGCTATGGATACCTTGGTTCACAATTCACATACTGTGACCTGAGTTAGGACTTACAATTAATTTTGACATTACATACATTGTTTCTGCTTATATATGTCGTAAAGTATGAAATTAAAAATCTTTCACCAAAAGTCAAAAATAGATGCGACGAGGAGCGGAGCGAAGCAAAGCGAGGAGGAGCGTGTTAGATTTACTTGGAAATAAATTTGGGGAGGCGAGCGAAGCGGAGCGGAGTGAGGCGACCCTCTCAGTTTTAACAGAAATATGATCTGCCCAGGAATATCATGATATGCCCAGGAATATCATGATATGCCCAATTCTACGAAGTGCCGACGACATATAAGATATTAAGTTTTTGTGCCCGCATTATGTACTAATAAAAAAATACTCTTATAACGTTATTAAATGCTGTGGACGTGACTCACAATTTCAGTCACATATCGTGAGAAGCCAGCTTAGAAGTGAGTGTAATAATTTTATTAATTTATAATTTTCAGACATAATTCCTGTACGCTTCAACCTATGGATAATGATTTTCACATGTTGCTGGGTTGCGTATATGGTGCGAGTGAATATGAGTTTGAATTTAATAGCAATGGTGCCACAGACGCAACGTTCAAAGTAAGTGTGTTTGTTTGTGTGTGTGTGTGTGTGTGTGTAGGTATAGTTACAAGCCATATGTTAACCACACCTGTACAGAAGACTACCATAAAAATTACTTAGTTTACTTAGTTACAAAACTTACAAAACTAAGAAGTATATACTTAGTTTTGATCATACGTTTTTTATTGCAAGTATAACTAATGAATTTATTTGATCATTTTTGCGTTTTTAGTATACCACACAGAACTTTCTTATAGAAGATCCGACTTTTGTAGTTTTTATAAAAAGTTGTATTAAAGTATTTCAATTTCATTTCATTTTTAGTATTTTTTCTATTGATACACCACCTATTTTGAATCTTTTAGGTGATGCTTGATTCAGTAGGCAACGAATATTTTTAAGCACATTGTATTTATCTTTGTATAATTTATCTATCTTTGCATGCCTAGCAATGTTCAAGATGGCGTCTCATGTCTAGCGATGTAAAATACTTTTTAAAACACTTTAAGTATAGCACTCTCGCTAGAGAATATATAAGTAAGTATGTTCCTCGTGCTTTATAGCCTCGTTAAGTGATGGTTCTCTAGGATTGCTACTTAGGATCTGATCTGATATCTGACATGGTTACCAAAAACCTGTCAAATATTTTATTAACAGATGTCATCAATATTCATTAGTGTAATGCAATGAATTTTATGTAATAGAAATGCACTTTAGGCACGCTGACTTGTTAAGGTCATATTTATTTAATAAAGTAATTTGTGTTAATTATTTTTCCAACAGGACACGTCATCTCAACGTATCCACAATAGATGCCGGATTTGTGGATAATAATAGTAGTTTTCGTCAAACGAATACATCCGATGTCATTAAGGAGAACATTAATGATGTCAAAAAGGAATTACGACAGGTATGAACTTGTTTTGATAAATGATTTTCAGTGATGAATTTAAAAAAACGATGCGAAAAATATTCCGGATTGATTGTAGTTATATAAGAACAATTGGGATCTATTGTTACTTGATTATTCACTATTAATCCTGTCTATTTCCAATTAAACAACTACCTAAACTTTTCGAGAATGGTCTTTAAAGTTCTATGTAATTTTAAAATAGTTTATGTCTGGATTCATTGTAGCTTAAAATACTACTTAAACTTTGCGTGAGAAACTTCAGTGTGGTAAAAAAAGTGAATGCGAGTGAAATACGAGTAGGTATCAGTAACTTTATATAGTGATTAGTGGTTGTAAATTTGACAGAAAATCAATGTGATCTACCTTGTCGATCGCTGTATCTACCTACTACTTACCTACTTACACATGCTTAAGTAGGATGGGAGTGCCAGAAGTTTCAAAAAGAGTCGGCGTGACGTCGAGCGCTGCAGATTTTTTTGACAACTACCGCGCGTTCTAAAGCCGCCTTTTGCGGCTAGCAAGGTTAATTTCGATATAAAAAAATAATAAGGGGGTTATTTTGGTTTAATTGTAAAACCACTTGAATGCGAATCATGTCATCATCAAATAAAAATTGTGAATCGATAAATATCGGCAAATATTTACCGAGATAGACTCAATCGACCTTTTGATGACTTAGAAGTACGACTAGTTATGTAGTTATGACTCTTTTATAAAGTAAGTAATATACTTAAAATTCACATTTCACACACACAACTCTAATTTCATTAAGGGATTCACAAAGGCGAATGACATTGACGATTTGACCTTCACCGATATGACCTTTAGAATGTTTATATATATCAAACTAATTCCGCACGAAAAACACAAACGTAGTCTACACCTCAACGCAGTCATTGAGACACTGTAGCTCCATATATTTAGAGTTCCGAGGCGGCGGAAACAATTCAACAGGCCTGACAAATGTGGTTTTTTGTACTTTTCATTAAAACAACATTAAAATAAAATAAAAAAATCAATACATTTTTTTTAAATGATATTGACTTATTATTCGGTGTAGGAATCATTTGCGCGCAATAAACCGTTTTCGAAACAAATTTCAATATAAGTCAAATTCTTCTTATGTTCTAACTTTTATTGTGGGGTTTCTACTACTTCGATGGAAATTCTTAACAATACATTTTGTTCTTCACATGTTTAAGTATAACATATATTTTTTTCAGACCAATTGCATTGACAGTTTCTTGTAACATATTTTTTTAAAACTGCAAATTTTTAAGATTGGCGTGTGTTTACACCTTAAGGAACTTTATAAAGAATTTAACTCAAGCAAGAAAGATGTCATTTTCAGTTACACGAGTCAAGATTGAAACTAATTAACTTTAAGATAATTAAATACCATGAACCGACAGGCATAAAATAACTGCAACATAAATACTTCCATAGTATTGTGTGGTATTGTCATACACGATAATTTGTTGTATTGTTACTTAGACTTAGTTGCTGTGACAATAATAAAGATACCTATCTGTAAAAAGTTATCTAAGTAATTGTTTATAGTGTTTTGGAAACAATGGACATTCTGACACTTTAGACATTCTGAACCTGAGCCCTACATAAAAAGCCAAAATGAATTAAGCCAAATTTTATTGTCAAATACAATTTCAAAATGCAAACACAAATGTAGCGAAATCTTAGGTATGAAAATTCAAAAAGAAAGATCATCCGCTAACAAATTTTTAATTGTTAAATATATTTTTTTAATTCAAAGCATGCATTTTCGGAATTCACATGTTTTTTTTAATCAATTGCCTCCTAAATTAATATAATCCTGTCAATATCATGGACAATTATCGATCTAAGTACATATCTATTTATTCTACGATTGTTTTCCAGGATAATAACACAACGACAGATCTTGCAACAATATGATGTATCACATGTATATTCTCGTATGCTTTACCACAGCATACTTATGAAATATGAAATAAGTATGCTGTAGCTTTACAAAGGACTGTACCTGATTCTAGGACTCTGGAGGTGGTGAAAAATTTCCGTGGTCAGCAAATCAACAAGCTTTGATCCTTGGTTCATACTTCTGGTGTTATCCAATAACGTCACTAATCGGTGGAATGGCATCAGAGCGTTGGGGTCCAAGATATGTGATTCTATATTCTTCACTCGTCAGTGGTATTTTGACAGCATTGAGTCCTGCTGCAGCAAGAATTAGTTATATTGCCATGATTTTGGTGCGTTTTCTACTTGGAGCTGCTGGGGTAAGTTTATTACTATTGTCTATTTAATTCTTCCATAATTTTCTACGAATAATTTGAAGTTTTGTTTCGCAAACTATGTGGTAGTAATAATGTATTTTGCATATTTGTCCACTTTTGAGGCTCTTGGCCTGTCCATTTCCATTCGTATTTCCCCATTTATTATTTTAATGATTAAGTTTTAAGCACTTCAATCACTTACAGGGATTTGTGTATCCTGCTTTACACGTTCTCATTGCGAGATGGGCTCCACCAGATGAGAAAGGGAAATTTGTAAGCGCCACAATGGGAGGAACATTAGGTACGGTTGTGACTTGGTCTCTAACTGGACCTCTCATGGAAAAACACGGATGGGCATCTGCGTTTTATGTGCCAGCTGCACTCACTATAGTTTGGTGTTTCATATGGTGGTATCTGGTCGCAGACACACCTTCGGAACATCCGCGCATAACTGCTGCAGAAAAGAAATATATCAAGGACGCACTTGGAGATAAAGTCTCAACCTCCAAGGTAATTTTTGCTACTGTAATTTTTGTGTACTATTAGCGTGAATAGTTTCTTTTTCATATTTTTGAAGTTTTTTCCTGTTAATCTGATTAGATAAGCAGCAATAAAATATGGTTTATTGTAAGTTGTAATATTTTTTTGTTTTGTTTGTTTCAGGTTATTCCCCCATTTAAGCGTATAGCAACCTCAATTCCTTTTTTTGCAATGGTGATATTACACTTTGGAAATTTATGGGGGTTGTATTTCATCATGACTGCTGGGCCCAAGTTCGTTTCAAGTGTATTAGGTTTCGAACTGTCTTCTGCCGGAGTCATTTCAGCACTTCCCTATCTTGCTAGACTGTTTCTGGCGGCCATATTCGGGGTTATAGGCGATTGCATACTCTCAAGAAAAGTCATGAAGACAACGACCATTAGGAAATCCTTTTGTCTATTCTCACACATAATACCAGGATTATTTCTGATATTGCTAGTCTATGTAGGTGTATCCACGGCAGTGTCTGTGACTTTAATTACAATGTCAATGGGTTTCAATGGTGCTGCTGCTCTAACGAATTTGCAGAACCATCAAGATCTTGCACCTAATTTTGCCGGAACTTTATATGGAATCGCAAACGCTGTAGGAAGTACTGCCGGCTTCTTCACACCTCTTATCACTGCTTACTTCACTAAAGACAATGTAAGTGTTTAATATTTTGCCAACTAATTGTTTCAATTACACAAATTGATAGAATTTACATTTACTTAAGTTTCTGTGGAAAGGGGTGCCAAAGCCTATTTAGCCTGTCCGATGACCTTTACATCAAAAAAATTAAAAGGATCTCTTGAAGGCGAAGGCGAAATGTTTTGAACCTAGTTCTGAGGTTTGAATGGAGTAAAGATAGCCTTCTTTGCTGATAGGTATTGATAGTTCGATCAAAGAGATGACAGAAGTAATAGAATACATTGAAGGAGGTCGGGAATAAAACATAATATTTTTACTTTTGGCCATCCAGGTCTTTTGTTTTCTTTCTCGTAGGTAAGATTAAATTACGTCGTCCAGTGTATTTAAGTTATAAAAAACGTAACATTTCATGTTAAAAACAACATGTGAAAATAATCACATTTTCTAATATAATTTTTTAGGTTTTATCTGCTGGATTCGGCTTCGGCCGAATATAATGTCGTATGAAACAAAGTGATTTTTAAGATTTATTTAGTTGTTAAAATCTTGATTATTAAACCATAAGTACTTTTCCTCTTTATTGTTTAATTTTATTTTATTCTTATTATTAATAAAAATTGTAATTTCAGGACGGGTTCGAGGAGTGGCGACCGGTTTTCTTCGTCGGTGCTTCAGTGTACATAGTGACAGCCGTATTCTTCATATTATTCGGTACAGGGGAAACTCAATCATGGAACTTTGCTAACGACAGCACAACTGTAGACCACGAAGCTAGATCAAATGACGCCAATAATAAAGAAACTAAATTGACCTAAAATTGAATTGTACCTTAAAAATAAAAAAGAGACAAATAATAGAACCATCGTTGACCAAATAATTGGGGACAGTGCTTTCTTTTCCTATTAATAAAACATATATTGTACATGTAATAAAACATGTATGCGTCGCGTCGAGACCTGTTTTCTATTTATGTTTCTATGCAATTTTTGTTTTAGTATGCCTATAGTTCATGTCAGCGAGACAGTTCTCTGTGGTTTCTGCCAAATAGTCATATTTTCTTTAAAATACTGAAACATTGAAAACCATTTTTTTAAATTCTTCATACTTATGTATGTTGTAAATTATTGTTTACTTAAAATTTTAGCTAAGTATTGCTATTTATTTAAATTATTGAAGATACTTAGATCTTAGATGGGAGAATTTTACATATATTGTTTTCCAAATTAGAATGATATTTTGCTAATTTTGCAGCCCAAAAAATTACAGAAAGTATCTTCTCCCACTTTTCAAGGTGTCTCCTTACTAAGTTTCATCAAAATTGGTTCAGTTTAGGTGTTGAAACTTAATTGTCTGACAAAAAGACTTTATTTTCGCAATATAAATATATTTAAGTATTGAAAAAATATTGACGTGATACTTAACCAATGTTAGTGATCTCTACCTACTTAACTGAAATGTGTTATTTGTATGCTACATATATTCTTATTCTAGATGAAGGTATAATTATGTTGGATTGTATTTTACAAACTTACAAAGTTACAGTAAAAAATTCGTAGTCATATCAGGAGTTTAAAAATTTTTGAGAATTTTTGTCGCTACTGGTATTTTACCAAACTAGATAACTTACACATATGAAACAATATTTCTAAATGTATAGACCGTATAATTTTCTACAACATTTTTAAGCTAGACATATGCCAAATGGTTTATATTTATTGATATAATTATATTTATTTATTTGAATTAATTTAAATTAGAACGTCCTCATGTATATCATGGCGTACAAGGACAAGACATTCAAAAAAAATTTTTTTATATATATAAATTATGTTTTTATGAATCCAACAAGGTTTACAAGTAATTTAAGTTTTGAATGTTTTTTGTGTAAATGACGCATTTTAATGTATTCGAAATATAGTCTATATAATATTAAATTTGTAGTTTTATTTTCTTAGATACTACTATCATCTATTATTTACCTAAATTTGATTTTAAATGTAAACTACTAGTGACCCGCCCTTTTATATTATAGTACTAGTTAGTGCCCGCGACTTTGTACGCGTTGAAAAATAAAAGATGTAACACCTGGCAAATTTTTAATATTTTTAGACGATTCCTCGCGAACCTAACTCATTTTTCAAGGATAAAAAGTATTCTATACGTTAACTCAGGTAATAAACTATCTGTCTGCCAAATTTCATCCAAATCCGTGGAGCCGTTTTTGCGTCAAAGAGTTATAAGACATTCATGCATCCGTCATCCTCAAAACTTTAGCATTTATAATATTAGGAGGACTAGTAGGTGGGATATTTTTATATATGTCGTCGGCATATCGTAGAATTGGGCATATCTCGATATTCCTGGGCAGATCATATTTCTGTTAAAACTGAGAGGGTCGCCCTCGCCTCACTCCGCTCCGCTTCGCTCGTCTCCCCAAATTTATTACCAGTAAACCTAAGACGCTCCTCCTCGCTTTGCTTCGCTCCGCTCCGCTCCTCGTCGCACCTATTTTTGACTTTTGGTGAAAGATTTTTGATTTCATACTTTACGATCTGCCCATTTCTACGATCTGCCCACAACATGTTACATAAATTGGTTCGGGTCATAATTTGTATCTACCTCTTAATACTTTGCATATTAATGTGTTAGGTTTGCTACTGCTTTAATATTAATTAATGTATGCAAAGCAAATTTACCACGTGGGTATAACTGGTACGATTTTGTTTTTGCGTTTTTATTCCTATAAATAACGATTATGTGAGATTGATAAAAAAACAGTTGATATAGAATGAGGAAAATCATCTTAACACGTGGCAAAGGTGTTCACAAATTATATAATAGATAATTTCATGAGTACCAAAAAATGAATAACGATGAAAATAGAATAATGTACTGCGCTTTATACTGCGCAATTCAATCGTGTAAAAAAACAAAGGAATTTTTTTAAAATATTTTTTTTTGTTAAGCTTCGACAGACAGACTGACAGTCCACTTGATAGTAGGTGGATATTGTCGCCTAATCCATCAAAGTTAATTAGACACAGAAAATAGTTTATTTATTTGGCTTTAGCTAGTTTGCCTCCACGGCAAATGACAATAACGATACTCTTTCGCACGATAGCATTTTTTCTGCAAATTATTTCAACATTCCTCATCTACTCGCTCTTTCCTTAGAGAAAACTGTATCAAGTCCGTTGAGTAGCATAAAAGATTTAGGCCCTCACCAAATATTATTCCCGCTGATAGGTGACTTTAAATGACGGTTAGCCTACTCGACAGATGGTGAAAGAGGCCCTTAACGGTGGTCTTAGTCAACTAGAGGGACCCAATAATTTAAAGTTTGCTCAACCATATTTTAAAATTTACCCAGAATGCGTAGTCACTTGATAATTACTGTCGAAAATTAATTACACAAATGTAAGAGAGAATCCATAGGAATCAAAAATAAAAAAAATTTAATCTGTACCTCAAAATTTTAGTAGCAACATTCAACTTTTTCAACCATTTTGTAGTAATTCAGTGAGGTCATGATCCAATAAAATGATCTATAATAATATTCTTTTATTGTAATTTTACTAATTATTCTGATAGCAATGTTTCGGATACGGATTCGAGTAATAGTAAGTATTTTTTTTTTTTACTACTGAAACAGAGCGAAATTAAGCTGACAAAATTGAAGTTTGCATTTGAGAAATTTCATTTGAATTGAGAATTGAAAGAATAAATTCCTAAGTCCTGAGTCATATTTAAAATTATATCAATAGATTAGAAGCCTCAGCTTTTCTGAACAATTGTTCTGTTATGCTAATAAGAACATCTTCTGTACTTTTACAAGCTCTAAAACTAAATTGATTCTAGCAAATTATGTACGTGTTTTAGTAACTAATGAGACTTTTAATATCTCTTCTAATATCCTTAAAAATTGGAAGCATAGAAATCGAATTAGTGGCAGGGCACACTGAGTTTTGCAGTCATAAATTAATGCCTAATTTATGACAGATTTATTAAGACAGGCTTGTCTGGCGGCAGTCCAGCACACACTTGATGAAGATCACTGTGATATAACAGTATGTTTGCTGTTGTATTTCGTTTAGAGAGTAAGGGATGCCAGAGCCCATTTCCATAATCTCTTCCTTAAGTCGGTAGAGCACTGGCAGCGTATGTGGTGTTGCTTATGCGATTTTTTTGCGTACATGCGATAGCTCGAGCATATTTTGATTTTGATCACACTCAGTGATTAAAAAGACATAAAAAAGATTTTTTTAAATCGTCAGATTATGAATCGGCACAATCATTAATTTAAACTGATTTTATATACCGTAGGAAAATTAACAGGCATTGCAATGTATTTCAGTACTTAGGTAAGTACGAATAAGTGATGTCGAAGCTCTTTTCCCAATTTGCATATTATCTTTAGTCCATCTTCCTTTTTTAAGTCAGAAATATATAAGAGCACATCATTTTTCTTTTCCAGGTTGGCATAATGATATTTTTAGGCTATTTCCTTATGTATATAGTGAGGTATAATTTGAGCGTACACATTGTTGACATGGCTCGCGTTTCTGAAATGGAGAAGGGTGAACGTGCCGATGATCATACGATCAAGCCGCTATCGCAAATTTTGAAGTCTGGGGTAACTTTAATGAAGTTTCGTAATACAGGTTTATTGAGACGAGCTAGTATGTTACGGTCATGGTCTAAAATTAACAAAAACTTGAATGACAAACTCGAATGACCTTCCACTTCATAATTATTAATATACTTTAAATTTACTTATATATAAAAAAAATTCACTTACAAAAAATTAATTTAACTTGCCCGTATTAATCAAACATCATAATTATATGATTTTTAATAAAGAATAACAAAAGCTGTATCAATAATTTTGGTCAATTACAATTTTTCCACACATCACACTTCACACATTGTTGTACAATTGAGAATAAGTAATTTCATTAATAATAATGTTATCTTTATATTTAGATAAATTGGGACGACATGAAAATGGCTCGTTTATTCTCCGCCTACCACATTGGATATTTTATTTGTTTTCCTCTCTTTCATAATTTTGCTGACAAGTAAGTATTTCTTTGTTTGTCTGTAAACTACATTTGTATAATTGTTGTAGTTTATACTACAGTGTGACCGGTCATAAACTAGGAATATTCTAGGTACATAAATTACAACTATTTTTAAAACACAAATACAGCTCAAAACCTGTCGATCTAGTACAAAAATTCAAAGAATCATTAGGGGTTGTTTTTGCAGTAATTTAAGTATATTTAATTGCAGTAATTTTTTGGAGATCAATATTTTTGAATTTGAACCCATTGTTTCGTAATGTATTAAAAACGATAGACAATATTGTTGTAGGTACTCCGAATAAGCCTATTTTTATCTCAGTAAGAGCAAAACTTTGAGAGATACGAGTACTTATGATTTTTTTGTACACACCTAGAAAACACCTCAAGAAAAAAAGAACCAAATGTATATAATACCGGACACACACCGGATATCACACTGTAGGTATATTTTTATACTTAAAAAAGTGTATACTTTACAGGATTGGCCCCACGTGGGTGGTAGGGATATCCGGGATCACATCGGGAGTCTTAAACTGTCTTACGCCACCATCTACATATTACAATTTTTGGGTATTATTTGTCGTTCGAATCATGAAGGGGTTTTGTGCGGTGAGTTATTTTACTTTTTTATGTTAAGGTTGACAGACAGGCTGACAGTCCACTTGGTGGTAAGTGGTAACACAAGCAACGCCACAAGTGCTGAAAGTGTGCTGCCGACCATAGAAGGAATGTATAAGTGACTTGGAGGGGATATGGAGAATAGTCTCTGACATCCCTTAGACGGTTATTACACTATCTGAAGGTGTAATCGCAGTTAGAACAGATTGGATCCAATTTAGATTTTAGATTCTATTATCTATTTTCAACTCTATGTCTTCGACTTAGAAATCAATTTGGTGTAGTGTGATCAATAAGTTTACTACATAGGTTCCTAAATTGGTTTCCTACAACTGCCGCCAGACGGGTTGCCCAAATGACTGTCTACCTTTGTCCTACCATTACTTTCCAGGCGTGAAAACGCAATAAACAAACGAATTCACTTTCGCATTTATTAATATTATTACTTTCAAAGGCCGGTCAGCATTCAAAGTGGCCAGTTGTACATTTGTATTACCTACAATACAATCATTTTTAAATTTCTTTGAATTGATTCAATAGTGGATAACTATAACTAAGTACCTAAGTACAAAAAGTGGATGTTTAATTTACGTAACAAAAAAACGGTAAGTAGGTATAAGAAATCGTTAAAGTTTTCCTCATTTCGATACACGTGGAAAATGCGATTTGGGAATTACGCATAGGTAAATCTAATGCCCGCTCTTCACTTAGCCCGCGGATTGCGCGCGAAAGCCACGATAGGCCGTTTCGCATTTATTCTTCGCGGTTTCGCGTTTTGTTCCCCGATTTTTGTCTTTTGTTCCGCTACGCGTCAAAGGGAGCCCGAAGTGCGTGGACATTAGTGGTGGTACACACTAGGCGTTTTGAAGCGCGCTTTGAGAACTATGATTTTCTACGCAACGCCAATACAACGCCAAGCGCTCAATGTATACTCGCTCTAGAACTACATAGTTCTCAAAGCGCGCGTTGGCAAAGCTGAAAGCGCGCGCTTCTAAACGCCTAGTGTGTACCAGCTCTTATTGTGGAATTGGCTTAACACGTAAAAGTAAAAGTGGTTGTATGTGACATGCATTCTCGTATAGCCTATCTATGTCGAATTTTTATGTGTTGATAGACACTTGTAATAATATCTAATATGTATTTATGTGGTTGTTCAACCAATTACGTTCACGTAATATTTAAAATACATTAATTTATTGAGACGCTATGATGCCACGTCGCCAACACATCGCTTATTAAACATCAGAAGGATCACTGTCAGTGACTCCTTAGATTACAAGTAACAAAGTAAAAACTTTATCACGGACAAAATTTAAAGTCCCTTTAGCATTGCCATTGTTCCACATTTCGGAGATTTTTGTATTCCGCAAGCAAAAATTTTATCTGCGCTGGTTGTTAAATTATATCTGCTTGGGCATTTTCTATTGCAGGGTGCTATGCAACCAAGTATGGTTCAAGTGTTAAGAAACTGGGTTCCACCAGTGGAGAGACACCATTTCATGTGGGCTTGTTGCGGTAAGGAATATGGAAGTTCTACTTACCTACCTACAATTGGTGACATTCGTAGTTTTCGTACCTATTTATGAAAGTGGCGGCACTTTGCTATTATCTGCCTTTCTTCTTCTTTTAGGCATAACCCTAGGAACGTTTTCGACTTTTACGTTTTGCGCTGCAGTTCATTATTACTCACAATGGCCAATAGGGTTTTATATTATTGGCGGAGTTCAAATGATTTGGTCAATAATATGGATTTCAGTTGTGACAGACACTCCAAGTTTACATTCGTGTATTTCTAAGGATGAACAAACATATTTAACGAATTCTATCGGTACTGTTTTTACTATTCAAGTAAGTATTTGTATTTCTCTTTCATTCAAGAAAGTACTTAGGTACATTCTACAAGGTTTGAATTCTTTACATTCAACATTCAAGTACCTAGTTTGCTCATTTTAAAAACTGAGAAAGGTTTATACTAGGTACTTTCATTTAAGCAGATTTGAGCTTAAGGGAGCAGCACATCTATTTGGTTATAATTCATTCGCTTTTTTTAATATTATTCTTATAATAGATATTTGTTGTTCATGTTTATTTATATATACGTAAAGTAGGTATTTTTTTACTATTTTGTCAATTCCTTAGTTTTATCTCTGCTCAAACCTATTCATGCATTACCTGTCTATATGGGCACTCCTCTGGAATATGTTTTTAAAGTTTATTATTTTTACCTACTTTTAATGTTATTTAATTTCTGTGTGAGGTCCAAATATTAATAAAAATAAAATATATAACATTTTGCAGGTAACAAATTATAATGCACCTTGGAGACTTATAATCAAGTCTAAAGCCTTCTGGGCATTATGCATTTTGAATTATGGCTACGCTTGGATGATCACATCTCTGTGCTTACATGGACCCCTATATTATTCAGTCATTATTAAACACTCCATATATAGAGTATGTATAATATTTGACTTGTTAAAATTTTCATCCTCATTTTGCCCTTATAATTATTCCTAATAGGTATCGCTCCATGCAAACCTTATCATAATTATCATTATGAGCTTAAGAAATTTAATAGCATTACCACAGACCTAAATCAATCCTAAAGACCTAGATAGGTAAAGCAGGACCTATCTAGAGCATAGCTTATTTATCACAGACCTCGATAAAGCAGGACGTAGATCTAGAGCATAGCTTGCTCTAGAAGCGCCCAATTTTATTTTGTCGAGAGGCCCTTCTACCTGAATGTGACCAAGTCCAAATAGAAGGTAAATTTCTTACTAGAAAATAAATAAAAAAGTTTTCACACACATTTAGACTCTAAACTCTTGCACAATGAAATCATAGGCCCTAAAATTAGCGTAAAGCGTAATTATTTTTTCGAATTTAAAAGACTTGCACATTCTTAATACTTAATTGACACGGCTGATTGGTTGGCGGTAGCTACGCTCCTGTGTTAAATGATTCTAACATAATAATATACCTAATATCTTTTCAATAACTACAGGCATCATATTTAACAGCTCTGCCGTTCCTCCTACGTTTAATACTAGGCAGTATAATGATTCAAACGGTGTATTGGTACAATCACAGTGAAGTAAGACGAATTAAACACCTCAGGAAATATCTAGTCTTGGCATGTAAGACTAAAATTATTTATTTCGTTATACAAATTGATAATAATTTGTTCAAAAATATATATTTAGTTCATTTTAGCCCACGTTGTTCCAGGACTTATTATATGTGCTACTTGGTTATTCCACATTCTTCCCGGACCAATATTGCTTACATTAGCTCTTGCTTTAACTGCTGCAGGCATAGAATCTACTTACGAAATTTGCTATGTAAGTATCATGCCATAAGGCTTATGGCTTATGCTTATGATATAAACAAGTCCAAATATGTAGTCCAAAGATGTTGTCCAAAGATATATGTAGTCCAAAGACGTGTTATGTTATTGATGACAATTGGCAAAATAAGTTAAATAATTTTATAGCCTTTTCCTATTCTTCTACTTATAACATTCGGCTAACAATTTTTCAATTGCAGGAGCTGTCGCCGAATTTCGGCATTTCAGTTTTTACAGTCATAAAAATAATGGGAAGTACGCCTGGTATCATAATATCTCATGCCGTTGGATTTGTAACACAGACGTATGACGTAAGAATTAAATACCTATAAATTACATTACCTATCACTAAACGATTGACGATTGACGATTTTAGCCGCAAAAGCGGAACCCCACACCAGGGCCCTGATTCTGTATGGCAAATACTCTTGTCTTGACAAGGCAAGATACGTTAATGTCATTCCTTGGCTTGTCATGAAATTCTTATATCTTATGCCCCAAGACAATTATCTATGGCACGATATGATTTCACAAAAACTGCAGTATACTATTGTATTTATTTGACTATTCCACTGAAAACACAGATAATATTATGTTATCTCAGCTGGGGGCATAAGACATAATAATTTCATGACAAGACAAGGAATGACATTAACGTATCTTGCCTTGTCAAGACAAGAGTTTTAGCATACAGAATCAGGGCCCAGAGCGGTACGCGGTACATACGGTACCGCGTGTTCAGCGAAACTTCGTTCGTCCTTATATAATGCTAATAAAAGCAATACTTCTTCTTCTTCTCTGCTAGCCATCTTATTCTCTTTCAATTTAACAAATATTTTTTATATGCTGAAAATCTACGTGCAGCAAACAAGACAAGACGGCGACTGAGCGTCATAGGTCGACTACACTGCGGTATACCGCTATGACTTGAACAGCGCGTTATTCGCATACCCCTCGGGATAACTCTGCGATTTGAATGGGCCTTAAGGCAATGCTAAACTGGGCCCTGATTCTGTATGGCAAATTATGATTTCACGCTTTTGTGACCTTGCCAAAACACATCAATGTCTTATCCTAGTCTTATCATTACATTTATATATAAGTATGTAAGAGAATAACTTTTTAGCAGAATCTAGTAGATATCATAACAATTTACGAAGATTATTGATTAGTAAGTAGATATTGGTTTAGAAGTAAGGAATCGCGAAGTGGTGTTAGAGAATTAAGGCCCTGAATAGTTTTCAGCACGACACGTCGGCGTACTGTGGGATACCCCGAAGTGCCGAAGCTTGCCTTACCGTGCCGTAACGTCAGTCAACGTCTGTCTTTACAACTCAGATAACGCATTTTATTTCAGAATACTCCAATTGTTTGGAAGCACATATGGTGTTTTCACGCCTCCGTTCTTTTAGTGAGCGGTATTATTTTCCTTATATGGGGTGAAACTCACAAGCAGCCTTGGAATTTGGAACGCAGTAGGTAATGTAGTATTATGAGTCTAAAACCTGATGGTAGGGACAATCAGAAACAGCATAAATACTCTTTTGTTGTTTTGCCAAACAATTACAGATGAAAACGGCAGCGTCTATAAAAAAGTTAACTTATTCTAGTAAAAATACTTGGTTCTAATTGCATTTATAAAATGCGGTTCCGTTCCGCATGTTAAACTCTTATCTAACTCAGACAAGCACTGCACTGACTTGTGGTACGACATCAGTTTTTACCAGTGGCATGCCCGAAAATAGGACGTTTCGGGAGTCTGTCCCTACAGCCTGTAACATTGCTGTAACATGTCTATTGGACAAGCACTATACTATATTTTTTCTAATTTTGAACAAGAATTATCTTTTCAGACCTACTTACAAAACTCATCCCAGACAAAAACCTTCCGTCATGTCAAACATATATGAAGTAGATGAAGTTGACTCCGTGTAAGAACTTACCATTTTACCTACCTATTCATACTTACCTTGTTTATTCAGTCTTAAATAGTAAAGCACGGAGTTATTTTTTGTTCTAGTATTTTTTTATCTATACTAATATTATAAAGCTGAAGAGTTTGTTTGTTTGTTTGTTTGAACGCGCTAATCTCAGGAACTACTGGTTCGAATTGAAAAATTCTTTTTTTTTTTGGATAGATCATTTATCGAGGAAGGTTAACGTTGCGACTAATAGGAGCGAAAGTGTGGAAAAAACGGGGAAAATTAATCATCTTTGAGGGCTTCCGTTGCGTGCGCTGCGAGAACCGTTCGAGATACCCAAATGATTCCCAGAATAACTTTTCCACGCGGACGAAGTCGCGAGCACCAGCTAGTACCTAATAAGTATGTCGGAGTATTACTGAGAAGGTATAGGTACTCCGACATATTTCTATTTTAACTTTAACACAGTCGTCAGCGCTTGGCTTTTTTTAAGCTATTGGTATTTAAAAAGTAAAAAAATACTTCTCTTTCAGACCAAGGGTTTCCCATCAATTTAAAAGAAAGTCTATCTATGGATCACTAAAACTATCAGCATTGTCACAAAATAAGATTGATGAGAATTAGAGGTTTTAATAAAATACCAACGAGGGAGATTTCCTAATCTAACATTACCTAATAGAATAATAATAGAGAATATTCACCTATTAGAATAATTTAAATATTATATCATAACAAACTGTAACAAGTATTTTAATTATAATTATTTATATAAATAAAAAAATAGTATTAGGTAATAGTGCGACAAATTTTTAGAATAATTTAGCCGCGCAGTGGCGGACTAACAGGGGGCGGAAGGGGCGGCCCGCCCTGGGCCACCGGTCTTGGGGACCAGGGCCCCTGATCAAATCCTAAACAAGGCTTTAAAATTTCATTTATTTTAACGAAACGAAACGAATATTCACTTGCCAGATTTTAACGAAATAAACATTTATACATACAAATGTGAACTGAATAAAAAGCTTGTAAACTTTACTGTATTACTTTTTTAAAGGTGGGGGGGCCTCTTTCAGCTTTTCCGCCCCGGGCCACTGATGGGCTTAGTCCGATATTGCAGCCGCGTCCTACTGCCGCGGCTGCTAACGCCCTTTGGCTAACTCTTTAGACATATAACTTTATAATCTGTGGCACACTCAAAGGTCACGTCCCGCTAGTTTGCACAGCAGTGTGTTGATACTGAGGTTGATACGTATCTATGCTCCATTTTTATTTCAAAGATAAAAAAGGTAAACAAACAATTCACGACATAGAATTTTCCAGTTTTTACCTTAATTACACATTCATATAAACACGAATTCATTCACACTCACTAAACATAATATTCTTTACGATATGTATCCAAAATTATTGCATATTTTCAAAGGAAAATGCAAAAAAACTCGATAAAATCGTCTCACAACCTACAATATCAATAGACGTCACAGAGATTTTGTCTATGGTTTTAGAGATGGGACATGTACACGATCTAAGTCATTTGGAGTCACATGAGGTTTAGATTCGTTATACATCAATTATCAAGTTCACAATTCTTTTATTTTTATTTTAGTTTATCATAATTCATAATCGTAGACTAAACACTTTATGAAATTATTTTTGATTAAATGGCATTAATAAAATAGATTACTTACTTAAAATTACTATTAAACTAATAATTCGTATTTTATTTCGTATTCTTTTTAATAATAATATTTTATTCGGTTTTGGTTTTTACGGAGGTGCATAATGCAGTGTTGCCATGGCAAATTATTTTACTATATTATTTTAAAAAGTCTATACAACGGCAACCTTAGCGTTGTATTTTGGATTCGAATTCGCTACGTAATGATAAGTCATTCGCATTCGTTTCCTCGCTTCGTTCTGATGTCCTGCGTTACTGGTACTTTTCTGTGTTTGATACTTAACCATAACGACCTTGCTTCGAATTTTGGTTTCTGTTTTTGTTTTATGATTTGGACTGTGTTTCTCTTTGGACTAACGACTTACTGCTGTGCCTCAAGGACATTGATTTTGTTTGTAAATTGGATTCTATTGGAAACATTTATACAAATAGAGGTGAGTTTGCATATTTTTAATTTGTATGACTGTAATTGAAATTTTAATTAAAAAGTACTTACTTGTTGCCGCGGACTGCTTTTGGTTGCGAAAATAATGGTTGCGCGATATAGTGCCATTAGATTTATATTTTTTTGTTGAGTTTCTAATGACCTATTTTAGCGAAAACTGTATCAAAATCCGTTAGAAGGTTTAGAAGTTTTAGAAGTATATAGCGAAGAAACAGAACCGAAGCGGGTAATTTCGGCGATGAATATATTCTGCTTAAACATTATGGTATGTGCAACAATCACACAGTACCTATGTGATTGTTGTACCTACACCGTAAAATTCTTTGTTCTCTTTGTGAATTCTACCCACTTTTTTTATGTATTTTATTTGGTAAGTCTTGTAGGTGCTAAGCTTTGTTGTTGCTAAGCTAATGTTTTTGTTGTTTATGTGTTTACTATTGGTATGCTTGCAATGTGAAATAAAAAATAAATAAAAAAAATGTGTTTTTTTTTTGCAGTGGCTTATAATGGGTGATTCACAACCTGGTACCTCTACTTCTACCTCTACCTCTACCATCTACAATCACTGAAGAAAATATTGAATTTAACTAGCAAATACCAATTTTGTAATTTTTTTTTGCCACTCAATAATCTTTATCATATAAAGCTTACACAGTTCAATAAAATACAATAACACAAAGTCTACTGTTAAGACGTGAAACTTGTTAATGTTGTTTTATTGTGTCAAATAAAAAGTAAAAAGACAAGAAATTCATCACATTAAACAGTACGAACAAGTTCTAAATGAGTTACTCACTGAGTCAACTCTCTTTGATATGTCTATTGTACAAATCCCATCTCTAAAACAGGTCAGTGACCCTGGCGACGCCATATTTGTTTACCTTTTTTATCTTTTAAATAAAAATGGACTTTACTATTTAGTTTGTGGTTGATACCATAGATTTTAAACGGTAGTCATACTAATGCTATTGTTGATACCTGTCAGCCGCGTCTTAAGTCGCGGCAGTCGGGCGCGTCCGAACAATTTGTTTCCACTTTACTTAAATGTAAATGTATATATTTATTTAATGTATGGTGTTGGTGGTGGTGGGCTTGGTGGATCTAACATGAAAGGTGGATTGGATTGCAGTTTCTCGGAATATTAACTGTGTACTAAAATAATTATATTATGGACTATGGATTGTTATTGTCATGTCAATATTGCAAAGCAAACGTCAACGACACAGTTTTGACGTTTATTGTCTTGAATTGAACAGATTTTCATTGTTTCTTTTCTTATCTTGTTCACAATTTTTTTCTTCTATTTATAAAAACAGGTGAATTATCATTTGAGTTAAAATTTATTACACCAACAATTCGAATACCATAATGAACTACAGTATCGTAGAATATTATTCTGAGCATGAAGGGTATAGATGTGGTTATTGTCGAAATAGTGATTCGGGGTACAGTTATGGTAAGTTATTTCCTATAAAATTCCTATTCCTAATAATATTTTTTATGTTTTAACGATTTTTTTTGTCTGTTTAGGGATGTGGGCACACGCACTAACAGTATCCGATTATCAAGATTTAATTGATCGTGGATGGAGGCGATCTGGAAAATATTGCTACAAACCTACCATGGATGTTACTTGTTGTCCCATGTATACCATTCGGTTCGTATTACATATTTTATTTTTATACGTCTTAAGCTATCTTATATCTTACAAAATTAGACAATATTACAACATATTTATGTTAATACATCTTATAGCAAATTAACAAAATTAGACAATGTTACAACTTTTTTTCTCTATATCATTAATAAGTAGCTGGTGCCCGCGACTTCGTCCGCGTTCTGGATGAAAGGTACCTACCCTATGTCCTTTCTGGTGTCCCAGACAACGTGTAAGCAAAATTTCATGGTGATCGGTTCAGTAGTTTTTGCCTGAAAGAGTTACAAACATCCATTCATACCTACATCTATACAAACTTTCGCATTTATAATATTAGTACGGATTTACAGATGCAGAGCACTAGAATTCAAGGCATCGAAATCACAAAAGAAAATTTTAAAACGTTTCAACAAGTTTTTAATGGGTCAAGATTTATTAGGTTCTGGAGAAAATGCAGCTAGGAAAATGTCTGTGTCCAATAATGAAGTAGACGACATATCGATGTGTGAAGAAGTTAGGGACCAATTTTACGAAAGTGAAAGGGAACCTCAGAAGATAAATCTTGAACAATTGGTTGACTCAAGGGGAGAAGAATGTGGTGATATAGAAGAGGAAACCAAAGGTACAACCTTATTTTGTTATTCTGGAAACCGTAATAATCGCTACCCCATAACTATTACAAAATTTTTAAAAAATATATTCACTATCTTTGTACTAATTTTATAAATAGCCTGCAACTTCATCCACTTCGTCCGCGTGAAAAAAGTAGCCTATGCTGTGTCCTGTACATCTAATTCGTTTAGGAGTTATGGAGGAAAATACATACATACAATACCTACATTACAGTATTATTATTAGTTTTGATAAAAAGATAGCATAAATTATGTTTATGAGCCATGTCATTTTTCAATTGGAAAAACGATCTATAAGTCACGATAATCATATTTTTGAATCATTTAAAAAAATCACAATTTTTTATATAATTATATCAACTATTACACTTATTATTAACTATTATTATTATTATTATTATTATTTATAACTCAAGAATAGATTTTTATGATTTTTGTTTTGATGAATTCGTCTCTGTCCCGAATAGCAGAATAATAACCATTAAAATACATTGAACTTTATATATAGAACAGACAGTGCCAACAAAATCTGTGCAACAAACGCGGCAGTAGGGGGCGCGCAATAGGCGGCTAATGTATCATAGAATCGATATCGTAATTTGATATTGATCAATTATTGATTATTGATATTGATATCGATATTTGATGAGTTTTAACGTTATTTCGCTATAAAACAAACAAGGGTTACAAGCAACAAGCAACTCAAGAGCTAGAAAGCGACTAAGTCAAGTGTAGCTTGCCAGCTTCAGTTGAACGGATCACTACTGATGAGGGTGATAGCTTCTCTATACGTAGTAATATCACCTCACAGTTAAAATAATGAAAAAATTAACGAAAAAAATAATAAAAACAAACGGAAAATTACTATAGAAATAAATTGTACTGTCAAATTGACAGAAACTGTCAAATCAATTGGTTTCGATGTTGGTGTGATGTGCGGGTGTTATTAATAAATAGTATTTAACAATGATTTTGGGATGGTACGAAGTTCGCCCGGTCAGCTCGTAATAATAATGAAACAATCTCTATTTGTCATAGGTACTGCTAATGTGAATACACTCAACCGTGCACTTGTAAAGGAAAATTTAAAACAGAAGGATGTTAAAAAAGGTCAGTATATTGTTTATATGGATTTCATTTGATGAAGCATATGGATGGAGCTTATTGTGTTGTGTTAGATTTTTTGTACGAGGAAACAAATATTAATATTACAAATAGACAAAAAAAAATAAGATATAATAGGTACCTACTTAATTCTTTCGTAATAATTATTTATCTTTATAATTTAAATTGTTTAAAGAATATTAATAATACAATTTAAGACTTGAGAAGGTATTAGGTTGGATATTTTAAAGTAATCTCTCACTATCAAAAGTTTACACATTAAATTGATTTACAAATGTAACGAAATAACCATCTTTATTGTTAGTAAATAAGTACCTATAAATGTTTATTTTGTGAATTTTCCAGTTGCCGGCCCTGACCCCACAAAGACTGCATGTAAAAAAGCCAAACAAATAAGACGCGAGAGGAAGTTAGAAAAACTACGAGAAAAAGGCATAGACGTGAGCACCATTTGTGGGTTAAACAAAAACAAGGAAAAACAAATTGAGGACTTTATTAATGATTTGCCGAAAGATGTGAAACACAAACTTGTGGTACATATATATGTTTACAGACTTTATATTTTTCATATATTTCATGTGTTTATCGTGGATTTTAACTTAATGATTTATTAAAATGGTTTCTGAAGGAAATTTTATGCAACTAGTCTGAATGAAAATTTATATTTTACTAGCTGGTGCCCGCGACTTCGTCCGAGTTCTGGATGAAAGGTACTCTATGTCCTTTCCGTTGTCCCAGACAACGTGTATGCAAAATTTCATGGTGATCGGTTCAGTAGTTTTTGCGTGAAAGAGTTACAAACATCCATCCATACATCCATACAAACTTTCGCATTTATAATACTAGCTGGTGCCCGCGACTTCGTCCGAGTTTTGGATGAAAGGTACCCTATGTCCTTTCCGGTGTCCCAGACAACGTGTATGCAAAATTTCATGGTGATCGGTTCAGTAGTTTTTGCGTGAAAGAGTTACAAACATCCATCCATACATCCATACAAACTTTCGCATTTATAATACTAGCTGGTGCCCGCGACTTCGTCCGAGTTTTGGATGAAAGGTACCCTATGTCCTTTCCGGTGTCCCAGACAACGTGTATGCAAAATTTCATGGTGATCGGTTCAGTAGTTTTTGCGTGAAAGAGTTACAAACATCCATCCATACATCCATACAAACTTTCGCATTTATAATACTAGCTGGTGCCCGCGACTTCGTCCGAGTTTTGGATGAAAGGTACCCTATGTCCTTTCCGGTGTCCCAGACAACGTGTATGCAAAATTTCATGGTGATCGGTTCAGTAGTTTTTGCGTGAAAGAGTTACAAACATCCATCCATACATCCATACAAACTTTCGCATTTATAATACTAGCTGGTGCCCGCGACTTCGTCCGAGTTCTGGATGAAAGGTACCCTATGTCCTTTCCGGTGTCCCAGACAACGTGTATGCAAAATTTCATGGTGATCGGTTCAGTAGTTTTAGCGTGAGAGTTACAAACATCCATACAAACTTTCGCATTTATAATATTAGTACGGATTAGTACGGATCTGATCCAATATCCAATCTTATCAGACTCCTATCAAACAAGGGAAGGTTTAAATAAAAATTTTAATCACTTGTTTTTCAGATAAAATTAGTTAGGACTTCCCCGCCTAGTCCTGGATGGGTAGCGACGGCGAAAGAGTCTCACAGATTGTATGTAAAATATCAGATGGCCATACACGGGGACAAAGTAGAGAAATGTGCTGAATCCAAGTTTAGAGAGTTTCTTGTGGATAGCCCTTTGTTGGTATGACATTTTACTTATTACTTCTTGACATCGTGATTATTTTTTGTGTGGTTATTTTCTTAAAATAACATAAAATATAGCTTGCCCTAGATGGCCCCCAAAATATCAAGTTTTGTAGAGCCTTTTATTGATTGGCGTCTGGCGTAGCTCAAATGCGAGGGTAAAGATTTTTTACTAAATATGTAAGCTTTAAGTCTAGAATATGCTAAATTCTAAATTTTATAATTTAGTTAAACTAAATGTATTATGTCCTAAAAATTTAAGTGTGATTGTGGATAATATTTTATGATAGGTCAAAAAAATTGTTTTTTGTCTGTTTGTCTGTGCGTTTGTGCACGCTAATATCAGAAACGCCTTAACAGATTTGAATGCGGTTTTCACTGAAGTACTGATGATTACCATGATTAACAAAGAGGATGCATTTTTTCCTGGAAAAAAATGTTAGTTTCCTGTAAGACTTAAATTTTTTTTTGTAGCTGGCACCAGCTAGTGATACTAGTTATACTTACTTTTAACTTTTAACTTCATCATAAGTCAGTTGAACATGATGTGATTTAACCTCTAATGGCAATTAACTTAATTGAAGTAAGTATGTTTTTTTAATGTTCAGGAGAAGCATTCCGAGACTGGTCCATCGTGTGGTTACGGTTCGTTCCACCAGCAATACTGGCTGGACGGGAAACTAATGGCCGTCGGTGTGATAGACATACTGCCAAAATGTGTTTCATCTGTTTACTTCTTCTACGATCCACAATATATGCCATTGACCCTCGGCACTTATGGCGCTTTAAGGTAATTTGATCTCTCTCTCTCTCTGTGTGTGCGTGTGTGTGTGTGTGTGTGTGTGTGTGTATGTGCGCGCGCGTGTGAGTCAGCAAGCGTGAGTGAGTGAGTGAGTGAGTGAGCATGAGTGAGGAGTGAGCGTGAATGAGAGTGAGTGAGCGAGTGAGTGCGTGCGTCTGAAATTCATCGTGCCCTGCCATCAACTGAAACCAGCGTGACCATTGGTCGTCGGTTCATACCAGGCTCGAAGGACCAAAAAACATCCAAGAACTTATTATAACCCTTACATTTATTGTTTTTTTTTTTACAGAGAAATAGCATTTACAAGAAAGCTCTATTCAGTGTGCTCCGAATTCAAATACTACTACATGGGATACTATATTCACTCGTGCACCAAGATGAGATACAAGGGAAACTTTCATCCGTCCGATTTAGCTTGTCCGGAGACTTACAAGTGGGTGCCCATAGAAGACTGCCTACCGAAACTAGATGCTGAGCCTTACTCTAGATTAGATCCAGACATAGACAGCATAGACACCGACATCCCTAAGGATATCGATTTCAATTCTATCCCAGTATGGTTGAAAGGTGTTGTGATGCCATACAAAAAATACATTAAAAAATTAGCCAAAGCTAAGAGGTCTGAGTTAAATGATGAGCTGGCGGTGTACGGTAAATTGGTCGGCTCTAAAATAATGAAGAGTCTAGTGTTGGCCAGATCTAATTAAGATTATGATTAGATTTAGTACATAGGCGTTTAGTATTAATAGGTAAATTGTACGTTAGAGAGGCGCCACAATTTATATTGTAGTTAAGATTTAACGCTGCGCGCAGTATTTGCCCCGAGCGTTAAATAGTCTGTTTAAAAAAAAACATTTAAAATTTCGCCAGAGCAAGAAGACTGATTTTTTTATAAAAAACAGCCTATTTGTTTATGTTACACTTATAGAACTAGTTGCTGTTGTACCATGAGTAGGTACACTATATCTATCTCTATTTACACACTATGTCTA
This sequence comes from Synanthedon tipuliformis, assembly GCA_947623395.1. Taxonomy (NCBI): domain Eukaryota; kingdom Metazoa; phylum Arthropoda; class Insecta; order Lepidoptera; family Sesiidae; genus Synanthedon; species Synanthedon tipuliformis. The sequence goes on from OX392423.1 coordinate 6,938,648, forward strand.
TCTCTATCTAACACTATCTCTGTCTAACATTGTTTGTTTCACTCACGCAATTCACTAGTTCTATGAGTTCGAACACTACTTTCACTTTATTTGTAAAAATCGATTCTATTCTATTTTACACGATTTTGCGCTGTTCCGAAAACATATTAAAATAAGCATTGAAATTTCATGCACACGCACGAAATGTTTTTTCAACGAACGGTCTGAATTTGTTAAAATACATAGTACAAAATATAAAGCACAAAACTTAAAGCTTTTATTATTTTTTTGCCGCTTACTGTAAATTTTAAACTTATAAAAAACGATTGCAAATTGCAACAAATAAAATTAGTTAATATTTTTGTAATTGGGATATTTTTTAAAATAACTTCTCAACTATTTGTTAATTACTTATATGACCAAACGGTACTCGGTTGGTCACGTATTTATGAAAATACAAGTCGCTAAAATAAAAACAGAATTTTACATATTATGTAAAACAAAATATTTTAAATACATATTTAAATAATATATTTTTATTTTTAATTGCAGCAAAAAATAGTAATAGAATTGTGCCATCTTGTTCCATTATTGTTTTGTTTGTATTCTTACGTGAATTAAAATGATGTTCATAAACTCAGTAAGCGTTAAAACTGTTATACCCTCTTAAGAGCTCACTTGCCAACGGTACATTTCATTGCCAACGGTACATTTCATTGCCAACGATGCGTATAAATTTCATACTATGTAATGCCATAATTACTCGTCATAGTGGCGCCTCTAGCGGAAGAAATTGTCAGCAAAGTTGCCCGCAGACTTATGCAAAACTGTTTTTGTTTTTGACATACAATAAAAAAAATTTTTATCATATTCTGCTATGAGATTACTTACAATAAAGATTTCATTGTAACAATATAATAGTTGTTGTAACATGTATTGTATGTTAGGTTTAATTCACTATAAAGCTCTTAACAACGCGGCGCGCTCTTTACTTGTTTTTTGGTAGCCAGTAGCGTCAGCAAAAAAAAAATATATCTTGGGAATTTTACAAGTACTTAATTGATTTGATTACGTTTTTTTTACTTTCTACGTTTTAGTAATTTCTTCAATGAAATAAGACTTATTTTAATGTACAAATTGTTTTAAATTAAATCATGGTGGATAAATAACTGACTCGTAATGACATTCTATTTAGTAAGTCCAGTATTAAATTAAAATTGTTACCCACACCCACAATAGAAGTTTATCTGTATAATAGGTTTCATCCAATTTAATTGCATTGTTTACTTGTTAGAGTAAGATAATTAAAAATATTAAAATTAGTTAAAATATTTTAGTAGCGTTATGGACATGTTGATAATAAAACTTTGCATGTTCTATTTGATATTATTTACAATTACAACTGGTAATTCTGCAAAATGACTAATGGGAATAGTGGGAAATAATTTCTCACAATCTCCATTAATGGAGATTCATAATGGGGATAGTAGGAAAAAACTTCTCACAATCTCCATTAATTGAGTTTCATACTGGGGATTGTGGGAAAAAACTTCTCAAAATCTCCTTTAATGGAGATTCATAATGGGGATAGTGGGAAAAAACTTCTCACAATCTCCATTAAGGTGTAAACACACGCCAATCCTAAAAATTTGCATTTTTAAAAAAATATGTTAGAAGAAACGGTCAAAGCAATTGGTTTGAAAAAAATATATGTTATACCTAAACATGTGAAGAACAAATTGTATTGTTTATAAATTCCATCAAAGTAGTAAAAACCCCACAATAAAAGTTAGAACATAGAAGAATTTGACTTATATTGAAATTTGTTGCGAAAACGGTTTATTGCGCGCAAATGATTCCTACACCGAATAATAAGTCAATATCATTTTAAAAAATGTATTTTTTTTTTAATGTAGTTTTAATGAAAAGTACAAAAAACCACATTTATCAGGTCTGTTGAATTGTTTCCGCCGCCTCGGAAATCTAAATATACGAGCTACAACTCTAAATATTTGGTGCGGAATTAGTATGATATATATAAACATTCTAAAGGTCATATCGGTGAAGGTCAAATCGTCAATGTCATTCGCCTTTGTGAATCCCTTAATGGAGATTCATAATGGGGATAGTGGGACGTACCGATTAAAAATACGTGTTAAACATTTGTTTTATTAAAAAAAATATTATGATCCAGTGAAAGTTTGTTTACATTGTTTGCGTAACTTTTTTTTTTCACCACCTTGAAATTTTGTTAGTATAAAACTTTTTGTACTACTTATATAAATCTATTTTAACTTTTTTATTTCGATCGCGTTTCTTATGTATGACAATCTTTACCTGCTACAAGTAAAGCGCGCACTCACATTACATTGGATATAAAAGTAGATAATGTATAGAGGATTTAGTAATAGAAAATAGTTTTTCTTCAAACCTAGCTCTCAAAATAATAGGACATAAGTATTGTAACTATGTATGCCAATATTCAATACTAGGTATATTAATGTTTTGTTTAAGTACTTAAATGTTACTAATGTATTGTTTTTCCTAGTCATATAAATAAACATGTTTTTACACAATAAATATGATGTTTTTTTTAAACCACGAGAAACATCCTTCATTGGGTTTATTTGGTAGTCATTTAAAATATAAAGTTACCACGGAGTTAAGAATACTCCGTGGCAAGTGCGCTAAGGGACGCAAATCAAACCAATCTCTTCTTGGATATAAATTACTATTGGTACTTATAACTAATTTATAACAATTAGGGCCTCTCTCACCAACTACAAGTAAAGTGTGGATTATTTACTTTTAGAAATAATTTTATGTTTTATTAAATTAAGCATTCGGTTTGGTGCATCCTTCGATAGGAGAATTACTTTTATTATTTTCAGGAAAAAAATGCAGTAATCTGTATTGATTATTGAAAATTTTATCTAAAGTGTAACGACTCCAGACATACGTATTGTATATTGAGATAAAAATGTTACTAAGAAAGAACACGAGAGTTTCACCTGCGTTAAGCGTCTAATAATAGATGTAGACTATATATAGACTTGTCTAATAAAAAAAAGTGCAAGCCCTTAAGGGCCACGATAAAGCGTCAAGTCGTTCTCCGAGAGGACTAGCTAGTTATCTGAGGCGCCGGTAAGTTTTACTTACTAAAGTAAGTAAGGTACACAAACAAATCTAATAAAGCCTTACAAACTTTTGAATGTCTATACCAATATATTAATAATAATATTCTAATTAGGTTTATCTAATATTCTCTTACTGTTGGAACATAATTATTTCGAAGGTGCAAAAAAGCTGTTTTCAAATTTTTTACATAATACGTCTTTAAATTTGCTTCCACAGAAAATTGATGATAACAAAATCGGGAGATACAGTTTGATGCTGTAGTTACATATCTATCATTTAGATCCAAAATGTAATTACACCACTCGATAGCTAAAGTATCCAAGGCACTCGATAGCTAAAGTGTTAAAGACTTTTTTGGTATATATGGTACTATCTGGCGCCCGCGACTTCGCCCGCGATCCTATCTACCAATTTTCATTAAAATCAGTTAATTCGTTTAAGAGTTCTGGAGGAACATACATACATACAATACCTACACTTACAGATTTATTATTAGTATTGATTGATATTCGAATTCGTTGGTTGGATAATGCATAATAAATATGTAATAAGTTCAAAGAAAATATTACTACAAAAATGAATATAGGGAAATAAGTTTTGTCTTTACGTATTGATATTACCTACCTAAGAAAGGTTAACACTTTATAAAAATCTATATTCGTAAGTAAGTTGTTTACTTACGACGTCATGAATTATGGAACTTCCCATTGTTGTGTTGTAGGTAGATGGAAAAAAATACGTTTCAATTGAATTAAATACCCTCTATCTTTTGATATACTTATGCCATTAATCAAACAGTGCAACATATACTAGTCTTAATTTATTACACCCAGTACTTTAAAGTGAGGTCAATTAGTTTTATATATTTACTTTGTTGTAACTTGAAGGTGATTTTTTTTTATTTTGTTTTGCCGGCTACATTGAGAGAGACGATGGAAATCGGTAGTAAGTAGTCATTTGATCGGATGTTAGAAGTGGTACGTAGGCCTTCACTTATCGAATGCGAATCCGCAACCAAAGAAGGCAGTCGCAGAAAAACAGGCGCGCGCGCAACTCGCTGCGTTTGTTGCTCGGTCACTTCGCCTTATCAAAATACGCGAGCGCTTCTATGCACACAGTGCGACGTATTTGTGTTTGTTAGCGTGCCGCGTATTTCAAAATGAAACTCCATTTAAAACTATTCGGTAAGTTTTTAAACTTATTACATTATATCTATCGTTTTTTTATTGGCTTAATATCAGATGATTTCCTTGTGACCACTTTTTCTCCTGTCTGTTTATCTTACAATATTATAAGTATTCGTTTTTTTTTCAACGACAATTAATCACTTTGTGGGACGCGACTTCGCGTAACTTTATAAAAAAAATATATTTTTTGTTGATAATGTAGTCTATGATTTCTATCAGTGAAAAATTTTTTAAAATCGGTCTAGTAGTTTTTGAGTTTATTCATTACAAAAAAATAACGAATATATATGTTTCCTTTCATAATAGGTAAAATCTTTATTTTTATCCTTTAAAGTGTTTCTTTCAATTAAATCAAATTTTTATGTTTTGTTAAACTTTTATAAAAAAATATTACAGATGGTGTAATGAAATAATAACACTTAGGTACCTAATATTAACACAAAAAAAATATTAAATTATTGCTCATGTAGAAAGAATTAGGTAATTCTAGATAAGAACATAAAAATACGGAACATACTTTACCTAAGCGTATGATGTATGAGTGCGAACATAATTTATTTAGATACATTTTAAAACAATTATTTTGATATGTAGGTACTAATTATAAAATGCTATGAAGCAATCGTTCAAATAAAATAATATCAACCTTTAGAGTAGAAAGTATCTACATTTGTTTGGTCACACAACTATGTTAAGGCAAATTGTGAAATAAAGTTATTTGATACAATCTCGTATTAATTAAATAATTACAAAGTATATTTGATAACTATGTAAACAACTCTACAAATTTTAAGATGAGGTCACAATTGAAACCAGTTAGGCTTGAATTGGTATTAGGCATTAAAAGGTCGTTTATGCAGACACAAAAATTTAGATTCACCTATAAGGAATATAGGTAATTACCTACCTCTGCCCAAAGACATTAAATTGTTTAAATCTTACGGCTTTACCGCACACTCATCCATTCGAACTAGGTACGAGTAGGTACTTGTTAATAGGTACCAGCAACTTTCCTGTTAATGTAAAAAACATAAGTATATTTCCAAAAATATTTTGATATTGTCTATGTTTTTACTAACAAAAGATGGACACCAGGTCTTAATATTTATATCTATATAGGTAATTATTAATATTGTAGGGCAGCCGTCTATAATATCTTAAATTGTAAACCATGATCTTATTTCATATATAAAATTTATTTTATAAAAAAAAAAACTAAGACAAATTTGAAGATTTAGTTTTTTAACTAATTTAAACTCCGTGCAATGCAGTCTCTCTGCCGAAGGTAGGTACTTACTTACGTAAAATAATATTATAAAACTAGCGACCCGCCCCCGGCTCGCACAGTTGTAAGTAAATTTCATACGTCATAAAATAAAAGCTATAATATGTTCCAAATTTCAGCTTTCTAGACTTACTAGATTTGACTGTGCGCTGACAGTCAGTCAGGAGAAACGATTTTATCAGTACTTATAGATTTGTTTGTAACTCAGGGCCTCTTTTACTATCTCTGAGTTAAGTGTCAAGTAAGCTAACCGCTATTTAAAGTCACCAGTAAGAAAGCGTACTCGTTTCACCTTCTTCGCGTAGCATTACTCAAGGGTAATTTACTCGCCAATTTGCGTTACTTGAAAAGTAATTAATCAACACATTACTTGTTAGTTGGTGAAAGAGGCCCTAATAGGTACCTACATAATTTTTTAAAAAAATTTCTGAAATTGAAATAAATAAACACTTTAGTTCTAGAAATTACTGCGATAATTTAGATGTTCTTTATTGAAGAATAGGATAGGCAAAATATAGTAGCGTGCCTCTAAGTATTTACAGTAAAGGTCATGTAAAAGTAGGTGAGTAATAATTAACAATTTAACTACTGGAATTGTGGTGGCTTTATTTATAGAAATCGAACGTTTGACTTTCCATAATTAGGTAAACATTTTTAATGGCTTTTTATTATTGTACCTACTATATTGTTGTAATAATAGAGCTAACTTGTGGAAATTAATCAGACATACCCCCTTTTATGGGGCTGATTAAACTAATACATTGGGATATTAAAAAAGGTTATCTACAATTTTTTTTAATATCCTGAGTTAAAAATACTCACTCCTCTCTGTCCCTGTGACTGGATAGGTAGGTAATATTGTGAATCACTGGTGTCTTGTAAATAAAAATTTTAAAAATAAATAAAATCATTAGACACTATTTAAATACAGTTTTTTTAACTTATTGAGAAAACATAAAATATGTTAAATTTTTGGTTGTTTTTTTTTTTGCTTGTTAGACCTACTTTTACGGGATTTTCATTCGTATGTAGAAGACTAACAAAATAAATTATTTTTATTATTTTGAAAATTATTAAAACTATTTATAAGTTTTGAATTTAAAAAAAAAAACAAGTTCTGATACAGAGTGTTTTTAAAATAACATTAAAGTTCAACTTCCTATACACGAAAAAATTTCAATGTATTTAGTACCAGTATCTACTAATTAGTTGGTCATTATAATAATCACATTAGTGGCGTGGCTGCTAATTAACTATTGACGATTGTATTTTTAACCGTAGTCATTAATACACAAGATACTGGCTTGCTTCACTAGGCATCTTAGGAGAATATCACCGCACTCACAGCTTGGAGTGATATTTCAAAATAGTTGCATAGAGTTGTCCCAGTAATACACTATAATCCAATTATAAAACGCGAAAGAATAATTAATAAATTAAATAAAAATAAATAAAACGTCGAAAAAAATTATACACTCGATAAAATTAATCTGGTTAACTAACAAAACAAACAACAAAGAAACAACAATAAACTAACAAAGTTCTGTTTTTATTATATGATTATAAATATATATAATCGATAAAGCAAAAAATTAAAATTAGTGCATTTAGCACATATAGGTACGTAAAACTTACAGCTCAGTTATTAGTTAGATCCTTATTAATTATCACTGGTCATGTCAATTATCAATGTTATTTAAAATGAACCAAAACTACATGAAAAATTAATAGTTATTAACATTTTAAGAATGCGTTTTTTATTATAATTTCTTAACTATCTAAACTAAACAAAAGTGTCATGGCATTATGAGAAAAGCTCTGGCATGGCATATCGTAAGCTTCTTTTAATTTTTCAAATTTACTTAGGTACATGTATTTTTATAAATATATAAACAGCAATAAAAACAGAATTAATTATTATAATTTTTCATAACTATAAAAAAAATAATTAAAAGTACTTCCAAATTTTTTTACAATTTTATTAACAGTCAAAGGTCGTTTTGTTGCGAGACGCTCCATTTGGGGTATCTTTGCGGCTAACGATACGTGTGCCGGTGATAATATGCATCTATTTGCCAACACTACATACTTCTGCCATCTACAGATAAACAATAAAAGTCATACACAGAAGTTATCAGATCAATATTCAACTGCTGATACCGCTGATACTGAAATCGTGAAATGCTCATTGAGATATTTGACAGGCGTCATTTGATATTATTACGTATTTCATTCTTTATTCTAACAGGTGATTTAATCATCAACTTTTTTACTGTAGGAAATCTTTGATTATAAAAATATTATTTATTTAATGTTGAATTAAAATTTATTTAATATTAAATAATAGTATAAATGGAATTTATTTTTAACCTTTTTTCATAGATTTTATATTGGTCTCGCTGCGCTCGAAGCGAGACCAATTATTATTAATCTATGCTTGTTTTATTAATTTTTTTTTACTTTCCGTTTCAAAATTTATCTATTTGTAATCTTAATAATAACAAATAGGAATTTATTTCTTTAGTAATTGTCAAAAATAAAAAAGACGGGAAAAATCTCCTGGAATAGAAACATTACTGTCCATTTAAGTATGTCTAGTAAGAGTATATATATTCTATTTTTTTTATTGTGAAAATTGAATTAATTTAAATTAATGTTACTGTTATACTTGTAAATAAAATATAATATTTAATTAATGATTAAAAAATAATGATGACAATATACCTACATACATACAAATATAAAGCCACTCTTTTATAGAAGTGAAAAATTCAAAACAAATGAATATTATTTTTTGTGACGTTTTATCTAAACTAATATTGTTTAACTGTCAATGGGATTTCTATCTACCAAATACATTGTATTTTTTATTCTATTTAGAACTGCGTTATCTTGACATGATTGGAAGAGTTTTGTGGTTGATACTAAAATTATATTATATTTTAATACATTTTATATCCGCCAATTTCACACGTCACAGCCCGTTCTCAAGGTGGGCCTATATTGCAGGAAGCTACTTTGCAGGATGGCGTGTTCACACAAAACATTCAATGGCTCGTTTATGATTTTACTAGCTGTTGCCCGTAACTTCATCCGCGTTCAAAATGTTACAATTATAGCCTAAAGCCTTTCTCAATAAATGGACTATCCGACACAAAAAGAATTTTTCGCTTTCAACAAAACAAACAAACTCTACAGCTTTATAATATTAGTATAGATTACTAGCTGACCCGGCAAACGTTGTTTTGCGAAAAAATAAAAAATAAATTTTTGGGGTAGACCACCCTTAACATTTAGGGGTATAAAAATTGATATTGGCCGATTCTCAGACCTACCCGATAAGCACACAAAATTTCATCAAAATCGGTCCGGCCGTTTCGGAGGAGTTTGGCAACAAACACCGCGACACGAGAATGTTAAATAATATTAGATATTATGTATGTATAGACTAGTGATTTGTACCAAAACCAGATATGTTTCAAAATTAATTAATTAGGGAATAAATGTAAGCTGCAGTCAAGAGAACGGGGCCACAATAAATACCTACAGCACAAGGACATCTCTGTAGAAATAGAAAGGTCTTACAGAAGACCATCGCTAAGTAATCCTTGTGTTTAGTAGGTAAGTTGTGTTCGCTAAGTAATCAGCGAGCACCGCGACTTCATCCGCGTTGAAAAATGAAAAATATAAAACTTGTGAAAACATGTGACATTTTTACCGCTGGGGAATGCTACGCTATATATGCTATATGGTATGCTATATGTTAATCCAGGTAATAAACTATTTGTGTGCTAAATTTCATCCAAATCTGTTAAGCCGTTTTTGCGTGAAACAGTTACAAACATCCATACATCTATCCTCACAAACTTTCGCTTTTTACACAGGCTTATATATATATATATATATATATATATATATAATATGCATTGGGTTTCCCCTCTTATCTGAGTATATTGCCTCACCACTAAATATATGTATTATAATTTAAAGAATAAATAAAAGGTCGCCCAAAAAGTAGATGAGGTTTTCCCAAAAGTGTGCTTTATGCTAAGACAACATTTTAGATTTTAAAATATTTATGATGAGAAGGATTTTTTTGAAAGGTGAATACTTAAATGGACCGACGGACAAGCTGACGGTCCACTTCATGGTTACCTACCGTCGCACTATAACACACACACACAACACCACCGGTGCTGCATGTGCTCCTGCCTCCTGCTGACTACAGTAGGATTAAGGATAACGGAAATATTCAATATTCTAATGCAGGGGTGTCAAACTGATTTTTCTAAAGGGCCATTTATAAGATTTAGCACGTGTTAACGGGCCAGACTCAAATTTTAAAACGAAAACACATTTTATTTTAAAAAATTCTTATTTAATAGTCACGCTCACGCATGGCCAAGTTACACTAAAATAAAGCGCGCGCAATTTTTAATTTTCGTAGTTACATCGAATGCCGTCTAAAATCCTCATTAGATAGATTCTGGTCGCTGGCCGTATCTTTGACATTACTGCTCTAATGTTTTGTTAAATCAAATATCGCAAGTGTTTACAGACAAAAACGTATTTTTTGTATGTAATGTATATTCCGATTTGCTATAAATACAAGTAAAGTCCCCATTATTCAAATTAGTCTGCCGTGACGACATGTTCAGTGCGGCGTATATAGCTACAGTACGTACACCTTTTTTGTAAGTCGACAAATATTAAACGTTTATGATTCATTACCTTCGAAAATACCCAAGTAGGTTGTTTGTACCGTTAGTTAGCATGCAAATCAGAGATCATTGTCGGATATCTGTCAGTGTAATTAATAAATAAGTGGTGGCAGGGATGGTGCGATTACGGCTCCGAATTGTCGGGCGCCGATAGCAGGCTTTGGCGCCAGTCGCGCACCGACCCTGCCTGCATTCTTGCTTTCACCGCTACTCGGACGTACCTAACACTTCCAGAAAACTACTATACATCAGAATTCGCTTTGACGCGTAACTAACACTGCATTTCCTTTTAACGTTTCTAATTCGTAAAACAATAGTTTCATGTCTCTTAAACCACTTGAATTTTACTTTTAAAAATGAAAAGGGCTTAAGGCTATAAACTATAAAGTTCAATTTGAGTATAAATTTTTTTTTGATTAACAATGACAAAATTGTTATCTTTTTCTTTACATAGTATAATTTTAATGGGAAAATCTGCATGGGAAAATCTGCGAGCAGATCCCCGGTCCCCACTGACCATGGAGACATCAGACTTGAGACACCGCCCGAAAAAAACTGCACACTTGCGGGCTCCTCCTCGATTAGGGACGGAGATTGACCTCCGCGCCGTAAAGAGACGGAAACACACAGCACGTGTCTTTGTTGTTGTCCGGTGTTGTGATGGCAGCGGACGACCCCATGTCCGCCCTTCCCGGGTGAAGTGGCACAAGCCGCTCATTATCGCCTTTCGAAGCGGCCAGTCAGCGATAGGAGCTTCACTTCTGGACCACCTCATGACCTTTTCTCTGGAGCACAACTTACCGCAGCAGGCAGAGACACTAACCTGACACTCTCGATAACCATTAAGGGTTAAGGGTAGTCTGCCCTAAGGGGTCAACCTGACATTTCCAAGCTTGAGAGACGGGCTCCAAAACCAATACAGTCCTCTGTCAAGGCAACCTTTTTACGAACTGAGCTATCGCCTTAACACACATAAAACAATGTGGAAATATTTGAAGCCTTAATTAAATATTTTCATGATAAGCAATGTTTTTATTGCAATGGTTTTTCATTTTTCACGGATGTTTTATTGAGCATGACTGTTCGGTTCGTTCGTTATTTACAAGTAGGTACTCACAGTGGCTGAGTAGCTACGATTAATGGTTACATTGATGCCACAATGAATAGGTATACACGGTTTACAATAGAATTGTGACAGCGCTGATGCGACACGCCATAAACATTGGAATTATAAGCTGATACGTTCCGCAATGATACCACCTCGTTTCAGTCTCCTTTTGTACTCAAAGAATTACAAATGATTGAACAGTTTTTAATGAAAAAAATGTAAAACGTCAAAAATTGGACACAAAATGTTCCAATAAGTTCAATTTTCAAAAAAAAAACCGGTATCGTACTCGCTGTGCAATACCTGAATGTGTATGGTAGCACCCAACTCGGCATGTGTCGTGTGTACTAAATGCCATATAACGCAGATATTCTGTTGGGGGACTTCAATTTGTCGTTACAGAGGATTACATATGAAATATACTATGTAGATACTACTACTAGCTGTGCTCGCGACTTCGTACTCGCTGTAGTTCGTTTTTTGAAAATCCCACACCAAACATTTTTCCAGGATAAAAGTATCCTCCTAGCAATGTAGGATACATTGCTAGGGGCAAATGTTTATGTTTTAACATTTACCTTTGTACCTATGTCATGGATGTTTGTATTTATAATATGTATGTATTTACAAAAAAAAAAGGAATCTATGTATTATCAACTGTCTGGCATCCATAATACAAGCACTAGTTGCTTAGTGTGGAACTAGATGGTGCTGTGTGGAATATGTGTAGATATTTATTTATTTGTTTATTCAGAAAATAAACTATATCTGTTTAGCTAGTTTTTGTGTGATTGAGTAACAAACATCCACACATACAAACTTTCGCCTTTATAATACTTATTATTATTAGGATCATAATAAAATATGACTATAATAATGTGCAAATGAACAAAAATGAATAAATACATTATAATATAAATATAAAAACCTTCCGTAAAAAATTATCTGACTGATGGTGAAAACCATATTAAAATCCGTTGCGTGATTTAGGAAGAGTAAGCGGATAAACAGACATTACAGACAAGCAGACGCGGAAAGCTACTACAATTTATGCTATGTATGTAAGGAAGATACTGTATTATTAAGGTACAGTCAATTAGTATATATTACTTCAATAAATACTATAAGGTAACGTCAAGTCAACAACTCCGGAAATTGCTTGTGTAAACATTACCTACAATTGCATCTCTGTTGATATGTCAAAGCCGGATCAATGTCTTTAGTCTTTATAGACTTCGTAGACACCGATTATTTATTGACGATCATCTGTTTGTTGTAAGCTTGTGCGGTTCAACCTTGCTCAAGGATATCAAGTGTCCGGTGCTTCGCGTCTAATTTTTCTCACGGCAGAATTGATTAACAAAAAGTCCAGCAAAAAGGTTGAGGTGCGATGTTACACTCCATGAACTTAGTCTCGAATACATTATAAAAATCTACATGTGTTTTATTCAAAATAAATATCAGTCATACATAATACATACATGTATAAATTCTCGAATACATTATAAATAAATATGTATATCGTTATTCAAATTGTGTGTATTTTAAAAGCTTCTGGTTATTTAGGTCTCATGTCTTGTTATCGTTGCTTTTAAAATGTTACAAACTGCATAATAGGTACTCGTAGGTAAGCCAACGTCTTTTCAAATCATCTATTGTATTTCTGGAATGGACTTCATTTCTAACAAAATCAAGATGGCTTCGTCTCAGCGTATTTTCTTTACGTAGGGAGCGGAAAAAAGTCGCACGCGACCATATCCGGCGGATGAGGTTACTGCGAGGCGTCAATGTCGTTGATTTTTTGTCAATTTGTCGAAAATTAAAAAAAAAACTTATAATAGACTTCCAATATTACGGATATTTCCGTGTCCACCACATAGGTATGCAGACATTCCGAAATTCAGCTTTCTAGACTTCTTGTCAGGACAAACGCTTTTAAAAGTATAGACTAATGGCTGGTGCATAGACAAATGGCTTTTATAAGTAGGTATAGACTTAGTCCGGGTTGAAAAATGAAAAATGTAACATCTGATATATTCTTTATCGCTGTGACGACGGTGGCGCCGCCCCGGAAACACAACATTTTTCCAGTATAAAAAATCTTTTATGTTAATCCAGGTAAGAAACTATCTATGTGACAAATATCATCCAAATCTGTTCAGCCGTGATTGCGTGTTTGAGTAACAGACACCGAAACAAACACACAAAGTTTCGCATTTATACTTAGTATACTAAGTAGTACGAGTAGACATAAAAAAACCACATAATTTATTTGGAATAAGAGAGCGCGCATTCAAATTATTTCAAATTCAATTTTAATTAATAGATCAACTGCAGTGAGTGTTTTGATATATTATTTTGAATAATTTCACTTGTCCCGCAATGCGTGACTTGGTCATGTTAGTTCAAAACTAGTTCAAGACTCGATAACCATTAGCTTTCGCTTTCTGGCCATCGATTCATTTTTTTAATTATTTATACTTAGTCAACGAGCGAGAATACAGATGTCAGGTACAACGGCCTGTCGCGACCGAGATGTTTTGTTTATCTAGTATGATATTGACATTGTATTGGAAAGTGTCTTCCGTGAACACGTTTTCAGGTTCCTACGAGGTCGTCCACTCCAATCGTTCGGTCATGTTTGCTGAAGTCAGATATACGTGTCGGTTTCCTTATTCGCAATAGGCCTCGGAACAAATTATCGTTTTGATAGTCTCCGCGTGAGAATCCATTAGATTTGCTAATGATGTCTTAAGGCGCTTAGCGCCGTCAAATAGGTAAGACTACTCGTCTTTTATGGCTGAACCAAAAATGTCTGAAAAAAATTATGTGAATTATCAAAGTTTAGACAATATTTTGTATCACTAAAACTTCTAATACATATTTTAAAAAAATGTTAACCAAATAGTGTTTTTGGCTTGACCGCGTACATCAACTAGAATTATTTACAGGCTAAAAAATAAAGAAAATAATGTTGTACTTTAAACACAACATAGCATAATATTATGTAAATCAATTAACATTTTCATTCAAAACATTGAGATATACTAACTGCGATATGCGGTGCGGGTGTACCGGACTCTCAGCCAACGCCATTGACAAATCTAAGCGCCTTAATTCGATGTGTTAAGATGAGTCACGTTTGAGGAAAATTTTCATCAAAATTATCTTTTAAAATAAGTCGTACATAATGAATGATGCACGAAATAAATTAAAAAATTTGAACCCAAGTTTGAAAGTTTTATAAGCAGGTACCTACATATATGATGCAATCAATACCTCGTTTTGAATGAATACTACCTAAATTAACAATAATGTCTCGGGTTTTCCTAATTAACAAAATACATATTTAATTAATATATTTGAAACGCAATAAAAACTTCACCGAAAAATCTATGAGGTAGGTACATTTCAAATGTTAAACGGTATTTTCATGCAGGAAAATTCCTTGAAGAGTCCTATGTATATACGCAAAACTTAGCAGCAAGTAGAGAATTCTTCAAAAAAATCACCTACACAAAAAACATCTAATAACTTTAAATGAGAAATTCTGTAGGTATATAACATTTCGCGTATCTCGGAAACTGCTCTTAAGTATAAGGTTCTAATGGTTTGGGTAAAATTTTGAAGTTAGATAAGGTGGAAATGCAATGATTGGAATGCAATTATTGTGACTATCTTAAGTCTCCAACGGCGTAAAAAAATAGTTGTCGCCCAGGTATTATAAGAATTTGTGAAGATGGATCGCATCGTGATAAAACTTTATAGTAACATAATGTTATCACTTACATATAACACATAAGCTCCAACTCCAATTTATAAAGCTACGCGGGCAAAATCACGAGCAGTTACAGAATATGTTAATTTAACCGTAAATATTTTACATTACAGATTTTGTTCCGGCCAGGTTCAACGTGGCCATAATGATGTTCTTCGCGTGTTGGGTTAATTACATGATGCGGGTCAACATGAGCGTAAACATAATAGCAATGGTGCCCGATCAAGATACCGGTAATGCGTAAGTATCTTACCACATACGTATTTGTGTTTTTCTTGTATAATGTGTGAAGGACAGCCTAATGAGCTACGTTAGGTGAGGTGTCGCCATAGACCTGTGCAACACCAGGGAGGTCGATCATGTAGGAGAAAGTCGTACCCAGGAACCAGGGAATACAATGCGCTCAGGCATTTGCTATTTCTAAATCGTATAGCAACACACATGCTGTTAACTTAAGAGTTTCGTAAGGTTCTCCTATAAGAGACTTTTTATGTTAAGGTTGTCAGACAGGTTTATTGTACACTCAATGATAGGTGGCTATCGTCGCCTATAAGCAATGTTCTGCAAGTGCGCACCCGACTACAGTTTCGTAGAAAGAAAGAAAAATCTTTGTACGTAACTGGTTTCGTAGCAAGAAAAACAATTCTTGTCACGTAACTGGTTACGTAGCGTTGGTTTCGTAGGCGGCCGCAGCGAATAGGCCAAGGAGAAGGGATTGGGAAATGGGCTCCCTTACTCAATGACCGAAACACAACAGTACCTCTACTATGAGTTATAATGAGAAAAACTGTCAACTGTCAATGTCAAATTTACAATTTTCCATATAATTATTTTAAGCTCTCGCTAGCGAGTGCGATCATTGTAAACTCATGGTAAAGGACACACACTACAATTTCACGGTGATCTTCTGTAAGGAGATCGTTACAGCCGCAAGCCGGGCTGCTGACATGACTCCAAAATGCAGTGCATTAATTTTTTTTTAAATTAAGCTTCATTTCCTGGTCCCCAACTTACATTACTCTAACAACTATTACCAATACAATTTGAATATCACCTTCTTAAGTTTTAAAAGAGTCGTGTAAAGTCATTAGCATTGCTAAAGATTTGTAGGTGACAAAAGTAAAATTCTGAAAGTGAGAGCCGTGTATGGAAATTATTGGTACTCGTAACGATAGAGGATATCTCGCTCCCACCTACATACACGTGCTGCGTTGAAATTTGTATCAATAGAGAACACAATCCATTCACACCACAACGGAGCTGATGAGCATATCGAATCGGCGGCTGTATACACGTATTCATGCAACAGTTTATGCAAATTCAATAGAACATAAACCTTGCGGTTGAAATATTAGGTCTAGAGTAGCTATTGGGAAATTTTTTACGAGTTTGCTAAAACGGAAAATGATTTATAAATAATTTAATTTTTTATGTTGATTTTTTTATTACTTTTAAGTTGGACTATCAACGTGACTTACTTAAAAATTGTTTATTTATGATTTTTAAATTTTTTTCTTGCGCAGCAGACATCTATTGTAATAATGCTAATGATGACTTCTTTACACTGAAGATTTTCATAGACAGATCTTATAAACTGCATTGTTTGTTGAATATTGTTTGTATAAACATAAAACTTCTTGCATAGCATAAAAGGATTCTACAATGAAATCTCCATCTTTGGTAAACTAGCGTTTTTTAAGGCTTGAACTAAAGTTAAAACAATTCTCAGTAAAATGTATGCCAAGAATATATGGGTGTAGGCAGGGTTAAACACAGTTAAAACACCTACCGGAAAACATTTTTATACACATAGTTCTGGTGGCCTCCATAGTTGTGATTCAATGCCCTAGAAAGGAGCGAAATTAAATTTTATGTTCCTTATTGATTGAGCACATTAATGCATTCATATTGACGAATTCATTGGTCGAGTAGTTAAGTTGTTTACCTAAGCGTTTTGTATAAAGGGTTCCGTTCCGGGTTAAGCTTTAGAATATAAGTAAAATATGAGTAAAATTTAATGATTTTGTAGCAGCTTTCTGGCAGAAGTGTCTGGCAGTGCTAAATATTATTTTGTAATAATCTACAAACACATGTAAAAATCAGTCTTTAGTAAGTGAAGTTTAGTCCTATTTTTACTTAGCTTTCACACATGGTACTATTAAATTGGCTGTTTCTCCTTATCATACGAGTATAATCAGATCAGTTCTAAGTACATAGGAACACTACTCGTTTCATCACATTTTGTCTTTTAAGACAAATTCCCGTGATTTTGGAATTTTGTTGATCATACCTACTGTAGTCGGCAGCGTTCTTACAGCACCTGTGGCGTTTCTTGTGTTATAGGCGACGGTGGCCAACTAAGGTACCATCAACATAAAAAAACATAAAAAATGTTTTAGGTACCTGTTTTTACATGTTTCAACATGTTTTTACCTTAACATAAAAAAGGGATCTTCTCCAATGGGGGAAATGAGGAATCCCATTAACATAGTCCGTGTTCTCTGTTAAAGGGTGAAGAGCGAATGCGAGGCCATCGTGACCAACAGTTCATTATATAACGAGAGTACAACGCCAATCACAAAGCGAATACTGCGACAGGTAAATATTTCCTAACAATACGCGTTAACCTTCCGAACAATAAAATACATGTAACCAATAATTGTGGAATGGTTCCACACAGTGCTCATTTAAATAAGAATGCATGTCGTATTCGTTAGTCAAAGCAAACGAGTGTTAGTTTCATTGTAATTTAAAATGTTTATAACGGCCAAATTATCTGCTGCAATATTATTTCGAGTAAGGCATCATTTTTTGATTGTTGTTTGTTCAAAACAGCAAATCTCTGAAATCGCTTTAACAATTAGGTACTATAAAATTTTGAATAAGTACATTGTTTTCATGAATACTGAAAAGCAGTATAGGGTATGTACCTTTCAACTAGAAGAAAGTACCCGTCTCGAGAGTTTGTTTAAAAAAATATATAAAAATATTAACGCCTAACAAAATTATATCAGCAGTAACAATAATTGTATATAATGTTTCAACACATAAGAAAGAGGTTTGGACAAAGTCGCGGGCGAAAGCTAATATTAAAAATTAAAATAAAAAATAAAAGAAATAAAAAAGCCCTTTATTCCTTGCACTATTTTGTACACTTAAACTTATTTCTAATAACTAGCTAATATATTTTATAATTTTTTAGCCTGATGGTGTTACCACGTTTGAATGGACGGCCCAACAACAAGCCTACGTGCTGTCCGGCTACTTCTGGGGCTACGCCATCACTAGTTTGGTTGGCGGGACGGCAGCCGAGATGTGGGGTCCCAGAAAACTGATCTTCCTCACCATGCTGATCAGCGCTTTGTTGACTCTGTTTACGCCACCAGCTGCCAAGATGCATTACTTGGTACTCGTTGCTGTGAGATTCGTCATGGGACTAGCTGCGGTAATAATTATTATATTAGCAAATATAAAATATTCATGTAGATAGCTATTTATGTCACGGATTTTTTTAATTGCTCTTCTCGATGATTGCTTATCTCATTATATATGTCAGCGGCCGATCGTATAATCCGGCAGTTCGTGATGTGCCTAGGCAGATCGTGATGTATGGTGTTTCATGAAGTTGCAAAGTGATCAAAAAAGTGCTTATCAAATTATATTTCATTAAAAACAAATCTCCGTATAATCCGGCAGTTCGTGATGTGACGGATCGTATAATCTGGCACATCACGAATTGCCGGATTATACGATCGGCCGCCGACATATTAAGTATCTATAACCATAATATGTATATATATATTTATATGTATAATATCTATGTAGTATTTGTATAGTTATGGCTAAGTACAAACGGCTAAGACTTGACACACATACTATTGGACATGAAATTGTAAAATTTATTGAGTCGTAAAAACTTTTCCTTTTAATAACAGTTTGTATATTTCTATTGTATACTTACGTATAAATGTCTATGTGTGTATAATTTACAGAGTTTAAAGCAGTAAACACACACAACATCATCCTTTATCATTTAGCAAATTAGTAGCTGCAAAATTTAGACCTGATTTTAAATATATATATATTTTCTATATCCATCATGGATCTGGTGAATGGATCTAGTGAGGATCATTCAATTATGAGCAAAATAGGATCAAATTTAAAATTTCCAACATTTGAATACCATACCACAGAAGATACAAAAACAAAACAGTATTTTTATAAATTAAATTAAATTTAATTTAAATTAATTAAATTTAAATAATAATTTTATTTATAATATTGAACAAAAATTAAATTCCTATAAGTATAAATTTGCTGTATAATTTTGTAAAATTAATATGACAAAAATTGACTTAATCTTTAGTTTTTATTTTATAGAGCCTTCATCTTCACTACGACACCAAGAAAATATGATGAAAACTATTAAAAGCACCGACGATTTTAAATAAATAAAAAAACTGTTTTACAAATATATTTTTCATTTTATTTATTAAATTACACACATATTTTAGCTATACTAGAAGACGATATGTTTTATAAAGAAAATTTTTATTTTATTTATTAATTAACACACATATTTTAGCTAGATTTTGTATAATTATATAGTGTTCATAATAATTTCAGGGTTTCCTGTTTCCCGCCTTACACGCGCTGGTAGCACACTGGGCACCGCCACAAGAGAAGGGGAAATTCGTCAGCGCACTGCTCGGCGGAGCCATTGGAACGGTTGTCACCTGGTCACTCACTGGACCTCTCATTGAAACATTCGGATGGGACTACGCATTTTATATACCAGGTGAAATACCACTCATCCTTCAGACACCAAATATTAGACATAAATTAGATCAAATTTCTACCTATAGCATAGTTATAATAAGTATCGTAAAGTAGCTTATAAACTTTAAAATTTTAAGTTAATGACAAAAAAAAACAATATATTATTTATTTGTTTATAAACTTAAAAATAATTTTCACCAAACTATCCTAACTATATAACAAAGAAATAAGATTACCATTTACAATAGGTTAAACAGGTATAACAGATAAAATATTTGGTTAAGTAAGAAGAGAATAAATTTAAGTCAAACGAACCCCCAATAATCAGATCATATTATAATACAGCTGAAAATGAATCTTCTTCCAGTGATAAAAGTAAATATATTTTAATATTGGTTTAACGTAATCATTGGCTTGCACATGTCGTCGGCACATCGTAGAATTGGTCATATCATGATATTCCTGGGCAGATCATATTTCTGTTAAAACTGAGAGGGTCGCCTCACTCCGCTCCGCTTCGCTTGGCTCCACAAATTTATTTCCATGTAAACCTAACACGCTCCTCCTCGCTTTGCTTCGCTCCGCTCCTCGTCGCACCTATTTTTGACTTTTGGTGAAAGATTTTTTATTTCATACTTTACGATCTGGCCAATTCTACGATCTGCCCACGACATATATATATATATATATATATATATATATATATATATATATATATATATATATATTGGCACTGAGATCTTAAATGTTATTGTTACTTTTTAAAATGTTACAAACTAAGTATATTATACTACTTTTAAATTGTTAGCGAATAACAGAACTTTTGAGGCATGACTCAAAGTGACTATCCACCTAATATGGATTTGACAATTAGTAGTTTTTTCGTTGAGTGCTAATAAAAAAGAAACGTCGGGAAAATAAAGTTAAAATATACAAGGCACTAATATTTTATTTTTACAGTTAACTAATGGAAATAAAAACGCTTCGTGGAAATAATAACAAATTGATTAGCAAATGAGCGTAAAATATTTTAACTGTATAACAACTTTGTTCGAGCCGTGTATTTTCAATAAATAGACCGTTTTATTTCAAAAACGTGTCTTCAATGTTCAAGTGATATTGCTTTGAATTTTTCTGTTAATTGTTCTAAGAAAACATGTAAGTAACGACGCATATTGTTATGGTTTAAGAGAATTATAATTTTCAATAATTCAAAATCAGGTAAAGGCGAAAAACAGACGAGAATAGAGAAGTTTGTGCATTTCATACAAAATAACTCGGGAAATATTGATGCTAGGAGAAAAAGTTTCAGATAAAAAAGTATGGAAATTTAATTCTTAAGAGAAAAGGTTTATACAGTTTTTTGCTTGAAATGAATCGTTCTCGAGATATTAATTGAAATACGTTTTGTTGGGCGAACACTCAAATCCGCCATTTTGCTCAGAATACAGACTATTGCGAAAATCTGGACTAAAATAGGAAAATTAAAATTAGTATAGAAAATGTGACAGTCCCATAGTTTTACTGTCCAGTACCTATTTCACAAATTTTAAAATAAGTAAATAAATTATAGTCGACTTTAGTGGACAGTGGTCCACTTGAATATTTAAATTTATTTGTACGAGTATTCATTAATTCTAATTAAATAAGTAAAATTAGCCTACAAGTATTTGCTACATAGTCACATATTTACACGGCAATTTAAAAAAACTTGACCCCTATACATAAGGCCATAGTCAAGGACGTAGTCACCATTATGGGTTTTTAGTTTTCACATTACGATAGGCCATTGGTTTTTTTTATTATTTAATTGAATCATTTGTAAACAACGTTGAATTCTTTCACTATGAATGTCACCACAAGTATTTGAAGGTAACAATAAAATAAAACCTTGACCTCACTACCTTGATTCTAGATAAGGTAATTAAAGGCGATGATGCCTACCACTTACTGTTAGTCGGACGAGTTGGCGGTCAAATCTTTTTTGCATTTTGGTGCCTGTAAAAATATGGTTTACCTAGGTGTAGAAAATGGTCATAAAATTCTTTTCACATTACACAAAACAAAAAGCGTTGATAAAAGCTTCAAAAATTTAAGAAAAAAATAATAATGTTATTTTTCTTGCGATTTAACAGTTGTGGTTTAATTAAATGATAATATGAATGTTACGGTCAGTGTGATTAATTGAGAATTATCAATAATTACCAAGATTGCAGGTAAAAGTAACAAATTATTTACTTTTACCTATTATTATTAAAATCGTACCTCAATTTTGTCTAATGTATGTAATAAATTATAATTTTATAATAAGTAAAATAGTAATCTACTAAGTATTTCTTAATACTACCTATTTCAATAGCTTAAATTCGACCCGTCCCCAAGCTTCAAACGGAGTTAAAATTTTCTAAAAAACACTTTTTAGCGGATGCTTACCTTATAAAGTAAACTTACTTATGTTCTAAATTTCAGTTTTGAGGACAAATTAATATTAATATTTCTTATAATATTAATTTCAGGTGTTATAACTGTAGTTTGGTGCGTTATCTGGTTGTTTCTGGTTTACGATTCGCCTCTGCAACACCCGCGCATTTCTGACGATGAAAAGAAGTACATCCTGGAAGCTATTGGTGACAAAGTGCAGCATAGCTCCAAAGATAAAAAGGTATATATAGATGGTGTGTTGCTTTTCGGATAACATACTATAAAAATAATTCGCTGTCCACCACTGTCTGTTTCTCCGCTATTATTATTATTATTATTATCTGCTTTGTGGCTCTTCCTGTCTTCTAGAGTACCAGTATCACATCGTCCATTGCTGAAATATTGTGATCGCCACGTAAACTAAAGCTCTCTACCAATACCTACCACGTCAAGGAACTGTAGTACTTTTTTGATAGAGGCATTCCTCACATCTTCACAAGCCATTGTGTGGCTTCCTAAGATGTGACTACGCTTGTGCATCAAAGGGCCACACTCGCACAGAATATGCATTGGTGTTTCTTCTGCTTCATGGCAGAAGCGACACTCTCCCGTACTAGCGAGACCCATTATTTTAAGGTGCCTGTTGAGACGACAGTGCCCCGTTAGTGCCCTTGTTAACATGCACAAATTGCTCCTACTAAGCGACATAGCCTGATTTGTCACGTTTCGACTATAGGCTCTTATGAGCGCTTTGGAATGGTTCAAACCTGGCAAGTTAGTCCAGCGTTTGTAAGATTTAGTAAAGCACTGGTTCCATATGGTCCAGCGAGCTAGGCTATTTGGTAGTCCGCACACAGGTTCAGGACCTATTAGCCTACCTTTAGCGCCTGCCCGGGCCAGTTCGTCGGCATATTCATTGCCTTCGATCCCCATATGGCCAGGTACCCATCTTAGGACCACTTTATTCTTGCGCCCTAATATATTTAAGTAGTCTACACAGTTTCGCACCAGCTTTGAGACGGTAAAGTCCGAGTCCAGTGCTTGAAGTGCAGCCTGACTATCTGAGTGAATATAAATCACACGGTTGACATAGTCTTTTCGCAGGTTGATTTCCGCGCATTCCAGGATGGCGAAGACCTCTGCTTGGAAGATGCTGGCGTATTGTCCCAGGTTTACACTGGTCCTGTAATTCTGTTCCTCGCCATACACACCACAGCCTACGTCAGGTCCTGATTTGGACCCGTCAGTATACCAAGAAAGGCTACCTTCCTCCCAAGAGATCTTGTTATTTGACCAGTTTTCTCTTGAGAGTAGCTCCACAGTGTAAGACTTTTCGTCTATGTACTGTGGTACCATTGTGTCAGTAGGCATGCCTAGGATGGGATCCCTTAGTACTGAGTCTTCTAGAGCTCTGAGTACCTCGGACAGCCAATTGTGTTTACCCCGATTCATCATTCTGTGCATACTGGTTTTCGCCTCCTTCTCTAAAAATAGATTTAGAGGCGGTAAGCCCAGGATTGCCTCCAGAGATGCTCCGGGGGAACTCGACATGGCTCCTGTTATCATCAGACATGCCAAACGCTGTAGGCTATTAAGCTTGTCAATAGCCGTCTTTTGGTTGGCTTTTCTGTACCATACTATAGAAGCGTATGCGATCATCGGCCTCACAATAGCAGTGTACAGCCAAAGGGTGAGCTTTGGACACGGGCCCCAGCTCTTCCCTACCATTCGACGGCTGATACATAAGGCTGCCTTAGCCTTATTTATCACATTTCCAATGTGTGCATTCCACGTTAGTCTCTGGTCGAAGGTAACTCCCAGATATTTGACCTCTGAGGAAAATTCAACTCGTTTACCATTTACAAGAGGTGACTTTAATTTGTCTAGCAGCCTCTTTTTGGTAAACGGTACTATAGCGGTTTTGTCACCGTTTACTGAAAGTTCATTTGCTGTGCACCATTCGCAAATGATATTTATAGCTTTCTGTAATAGGGCCGAAATTGTGCTTTGGCAGAAACCTCTTATGATCACCACTAGGTCATCAGCATAACCTAGGGCATCGATCTTATGTTCTGCCAGCCTATACAGCAGCTCATCAACTGCAAGAGTCCAAAGTAGCGGCGATAGAACACCACCCTGCGGACATCCTCTTGTAGTTGCTACAGTAAGTGAGGTATCATGTAGTTCGACCCTCGCTTTACGTTTGGATAGCATAGCCTTTACCCACCTAACAGTAGTCGGGTCCACATTTTTGTTTTGTAGCCCCCTCACTAACGTGTTGGTGGGAGTATTGTCAAAGGCACCTTCTATATCCAAAAATGCGCATAAAGCAATCTGTTTATCTTCCAGAGCCCTTTCTGCCCTGTCAGCTAGCTGAATAAGGGCCGTCTCAGTGGACCTTCCCTTCTGATAGGCGTGCTGGGTGAAATGAATGGGTCTTGTGGCCAGGGCTTTGTCCCTTATGTGCTTGTCTAGAATCTTTTCTAGAGTTTTGAGCATAAAGGACGTTAGGCAAATTGGTCTGAAGGACTTAGGCAGAGCACAATCCTTCCGACCTGCCTTTGGTATAAATAATACCTTAGCCCGGGTCCATTGTTCCGGTATATATCCCCAGGCAAAACTTGCCCGGTAGATCTTTACCAGATATGGCGTGAGTACGTCTATGCCTTTTTGTAATAAAATAGGCAACAGTCCGTCTTCACCACTAGACTTCAGGGGCTTAAAGGATCTAATAGCCCATTTCACAGCTTTGGGTCGGATGAGATCAGCCGCTCTGTTACGGTCCTCATTTCGAGGCCTTTGGTGTAAAGGCGTTCTGTCTGCCCCGGTCGAAAAGCCGTGAGCCCCCGGAAAATGAGTTTCTATCAGCAACTGAAGAGTTTCCTTTTCAGTGATCGTGAAGGAGCCATCAGGTCTTTTAAGCAGCCCTAATTGACTAGGCTTGTCCTTCGCGAGCAGTCTGTGGATTCTAGCTCCTTGAGGCATTTGTGTTAATTCCTCGCAGAGCTTCCTCCATGCAGCACGCTTGGACTTCCTTATCTCCTTATTGTATTCAGTCAAGGCCTTCTTGTAGTTCTCCCATTGAAGGGTTCTACTAGCCTTGTTGAATAAACGTCTGGTTTTCTCCCGTAGCTTCTTGAGCCTCGAGTTCCACCAGGGTACATTCCTTTTGGAGTGCTTTGTTCTGAGTGGACAGCTTTCCTCAAAGGCACTCCGCTAACTTCTTCTTAATCTTTTAGCCGCCACAGTCGCGAATTATTTTCTTAAAATATATACGATAAATGTTATATTCAAATCATTGCGTTGTTTTCTCTTAAAAAAATTACGAGTCAAGCGGTAGAGGCTCAACAACTCTTACAAAATCAAGGGGTTGAAAGGTTGAACCTCACCCAAAAGATTTTGATGCTGTTTTCACTAAAAGAAAGGAGCAAGGAGATGTGTACAATGACTATAACTGGATGTGTATATAATAATTTAATCGTACGAAGTCAGAATTGCTAATATAACAATAAATTTCACGTAAATGTGTATTGTTTCAGATTGTGCCGCCATTTAGACGTATCTTCACCTCATTCCCGTTCTTGGCGATGGCGGTGTTGCACTACGGCAGCAACTGGGGTCTTTACTTCGTGATGACAGCTGCCCCGAAGTTCGTGTCCAGTGCTTTGGGTTTCAACCTCACCTCGACCGGCACACTGTCATCGCTGCCGTACCTGGCTAGGATGATCTTCTCTCTCATCTTCGGAGCCATTGGTGACAGGTAAATTCAAATTCAAAATAATTTCTTTGCTGAAAATATTTATACATAAGTTGTAAATTTAAATGGATAATGACCACATATTCAACCGACAAGCGGTGTGCAAATCTAAAAAGCATTTCAAAGTTAATAATAATGAGACTTTTATTAATTAATTAGTAGGTAAGCTTTTAATTTTATATAGGTACCTACATAGATAAAAGATTGGTCTCGCTGCGCTCGACTAGATACAGCCGTCGTACTTGTGAAATGCGGCATAAAATAGTACGCCGAATTCGGCGTACCCGAGCCAGTCACACTGCAAACCGTCTGTGGTGTGTACGTGCCGAATGTTTTATTAAATTTTGGGCATAATAAAATGCTAGTTTGCGTAGTGAAACTGTGTAAAAATATAATAAAACTGGATAAAAAGTGATGATTTTTTATACACTACAATAAAAAGTTGCCAAATTTTCGGAGCTATTGCTTTTGTATAGCGCTGTATCTAGTCGAGCGCAGCGAGACCCATCAATTATCTTTGGGTACCTACTTATTATTAAATTATTGAAAATAAATAAATATGAACCTATCATATTTTTTTGCAGAATCACAAAGCAAAACGTGGTATCCACAACGTTCATGAGGAAATTCTTCTGCATTTTCTCTCACATCGTCCCAGGCCTTCTCCTTATCGGTCTGGGCTACACTGGTTGCGCGCCGATTCTCTCAGTGGCCCTCATCACTTTCTCAATGGGATCCAACGGTGCAGCCACCCTAACGAACTTAGTCAACCACCAGGATCTGGCTCCGAACTACGCTGGAACATTGTATGGTATCGCCAATGGCGTCGGTAACACTGCCGGATTTGTTACGCCGTTGGTGACCGCTCACTTCACAAAGAATGGGGTAAATATTTTTTTCACACCATATAATATTCGTTATTTAAAAAAAACCTGATCATACTATTTTATTTTTAAATGTAAAAACACTAGAAGGGTCACAACGGCTTTGGATCGTTCTATCACTGTACTTTTACACATGAAGTTAAATTTAAATCAAATTAGATCTTTGTTTTTTTTTATTGTTTAGACAAACGGTACGAAGTCACAAGCTTTCTAACATTTAAGTATATCTCAGTGAGATAAGTACTTAGATATATTAAAATTGTAGGTAGGTATAACATTTTCACTTTGTGTTTAAATTTAATCCATACTACTTAATGTTATAAATGCGAAAGTAACTGTCTGTCTGGTACTTTTTCACGCCTTAACTACTCAACCGATCATGAGACTGTTTCCGAGTGATCGTCTATAAATATAAAGGACCACCGTCATCATAGCGATACCGATATCAGGCATTATACTCATTTTTCTTTCAATGCGGACGAAGTTGCGGTTTTTAATAAATAAAGAGCATAATAAAAAATAAATTAATTGAAACACCAAAGCACACGTTATTCGCCAAATTTCCATATTTCGCAGACTAAGTAACTAAGTATATTTCAAAATTTATTTTTCCAGAACGGCTTCGCTGAATGGCGCCCAGTGTTTTTCACCGGTGCTTCTGTGTACATCGCTGCAGCGGTATACTTTATTCTTTTCGGCACAGGAGAGACGCAATCGTGGAACTACATAGCTCCAGAAGAAGACGAAGAAAATAAACAACCAAATGCTAACAATTCTACAGACACTACTGTGACTATGCCCACGCCTCTGACTATACCCGTTAAGACGTAAATTTAGTTCAAC
Organism: Synanthedon tipuliformis; assembly: GCA_947623395.1. Lineage (NCBI taxonomy): Eukaryota > Metazoa > Arthropoda > Insecta > Lepidoptera > Sesiidae > Synanthedon > Synanthedon tipuliformis. The sequence goes on from OX392423.1 coordinate 6,966,528, forward strand.
TGTCCTAAGAAGCAGCTGGTAAAAGTTATTATGTTGTGAATATTTAGAATTTTTACAATAAAATAAATGAATGAGTATGGTTGGATTTTAACAGATTGCCAGGTTTTAAGATCTCAAGTTTAAACAAAATTGAGGCTCCGACTTGCGTTCTAAATTACTTAAATATCTAAATTCAAAATGGCAGTGGTTTTTGAGGTTAAGATTATTATGCAAGATGAAAATTCTTATGTGAGGGTTATCACCGAGCAGAAAGCAGATTTTTAGACTTGACTCTAATAGACTTAGGTAATAACTATTGTATTAGATCAACGATAAGTATGTTCGTTGTCCAACGTCCTCTTGCCAACAGAATTCGCTTATTGCTAAATGAAAAGTCATGACTTCATTAACAACATTTTTCATTAGACGATTTTTTGAATTCTATTGGCGACATGAAACGTTGTCTAAACCTTTAAGGCTCTCTCAAAACACTAGCGACGTAATTATTACTAATAAATAAATTACATAAATATCGAACATTAGCAGCATTATTTCGATATTGGGCGATATTATTTCGGCTAAGACCACAAGCGTCATAGCAGCATCATAGAAATGTGATTCAATAATAGTGGCAAATATTTCCGTTATCTTTAAGTCTGACTGGCTACGATTGCCTCGTTTTGTAATTATGTATATAAATTTCACGTAGATATTATAAGAAAGCCTCACATATCGTATATTTTTTTTGTTTAGATATACCTACATAAGTAATATGACTTTTTAATTTTGACACTTTTTAAATAAATGACGTACTTTATTAAATCTGTACCCGTTAATTTATTTAGTTTTAATTAGTAAATGTGGTTATATTTTAATTGTTCTATTTAAAGACATCAGAAGTGTTTAATTAATTTAAGGTTTTATTAAATCATAAAACCTTAAATATATTCCCATAAGATAATTAAGATGAAGGCGTAATACTGCTTATTTGATATAATATTATAATATCATATTATTATGAATTAAGGAAGCTTTTTTCTACTTGACAGCGAAAAAAACTATATTGGCGTTAGTTATATTTTATGAAGATTAATGCTTATACAGTATTTTAGTTAATTAAGTATATCTGTGCATGATGGAAATCTAGTATAAGAGACTAAAAAACGAGTGTGCTTATGACCACACGACTGAAGTGAAACTTCTTTCGCTCCATCTGTATGTATATATATATATATATATATATGTGTGTACAATATATACATGTATACACATATACATATATTAATTTATGTATATGTGTGTGTACAATATATACATGTATACACATATACATATATTAATTTTCTACAAATATTTAAATTTATAAAATAAATATTTATCGCGCGCACACAAAAAGCGCCATCTGCCGCATTAGTGTCGAACTACAACGAACGAATCACGAATCGAGTGAGAGAGAGAGAGTTGCTAGAGTAAATGGTAATAAGAAAGAGACAAGGAGTTTAACAGTTTTGTTAGCTCGACGAGTTAACTCTCATGACAATAGTGTCCCATAAAAAGTTTCACTTCAATAATTGTACTTAAAAATGAAATGGCATTGTTGACTAATCTTGTGTCTTGCCTATTATAAATAGTAGGTAGGTATATTTTTTGTTGTCTCGTGAATATTAGTTCAAATAAATTTTATTGGTACGAGTATCTTGATTAATGGTATCTTGGTCTGTCGAGCGCAGCGAGACCAATTATTCATTAATCTGAGATTGGTATTTTGAGAGACGTACTTATGACTGTGATCTATTTGTGCACTTATATAGTTATTTATTAATTAAACATTTACAGTATTTTGAAGTGTTTCTTTTTAATCAATTAATAAAGAATCCTTTTATAAATGACAATGTTAACATAAAACATTTGCCCCTAGCAGGATTAACCCGTAACCGTTTGGTTAACAGCTAGGGTTACTAGCCACTAAACCAAAACCAACCAACGACCAAAAAATTAATGCAGTCTGTATACAAAGCGCACTTACCACCTCAGCATTTCTTGTGTTGAGACGGTAACCTAAGTAAACCGTCAGGCTCCCAATGCCAAGCACATGGGGGAGGGCTATAATTATTTTATAAAGTTACGCAGACGAAGTCGCGTGAAACTAGTCGTTGTTTGTGAAACTAGCGTGAACAGCTAGTTGGTTATTACTTTTTGCCGATTTTTTAATTTTTTCTTTTTAGTACTTTTCTCTCTTAAGTTTGAGTTTAAAAGAGCGGATTCTAGAGTCAGAAGTGATTGTACAGATTTTTACAAGAAATGGAAACACAACTGATCATTACAAATCATTTAATACACATTTAATATAGTTATATATAGGTTACACTATCATACATTATATACACATGCATACATGATTCAACTTTTACTTCAATGTAAACCTACAGTTATGACACACAAAAGTCATAGTTTCACGTACTACTATTACGCCGTAACTAAACATTTGATTAATATTTTTAATTTAATAAAACGCATACACTAACACGAAACAATCACTTGACTTAACATTGAAAACTAATAAATTTTCTCATTAGAACATCGATCTAAGTAATACCATAAAGTTTGCATCTATTCTTACCTCTTTGGAATTAAATCACCTAAACAACTCAGGTTTATGGTCACGAAGATAAAATTTTAAGGCGGGATTCACAAGACATCGACAGTCATAGATAACATTAACATCGCACTATTCAAGGTGATTATCACGACAATAAAATTCAATGTCAAACATTAAAAATTGATAAAATCTTAATATAAAATATAACGCGAGTCACTAATAGAGGTACTTAAACTTATATATGGAGTAGACGATAACTGTTGAATTGCTACGTCGCGCTCTCGAGGCTTTCAAACGTACGACTCTGATTCCGTGTCGGATTCGGAACAGTCCAGAGCTAAAACGCTTTGGCCATTTCTGTCCACGCCGTTGGGTGGGTCTCTGTACACGGGAGGCACAGATTTAGATCTCGAAGCCTTTTCATCCTTGCTGGCGTGGACCGGTGGGAACTTCTTCAATATTCTCTGATAGATCATCTTTCTCGGTGGCACCGGTGGAGGCATGTGGGGCGGTTTGTTGGCGCTCTTTTGCTCTTTCTCGGTACCGTACTCCGGTTTTACGGCCGTGGGAGTCGCTTTGTATATGTCCGACGCGAACAAATTGGACTGTTTCGCTTCGTGAAAAATGTCCCTTCTGCGATTGTAAACGGACGTGTATAGGGGCTCGATATATTGCGTCGTGTAGCAGTTCTCGAAGGAGTTTTCACTGGCGGGAGATTCCGTTGAACGGCTGTTGTATGAGTTCTGCGGTTGGTATAACGTATCGCTGCTGCTTGAGTCGCTTTGCAATACGATGTTCGCTAAGGACTTGGACTGATTAAATTTGTTGTTCCCGTAGCGGACTCTGGACTTCTTTTCTTCCGAGTTGCTGTGCTGAAGCTTGTCTACATACGAATAAGAGTTTTGTAGGTTACTAATGAGATGTCTCTCTTGTCCCCTGTTGCTCCCTTCCGGTGGAGCCGAGCAGCTGCTGGTGCACATGTGTGCGGGGTCAAAACGCCTCTTGCGACAGCAGTTTACATTGACGACTTCGTAGTTTCCATTGCGTGTTTTATCTGCGTTATTCTGTTGCAATTCTTCATTTGCTTCTAAGCTCTTCGTTCTTGCTGCTTGACGAGACCAGTCATTTCTTGTAAAAATGGTGGCTGCCGGTGTTACACTGCCGTCCGGTTTGTTCGGTGAAGATTCCTCCGGCTTGTTCATCTGTCCGTAAATATTTTCCGATGTGCAATTGCTCGATTTTGTGTTATAATTTGAGCTCTTCTTCTCCCATCCTGTATAGACGCGGGAGTAGGTCGTGTTTGTATTGGCTAAAATATCACCTTGAGATTGGTATTGATTCTGACGCTGATAGTTTTCCGTAAACATAGCAAGATCATGAATATTACTGTACAAAATATTCTCTTGACTAGAAATTATGTCTCGTTTGTTTTCAATTGATTCTTGTTTGGCTTCTAATAAATTGTCGGAACTCTTCGCTCTGCTAAAGTTTTTATTGTGTGCATTTTTGTCTACTTCTTGAGTCTCTGTGAACATACTGTACACTTTAGATGTGCGAGCTGCTTTGGACAGATTGCTTCTTGGCGGTTTTTGTGGTTCGAGGCCTGTTAAATACTTTGCAGGATTTTGACCATAAATATCCGCCGTCGGACGTTGTACTGCTGTTTTAGAAACGTAGTTTCTTTCATCAATACGATTAGAGATTCCTATATTTATGGAGTTGTGTACGTATCTCTCGCCCATGTAAGGCGTCGTGTACAGTTCTTCATTGATTGCACCATAAATTTCCCCCTTATTAGAGTAAATATTTGGCCTCTGAGGTACCTGCGGAAGACCGTTTACATTGTGGTTATCCGTAGTGTACTGTGACACTAATTTGGATTCTTGTTGTAAATTGCAAGTAGGTGCAGAAAGGCTGTGTAGAATATTTCGTGGCGCTGGACTATTTCCTCCATTGCTATTCGAATCGTCCTCCGACAAAGTGAGCCCTGAATCTCTGCTCAAAGATAACTTTTCTTTTCGTGGCGATGATAATTCCATCGAATCTAGCGATATCCCTACTGAATGAAGGCTGTCACTTTCCTCTGCACCTGAATCGAGCAAGGCGTTCGAAGATTCAGGGCTCCCGTTTCCGAGAAGGCCTGCAATTTGTGGACCAAACAAGGTCTCAGCTTTTACTATAAGTAGCTCTACGATCATTGGCACTGCTTTGGGAGCATTGTCACAGAGGGTATTCGGCCATAAAAGACTCGGTCCGACGCAAACACCCAAATTCATGGGACACATGAGGTTGATGTTCGACTTTTTGGCGATAGCTTGCAGCAGACATATGAAATAAGTCAGCATTGTATAATGTGATTTCGGTAATTTTAGCAATAGGGATTTGACGACAGCAACTTTCTCTGCTTGTGGTAGATCTGAAAAAAAAAGCAAAAGTTATTTTGACTAATAGCTTAATATAAATCTGTGTTACATGTAGCGAATTCTTCTATTCGCTATTTTTCAACAAGAAAAGTTAAAAGCCTCACTCACGTAATATTTGAGCAGTTTCTTAAAAGTTTTCGTCAATTAAAGAAATCAATCCACTTTGCAAAACATACAAAATTTTCCTATAAATGGCTCATTCAAGAGAAATCACAAAATCACAATGCTCACTCAAGAGAAACACTTGTTCTATCTATAGTATGTAATATTGGTGTATACTTCATTTACATTATATAGCAAATATTGTAAAATTATTTCTGAATTTAACTGAATAAATACTCACTAAGCACTTGCAGCCACGCCGGATACAACTCAGAGGAGAGAAGTGGTTGTGGCAACGCGCGAAAGAAATCCTTCACTAAGGCGGCCAGCAGAAGAACCGGCGCTCGGTCCAGTTCTGTGCAACCTTCTGCCCATGGGCCTAAGACGTCAAGCTGTAAAATTGAATATAATGTATAACTATAGACTATAGATAATTAGTTATTTAGTTAAGTTTATATTTTAAAGTCAATGACTTCAATCAAATCAAATCAGATGATTGTGACATTGTGGTCAAATGAGTTGCATAATACATTTGATCTTTTACATTTACACAATTTTAAGGAGTGTTTTTTTATTACTGCGACTTTTTACCTTGGAACGCAAACAAATATTGCACCAATCACTTTTATCAATGTAAAAATAAACACATTTTTATTAAAGTTCGCTTTCAAGACTTCTTTATCCAAATTTTTAGTCACAATGCGGTGAGCGTCATGCATCTTTAAGCTTGTAAATCCGCACTATTAATGTATAGATATATTGTAATAAGGGAATAGTAAGTACTAAAGATATGAATTTAGTAAATGACAATTAGAATAAGCACAGAATAGACCAATTTTGTGTTTCTTTGAATATCTATTCCAGCCGTTGAATCTGTTTAGACTATTTCGGAAATGCCGAAAAGCGATATATACTTATGCCAGACATGATTTCGGTGAAACCAATAACCAATAATCCGGGATAAAAACAACGACCAGGGAGAAAGTTTGATTGTTATGTGGATTTAGATTTATCATGCATGCTCATAGACACCAGCGAAAATGCATAAGATATCTTATGTATGATATCACTATAGCAAAAAAAATCTTGGTTTATGACATAACTGTCTTCTTTTTATTAATTAATACTCTAGAAATACAAGTCGAAGAGTTATGGTGTAGTATCAGTAGTTCGGTTGACCGAACTAATGAAACTTTTTAGTAGCAGTAGTTCGGTTGATAAAAATCACCGAACAAATGACACTTTTAAAGTTGCATTAGTTCGCATAAAAATTTAATTAAAATTAAAGGATACTACAGGCACCTACAGGTAAGTAACTTATCCTTTTTATATTTAACTAACAACTAAATACAAATATTAATTAGGACACGTAAAAATATGACAAACGTTATTATATGAAACTCAATCACATTTCATTTGTGGAGTTGACATTGTAACGTTAAATGCTGCGTGAACATTTCACAGTGAATGCTGCATCGACACAAAGGCCAACAACCTCATTATGTATTGCTTGTGTGGATTTTTAATTACATAATAGGTCAGTCAGCGTTCACTGCGTTTTATTATATTTTAGAAAACCAATAACATTTAAAATGTCTAAACTTGAAGAGGTAACAAATAAAAGAAAATAAATAAATAATGCGAAAATGTAACTTATCAGAACAGTTCTGCCTGCAGCAACCAATGATATATAACTATTAAATAAAGGCATGTGTGTGTGTTCGATGCATATTATCCTTATCCTTATCCTTATTATATTATGCCCCTTATCCTTCATGTTATAAGACTGTGAAGCATCCCCTGTATTGGTTATACTCATAGCAATAAGCAACTTCAGATGAATTGGCTGTAGAATAACCTAATCAAGTGAAGTAAACATTAAAGTGGTGTTACCCTTACCTTGTCCCTGAGCAGTCGTAACGCTTTTGCGTTAGCGCTTCGCCGGAAGACGCCGTGAGTGAGCGGCGCAAGGGTGCGTAGACGACGCAGGGCGTGCACCAACGCAGGTGGTGGAGTGCCATTGCAAAGTCTGGTCAACGCAACACCGAACAAACGACCTCCGCGCCGAAGAAGCCGCAGACCACGGCCAGGAGTCGTATTGCCACTACAAATATAATGCCACATGTTTTACAGCTTTCTTAAAGAAATTGACACTACACCTGAGATTAAACCAATTGTCTTTAATATCTGCTGTCCTAGCAGATCAGTGAGAAAAACATCTCAAAGAATCATGAGAGTCCAGTCTTCTGTCAGCTTATTTCATGAGGCGATACAATAACATCCAAATAAGTATCAACATAATATGCGTATGAAGATTTCATATTAACAACACTATACATAGTGCCGAATATACATAATTACCATTTGTAACTACTTACTTTTTCAAAGCTTGATTTTTCTTCCTCAGTTCAAAAATCAGTCCACAAGGATTATTCTTAGCATTAACATGTTCCAAATCGAATCCCTCCTCATTCGACAATGTTTGTCTTATACGAGACATCTGAAACAACATGAGTGTGTTATGAAAAAAAAAGGATAAAATGGCTGTGACAGATGCATTTTATAAATTATCCTTTTAACTCGATGGGAATGTGGGTGATTCTAGATTACTTTTAAAGTTTTTATTGGGGGAAGTTAAAGAAGCTCACTTGAAAGGCATCTTTTGAATTTTGCTCTAAATCGTCAAATTTAGAGCAAAATTCAAGAGACAATAGCCAAGATGCAAACGCAGAGCTTTCTACAGTCGTAAATGCTACGCTACGCTATGGGAGAAAGCTTTGTGATTGGTCAAAAATTTATTTGGGCGTTACAGCAACCAATCAACGAGCTTTCTGTTTTTCGTTCTAGGATCTAGGATAACCTAGATAAAAAATTTAATACTGCGGATTCGGCTAGTTATTTTAGAATTTACTCACTTGTATCGCGTGTGGTCTTTCGATACCGTTCAAGGGCATAGGCGGTGTATCCCTTGAAGGTCTGACGCAAAGCGCGAAGTCTGTTGCGGCGCCCCACCGCCCTTCGGTCTCGTTTTCGCCTTCGCATTCGGCGTCGCCGTCCGCCTCAGTGCTCCCGTTCTGAAGAATCTGCAAGGCCTGACGAATCACGCATTTAGCGCTCATCTCTGGCCCCACTGACACGGTCTTGCACTGAAAAGAAACGAAGTTATATTTATTTATTACGACAGATAAGCTGACGGTCCACTTAATAACAATATAATAGTTTAAATAACACAGTATAAAATAGTATTATACTGTAAACTATAGTGTTAAAAACTATAGTTAAACTACCTTTTCCTGGAATAAAAGTATATCTTAATCCAGGAAAGCCTGTGTGTCAAATTTAATTTATATCCGCTCAACAATTGGAGCTGACAACAAACGACCGTAAATATGTTCAGATACTGTCACATTTAAAATATCAGTAGAAATAAAAAATTAATGAATAGTCAAGCAGAGATTTTTAATTTTAATACTTACAAACTCTATTGAACTCGCTATGTCCTTATAAAATATTTGAATATTGGTTGACTTGGGTTCTGTAGCCAGTTGAGCGTTTAGTGCGTTTTGAATTTTCCTGAAAAGAAATAACTCCATTAATATAATAAGATCAATAACATATAGTAACAAATTATGAGTGAAATTAAAAATGTGGGTATCTTATGTCAATTAAAAGTAAAGAGCACTTGCTAATATCAGAAAATAACCTACCTAAAACTAAAAACCTTAAAAATAATAATAATATAATATAATACTTAACTAAAATATATTTCCAAAAGTAGTCCCTTTAGGCAAGGTTCCGAAGATGCTGGCAGCATTCCCCCTTTGAATTGCTAGGCTAATTCTTTGTCCGAGGTAGCTGCCAGCTCTTGGGTCTCCCGTGATGTCGACCGACCATATCAGAAAATGAGACCAATCATGTTCGGTAGAAACTAAGTTAGCCTAGAGGTCTCTCACACACGCAGGAGATGACTCTCCTCAGCACTTGATTCAACTTATTAGAAAATAAATTAAAATTCTCCTACCTGTACCAAGTGTCCCTGGCTGCTTGGGTCGGGTAAGTGGCAAGGTAGTTGGCAACTCCAGTAAACGTTGGCCATCCAAACAGGAATCCAGTGTCGTCGCCGTCAGGTAAAGACAGCCATACTTCAGCTAAACGTACGCTTTCTTTCAGCTTGAAACAATTGGTCCCACGCGATTTGCCAACAAGAAGCAAGTCGCTGAAGAGGAACAAGTGACGGTCCAGCGGCGGAGAAGTAGTCCCCATTGGGCATAGTTGGACAGGAGCCTCCATGATGAAAGTTCGAGGTGTGAGGTTGCTATTGTTGGCGCTAACCGATCCAACAATGTCCAAGCTTGGCCGCTTACGAAGACTCTTTGATTTCTGCAATGAGATTTTTTTTTATGAAATTAGCTTGTTAGCGATCACCGCCTATATTTTGGATTCCTATATTTCTTATTCCTCAGCATCTATGGATGTGTGTGGTTATGGTGCTTGTCTCAGGGTTCGCTGGTTCGATTCCCTGCATAGTCAGTTTTGGATATAAAAATTTCAATGTTGTCTCTGGTCTTGATCTGGAAAGCAATAGCAGGTGTTACGCAGTCAATTGGGGAGCCCGTCTGGCGGCATTATCCATAATCTTTGCAGCACTTTTTAGCACCTGTGGCGTTGCTTGTGTTATAGGCGACGGTAACCACTTACTATTAAGTGGACTGTCAGCTTGTCTGTCGACCTTAATACATAAAATTTCTATACAATTGATAATTGCAACATCTAAAATGACTAATGTTTAATTTAATAAAAATTGTATACGACAGCTAAAAGTTTGTGTAGGTACATACTCGATGGTATTAAAGAATAAATAATTGAATTAATCAATCATAATTTGCATTATGTCAATTTGCCTCGTTACTCGTCAAAACATTTGTCGAACTTATATTCGTGTAGGTGCTTGTAGTTGTAACGAGTAAAAAAATGCAATCTGCAATGCAATGCAATGCAAATATTGTGGATGTAGAAGTTATAGCCACAAACTAAATAGTAGATACTAACGTATGTTATAGCAGTTTCCGCCCTGCATTTATTGAGTTTATTGAATTGTTGTTGAGTTTGTTTAAATATTTAAATATATTGATGTAGCGAATAAAACATTTTTCTAATTATATTGAATTATTTGAGACAATGTTTAATAACTGAAATTGTGTTACATCCGTAATCCAAACTATGGAAAATGTCTGTAAGAAGCGCTCTGGACTTGGAAAATTGAAAAAAGCTTACTTGTGCATTATGTGAGGCGAGGGCAGCAGACGCGTCAGCATCGTGGAGCGCCAGGTAGTCCTGTGGGAAGAGGTCCTGTACTCGTTCAAGGTCCGAAAGCCTTGACGCGCGTCGCCTTGCACACCCAGCTCCTACCAATCGCTCGTATTGCGCCAACCGCTCGATCTGTCAACAACATGCAGATCAAGTTTAATAAATAATATCAGACATCCGACCGATGAATTGCATAATTGTTAGCTCGCTTTAGGTACCATAGAATTTAAAAATTTAACATTTCTCGTGAGTTTAATGTATCAGTCAAAACCTTAAGAATAACACAGACAGTTAGCAACGCGGTGAAGTACCTATCTCACTTTGACTTGAGGCTTGAATTGATAGGTCTTTAATTGTGGTTTAGTGGACAATGTTACTGCCTACTTTTCCCATATATTAAAATACTAGCTGGTGGCGCCACCATGGCGACAGTGGCGCCCAACTTTTTATTAGACTTTATTCAAGGGTACAAAATATACGTGTGACAAATTCCATTTAAATTCGTTCAGTAGTTTTACGTGAAAGAGAAATAAACGTGCAAATATCCAAACATCTATCCTCACAAACTATACATAGCATTTATAAATTTTTAGCAAGAAGGTGAGGCTTTTTATTGATGCAGCAACAGACGACGCTAAACAAAATATATTAATATATTATGTACTTTTGTTTTAAAAAAATAATGCCAGTATCTTCGACAAGAAGCAAGCGGCCTGAGCCAACTAATTGACACGATAAAACAATAAAAAACATATGAAATATGTAACGAGACTATAGCTCTCTAAGCAACATTGTAATCGCTCGCTACATGTAATGGCAAGCTTGACAATAATTGAGTTCGCCTTTAAAAGATGTAAGTAATAATTGGTAAATAAAATGCCTACACGACAGAGCCGTTGACAGTCGTGTGTAGGTACACAAATATGAATAATTTATCTCAGTCACGTGTTAACATTTATTGAAATGATTTAAACGTAAAGATTGTAATCTAAATTCTGATTGTGTCCGCCGTTACAACGCGGGGCTGCGCTTGCGCAGGCGTCCCGGTGGTTACTTCCCGAGTGCCTCACGACGATTGTTCGACCGTGTCCATGACAATGCTACCTTATTACAACAGGACAAAGGATCGTGAGACTCCTTGCCACTCAATTTACCAGATAATAAATTACATATCAAGTCAGACGTTATTGAAAAAAAAATGAAAATTTTCTTTGCTTCTAAAAACAAATAACAAAAAAAAAAAACAAATAGAAAAAAATGTGTTTTGACTTTGTTTTTTTTTTAAAAACCATTAGTTAAAATTAGCACACGAAGTAAAATACAACTAAAATAAAAGATCCGAGTCCGAGATCGCTTTAATTTGAATTGAGTTGTGTTCATTCAATCGTAAAATTATGCGCTCAACTTATACTTATAAACCGTATAAACATTTGCTTCATAAAGAGTACTCGCTACCAGACTATTAACCACAGGGTGTGTCTCGCTTATCATCGAGTATATCCTGTCCTTATATTAATACAACGATTACGTGGGATTGTCATTCATAAAAATAAGTTTTACTCCTTTTAATTTTAAGTTCAGTCAACCTTTTTAATACGTGCACTTAGAAGTATGAACATATTGTACCTACTCTTTAGACTAGAATAATTAAGATATAAAAATTTACCTACATCATTCATTTTGTTTAAGAGTCATGTTTTGTGATTGATATTTTATTATTCTGTTAAAGTTTATGTTTTAACAGAAGAAAAAATAATATATTATTATGCATAGATAAATGATTGGTCTCGCTGCGCTCGACTAGATACCGCTGTCGTACTTATAAAATGCGGCATTTTACTATTTTTAGTACGCCAAATTCGGCGTACCCGAGCCAGTGACACTGCAAACTGTCTGTGATGTGTACGTGCCGAATTTTATTAAATTTTAGGCATAATAAAATACCAGTTTGCGTAGCGAAACTGTGTAAAAATATAATAACACTGTGTAAAAAGTGATAAAAAGTGACGATTTTTTACACACACTACAATAAAAAGTTGCCACATTTTGTTATTATGCTTTTTAACTAAATCTGTCAAACGTCATTAACAATGACAATGTCAATTTAACTAAACATTATTCTTATTCTAATTCTAAACTGTAATATATTATTGTATGTGATGAAACAAAAAACACCTAAAGAAGATTCATTGATTTAATGATTATCTATTTCGATCATTAAAATTTTTACCTAAACGATTTTATAAATATAGATAGACTAGCTGGTGCCCGCGACTTCGTCCGCGTTCTGGATGAAAGGTACCCTATGTCCTTTTTGGAGTCCCAGACAACGTGTATGCAAAATTTACAACGCCATCTAGGGAATTCTGTTTGAAGCAATGTAGTACTCTAATTCATCTAATCTCACTTCGAATAATGGAAAAAGTCTGTTAACAGATGGCACTACATGTTAGTTATAGTTTATAAAATTACGTGTTAATAAAATTAAAGCTGCTGCCCGCGACTTCGCCCGCGTAACTTAGTAAATTATGTACTTAAACCTTCCTCGAGAACCACTCTACCCATTAGTGAAAACCGCATTAAAATCCGTTGCGTAGTTTTAAAGATCTAAGCATACAAAGGGACATAGGGACAGAAAAAGCGACTTTGTTTTATACTATGTAGTGATAGTGATAACACATACAATGTCATTGTGGATAATACTCATGTTTTATTGAGAAAATATTTATTTAAATGCTTATAGGGTATTGTAAAATACAATACCAAAGTTACTTAACTTACCCAAGAACTGTTTGCGTTTCAATCACCACTTGTGTACTTTACTCGTAGCTTATTTCAAAGTAAGTCCAGGCGATTTCGGGTCATTACGATTAGACACGTAAACGTTATCTGTGGACGTGTTACACGGAACTGCACTTTCTAACTCAAACGTTTATTTTAGAGTATGCGTGCATAGTGTAAGGTTCTTAGATAAGGAGTTAACTGACCCGAAATTTAGATAAGAAAAAGCGTGCATTGGCCGGAATACGACTGCACTTTTACAGGTATTATCTTTAAAAAAGTGACCGCACCTAAAACTTTATTTTACAATAAATAAGATAGTGAACAGGCGACACTCACTAATGTGGAATAACATTTTCACTAATACAAGTACCTAACTATTCAGTTATGTGAGCTAATACGTGTGATACCTACTATTTAAAACGGTAAATTTAAAAGTCTAGGTAAATACTTTACTAGCGATCCGCCTCTGGCTTTGCAAGGATGCAATTTTTTCAAGAGAAAATTCAACAAGAGAAAATTTGTGCAAAATATATGCACAAATTTTCTCTGTTTTGCATTAGTGAAAACCGTGTCAAAATCCGTTGCATAGTTTAGAAGTTACCGAAGAAACAGACAGAGGCGTATAGCGACCTTATTTTATAATAATTCTTATTTATATGTTTTCTTTATATGTATCTTTATGTTATAGATATTGAAGATATAAAAGATCCACCTACTTAATTTAATTTGCCTTCAAAACATCATTGCCTTCAACTAATATATACCCATAGACGTTTGTATTATGGTGTTAGTATTAAGTTACATAGAAAACTTATGGAATATTCAAACGTAGTTTCAAAAATCTAGTTCTAGTTCGATTTGATATTAGAAATAATGTCGTTAACAATAAATTTGTTAGAAATATGGAACTAACTTTTAATAATGAAGACGTAGAATACAAACTTTAACTTTTAACTTTAATATTCTAATAATTTCGTTGAATGAACAAATTGCAAAGACACTTCTCCAAATACCAGAAAAACTTGCGGTCAACTTGCAAGTCCTCGTTAAAGTACTGGTTTACAGTCCATGGAATTGCGCAAAAAGTGAAAAGTCTTAAGCGACCGGCGTTATCCGCATAGTTATTTGACATAACTATTGACACAAGAGATATTACGCAACCTCATTAGGTACAACCTCTTCATCATCATAAACCTCTTACATAATTTAGGTATCATTTAGGAAATATTAGTGAACGCAAAATCGCTTTTACGAACTTAAATTCGTCATTTAACCAACCTTAATTGACACGTAATATTTTGAACAGTGTCGTAAAAGTGCAATAATTATCAAAGATTATTTCGCTTCGAGTAAACCTTTCTGGCGCCATAATCAATTTAAAACTATACCTCGCCATTGGCTTTAAAATAAATTTAGTGCTTGAAATGCTATATTAACGGTACGTAATGTTGAGGTATGCAAGTTACAAGTTCGTGGAATGCAATCAGGGCGTGATTCATCAGACTCTCGGAAAAAAAAGCGAGATCTGAATGAGGTTGTGCTCAAATTTGCTCTCAATTCCATATGTAACACAAAAGTTCGTGAACTTAAAGGTAAAGTAATGTTGCAAGGACAAGATTCCAACAATTTTACAGTGAAGTTGATCGTTAAAATAAATTAACCGAAAAGAACATTTTCCGTGAAGCTTTTGGAAAGTTTACGTTCACAGGCTTTGGTCTGCTTTTCAATATTCTTTGGTCTCATTTCACGATATGAGATTGAGGACTTACTCGTATTCCGGTCGGCTCCGAATCTATTGTTCTCAGACCGAGGAAGACAAAATCATGTTGAGTTCCGGTTCGTCCTCGTGAATCTAGCAAATGCAATAATTACACAAAATCCGAGATTTTCCTTCCTTAAGGCAACGTTTGAGATGAGTTACTAAACTAATCACGTCCAGGAGGTCTAAACATAAAGGCTTATGTTTAGACCATTAGTAGGTATATTCCAATCAAAAAATTATAAAAACAATTGATAATAATAGCCTCAATACAAATGGGATTAAATAATTCAAAAACCTTATGAATTTGATTTCTTAGATTTAGATAAGTATTTCGAATCTTGAATGTGTATCTCAACCTATAATATTATTTGGATTTGTTTAAAATATGTAGGCTGTGCCATTTACAGCTAAGTGCAACTCATTGGTATACAGAACAATTTATGTTGAAGTTATCTTTTTGACATCTCGCGGAAAGGTCGCGGGCCACAGCGGCACACAGCGGGTCGTCCGCGACACACATCTTGAGCCATTGTTGTAATGTGATATTGAACGAATTGTCGAATCATCATCGGTGAAAACAAGCCGTGATGCCGATTCATGATAAATGCATTTCACTTTTGGACAAATACCGTCGGATACAGGAAGTACTTATTTGTCAGTTACACCATCATTGGTAAATTTTTTATGATACCATTCTTTTTCGAGTGATTATTCGAGCGATTATTTGAGGACGTGGTGTTAATGACTTTCATTACATAATATAGGCAGAAGGAGCAGATACCAAGGAGTCAGTGTATTAGGTGAGAGATAATGGACAAGATATCGGAGATATATTTCACTCGCGCACCGAAACTCATCATAATTGTGCTTTTGGGACTTTTCCATGGGAGTGGTTGGTTATTGCAGCTTAGATAAAATGGTTGCTCATTTTATTTATGACTGGCGAACGCAGAAACTAGTAAACATTGAATTTCATCCAAATCAGGCCTCTCGAACTGTTGCTGAATCTGCACAAACTTAAGTCAAGTATTTTATGTCAGTTTTTTGACATCGATCAAAGAAAATCTCACATCAATAACAAATATTTAGGAATCATTACCTAATGCCATATCTAGACACACAATAATGGTATTGTAAGATTTTAACATATTTTTATATTATTCATTTCAACTAGATACGTTGTACTTAACGTTGAAAACAGTGTCTCTACCGTATTTCATGTAAGTAATATAAACAACGAGAAACAGCAATGTACTAATTATTGTTAATTTTTGAAATTATCGACAAGCTAGAGAGCAAGTTCGCACACCAAACACTTCGGTTTTGTAATACAAACAAATGCTAATTGACAGTTTCACTTCATACAGAACATTTAGAATAGTTCTTAATAACTATTTTGTATTGAAATGTAAAAAATTAGTTTATATCTATCCTACTAATACTATAAATGAGAAAGTTTGTTTGTTTGTTTGTTTGAACGCGCTAATCTCAGGAACTACTGGTTCGAATTGAAAAATTCTTTTTTGTGTTGGATAGATCATTTATCGAGGAAGACTTTAGGCTATATAACATCACGTTGCGACGGGGAAAATTATTCATCTTTGAGGGCTTCCGTTGCGTGCACTGCGAAAACCGTAACCCGATACCCAAATGATTCCCAAAATAAAACTATTCCACGCGGACGAAGTCGCGAGCACCAGCTAGTAGTAATATAAGTATAACATTATCACAAATCAATAATTTAATTGACCGACGTGAGACTGTTTTTTTCAATGTCGTATTATTTTATTTAAAATAATATTTTATTTAATACCACGATTTCAAACAATTTAATGTTTTGCATTCAAAAGAAAGTAAGTAATAAGTAAATAAGAATTCGGTTCGAATAATTAAAAATTTACTGAGAATTTTGCATTCTGGGACGAATTTCATACATTAATATTGTTTGAGATCGCGGTCAACAGATCGGGCGTTCTTAATCAAAATTTACAATACAATACAGTTCCTTTACATTACAATACAGTTCCCAACTCAAATTAATCTGAGTAACCGAAATATTTCTTCTTTTATGAAACTACATAAAGTGTAGTAGTTCTACCTCGACGAGAACAAAAATCAGTCATAAAGTCATAAACAAGTGTTTTGTATCTTTTGAAAGGCTTAATAAAAGTATGACTCTTACAAACAAACTTCTAAGAAAATTAAAAAAGGATATAAATTTGTTTTTGTATGAAAAGAGTAAACCATCTGGGAAAAAGGACAAATGTCAATGTTCATACAAAAAGAACCGGAACGTAACTATTGTTCTAGAACCTTTGAAAATATATCTTTTAGTAATCTCTTAACAGATCTTTTATAAAATATTTTCTGTAATCTTTTAACACAGTCAATCTCCAAAAAAGATGGCGAAGACAGGACTTATCGAAATGTTTAAAGATATCATCGGTCAAGTGAACGACTCTATTGCTAAACAATTAAATGGCGAAGCTCAAAGAATACGCATCATTACACATTAACAAAACAAACTCTTTGAAAATATTCATTTGAGTGACGGCACACCAAATTTGGTTACGTAATAATTTCAAGTTAACAATGGGTCTGGCGTCAATCACGCGTTAGAGACGTTTTATAAAATAAGTCCACAGGAGAAAGCTTAACGCCTTGGGCGGGCTCGTAATATGGCAACAGTAACCTATCTCATAGCGATCCGTCTATAGGCCAGATAATTGAGGTGATTTCAGGACAGCGCTGCCCTCGTGGGTCACTTGTACCACTTCTACTACGGACCATACATCACCTTGTTATGCAATACCGGCCATTGCCTGATTGGATTGACTTCGAGCGACATTAAAAACGTCGGCACTATAATGTACCTCTTCATTCATCAATCACTCGCAACAGAGAACGACAGAAAAAGCAATCGTTGTTGACGTACTGACACACTCGTCGTTACAAAATTTTAAACATACTCGATTATAAAATATTCATACTTTAGGACAATTTTGAATTCAAATATTTTATTTCTTTTAGCTGCTGCGACATCTCTTGCGTAATGATCGTATTAGATAGGTATTAAATTATAAATGATCACCAGAAATCAGACAAGAGCGTTGTGAGGTTTTTAATACTATAATACCGAATACCGTTAAATATTTGATCGGATTTACGTCGTACTTATGATGCATTATGGGGATTGGATAGTCCCAAACAGGTAGCAGAGTTTACCTGCCCGCTGATATGAGTTTTATCTTTTTTATATAAAACCTCTTTTATAATATAAGAATCAGATGTAATATTATTATATCTATTCGATACTTTATTGATAGTTGTTAGTATGCTTAGTAAATTATTTAATTTAATCGAATTTTTATTGATTGACTAGCGTTTTCACGTTTTGTTACATCGTAATTATGTGCCATAAATTAAAGTTGATGAGTTGTAATGTAATACTCTTTAAAAACCAGTACACTATCGGTAACGTAAACGGTGCCAGCTTTCTTCTTTCGCAATGTTTCCCAATTTGCATTACTAAGTGCAACAAATCACGCATCGATTATGATTAGGCTTACGATTCGATTGGACATACAATTTCTATTGTTCCTCACAACACTTGTAAAACTTGTACAAAAATGAGTACATCAACCGAGTTTGGAAGTCGGCTCTGTACGTGCCATGTTCACATTAATATACCATCGATGTTGTCCTACTTTTATTATTACGTAAAGTGTAAAGCTAAAATTTTATTGAGATTAGTTGGCATGTTGATAAATGGAGATGTCTGAAGGCGTTACACGTAAGATAAATAAACTGGTCAAGTCACCTAATGCTTTCGAAACAATAACTATAGATGCGAGATCTTCATTGAACATTCTTGTTATTTAAATTGGCTACTGTCAATGTTGAATTGTTAAAATGAAACAATACGTTTATCACAGGCAAAATAACATTTTAGATCGTGCATTGCTCTGTACGGAATTCAAAACAATATTAGTTTTTTTTTTCTGTAGCAACAACTCGGGAGTTAGTTTTATTACTGTGCGTTTGTACCCGAAGGGATACCCTGCCTGTAAGTAAGGCCATTGGAGTGTACAATGCCATGGTTCCCGGAATTCAATTCAAAAGCAACGCGTCGACTCCATGGATACCCTCAAATTAGTCAGTGTCCGTCGGCAACATAATGACTTTTGTATTTGTTGGATGCTTTGCAATGAAATGTTTGGAGTAACATTGACATTCCTCAGTTTAGTTGTACTGCTTTATTTCAAGAATTTACTTATTAAACATGTTTGTCTTATATTGCCAAATACTTAAATGATTCTTAAAAAAATAGGAAAACAAATGAGGATTGAGGCCGGTGGTCCTTGGTGTTCCGTATATGACAAATCCTTATAATTTTCAAGAGTTAAAAAGGTGATAACTCAAATTCTCTCGGTCTTACTACAAAAGATTCAGTAAGCACTGTTCAAACACATGCTTAGTTAGACAAGCATTAAGCATTTAAGCATTGGTCAGCGAGCGTTTAAAATGTCCCTACCACAAAACCTTATTTAGCGCTTGTTTCGGTAGACAGTGTTAAAGTACGTGAATGTTATTGAATTATGGCAACCTTGGCAAACATTCATTCAGTCACTCGCCCTGCATTCATGTCGTTTTCATTTTACGCAGATCTGATAGGCGTATAATGATGAATTTTGGTTTTCACAAGCTATTATTACGGACTATATTAATGATATCAGCAAATTATAAGATTGGAATAAGTAATAAATTACAACAAATACGTTAGATTATTTATAAAATTTCGTAATACCAAAAAATATTGAGCATAATGGAACGTAACTAACACTGACGTAATTGTTAAATGTGGTCAAATGTAAAGTTTGATTTGTTAAAATTGTTAAATAAATTTTTTATTTGAGGATCCACCTCTAGCATCACATGGTAGATCATTCCTTTATTAAATAAATAATCTTGTTACCAAAGTTATATATTCGAATGGATTAATTCTCTCACGATGTATTCTATCTCAAAAATTTTATCCATGTAATCCATATCCTCCATGTCAATTAAATTTAAAATATCCATACTCATTTATAAAATCAAAAGAATACTTTAATATTAACTATTAAGTATACGCAAAACGAAATTTGACACAATAGGTCAGAGGAAGAGAGGCCGTTAACTAGATAGACACTCGTTAAACTAGCATATGGCGGTGGTTAAATTTAAATAATGCTCAAGCATTGTTAAACCCTAAACAATGCCTAGACACTCTTTTGTAGTAAAGTTTTTTTTTAACACGTGTTTTAAGCCTGATTAAAGTGTGTTTAATGTTTTTGTAGTAAGACCGTCTATGTTTTAATCATTCAGAAATCCATAAATCTTAATAATTTAGAAATAGACTCCTTCCATTGTACAGGCATGAATTTGCCAAAATATCTTTTTTTTTCTTCCGTATATTTCTCACTAAATTTAATGAGAAGGACTCAGGGTGACGATAGACGTAGTCACCTAGTCACGTAGACTTAGTCGAACTACCCGCTGCCCAATAGTCTTTTTATAAAGTCACGTCCATTTCGCGACTTCTGAAGCGTTATTTCTAAAGGTTTCTAAAGGTCTAATTCTAATATTCGATTCTTCTGTGTTGTTAAAACTAAATTAGATCCATTCCTAGAACTGTAATGGTTCTTTCATTCCCATGTGAACGTTAACGACATGATAAAATGTTTATTACTTTTAAATCCTCTTTCCTTTTGTCTAATTCAATTATAAAGGAGTGAATGAAAATATTGTAGATCAACACGACTGGAATATGTAATGGAAATGTAACTTTTTTTGAGAAATTCCTGTTTTTCGATGTCAAAAAATTAGACATGTTTGAATTTAATAATAATTTATTTGAATAGAATAAAAATAAATTCTAAGTCACCAAATCATATTTGAAATGGCTTTCTGTGATAATCATCATAACTATTATCTGTGATAATATGAGCTCGAAATTGTTAAATATATAGATAGGTTTCATAGTTTTAACATTGTTAGAGAGAAAAAAATTTACATATATTAAACATATCTGACTACGAGTATGTTTGCATAATAATATAGGTACTTCCGTAGCATGACTGTAAACTCTATATGTGAAAATCAATAGAGATGTTTAATAATGTGAGAGCTATTAGTTGCCGATCGAACTGCGTTCAAGTCCCACACTAACCGTAGTTGTTCCGCGAATACTAAACAATGGTGGGTAATTTTGTAATGTCTTCTTATGAATGATGCAACATGCATTTGTATAAGAGGCTCATGCATGTGTTCCTTGTTCTTATTTTTATAGGCACCTTAACAAACTTGCGGCATACACATATGAGGATGTTTAAATAAATATATTCATAAGATTTATTATATTTATCGATCTTATGTTATACCTATATGAACAAATTTTGAAATTATTTTGATTAAAAT
Organism: Synanthedon tipuliformis; assembly: GCA_947623395.1. Taxonomy (NCBI): domain Eukaryota; kingdom Metazoa; phylum Arthropoda; class Insecta; order Lepidoptera; family Sesiidae; genus Synanthedon; species Synanthedon tipuliformis. The sequence goes on from OX392423.1 coordinate 6,987,943, forward strand.
TTATAATTGGAATTTCAATGTATTTTTCATAGACAAAGTTTTTATTCAAGATAAGATTAAGTTTACTAAAAGTTATAAAGTTTTTATTCAAAATAAGATTAAGTTTACTAAAAGTTGAGCGAAGTATAAAACATGTGACAGTTTCACATGCTATATTATAGGTAATTTTATTGCACTTTGCAAATTTTCGATGTTCGATCCTTTTAGTAGTAAAGTTCCTATTGCAACTTTTCCCATCAGTTTTGATTTGTGCCATGATTTTACTGGCCCTCGTATTTATAACTTCCCATTGCAGTAAAATTTACTGTCTTTTGACACATTCCTTAAACTATTCAGGCACTATAGGTAACTAAGCCAAAGCTTAATTTGTTAAACTTTTAATTTTAGCGCTTTGAAACATCCTTTATAATGCCCACTGCCAGGGTTTGGAACTCTCTGCCGGCGTCTGTGTTTCCGAGCACATATAACCCCAATCTTTTCAAGGTTCGAGTGAATAGGCATCTTCTGGGTGAGCTCGCTCCATCTTAGGCCTCATCCTTGCCACATGGCTGGTTGTTGGCCAAGAGCTAACCCATCTCTTATAAAAAAAAAACGTACTCAAACCCGAACGCGATGTGAAGCCTCAAGCCAAGAACCGGTCAGCGCTTCTGACAGATGTACTGCCCCTTTTAGGCGATCCACTGGTTTCTGGCCTCTACATTAGCACATGCCACATCGTATTTAATTCAAGGTTTTTATTCGGAGCTCCCGGGAGCACGTGCGGCGAATTAACGACGACTTCTTACTCGTCTGCTAATGACATGCAAACTAAAGGAATCTTTGTAACGACTTCGCGTTACTTACCGTCTCATCACTTTAAAAGAAGCAATTAAATTTTAAACTCGTACGATGCAGTTACTGTCAGCGCGAACTCATTTTTTTTAACTGTTATGTCAGCTATTTTTATTTATAGATATATAAAGTTTAAATTAGTTAAGTTTAATGTTTATATATAATACTAGCGATCCGCTCTCGGGTTTGTATAATTTATATAACTAGCTGGCGCCCGCGACTTCGCCCGCGTGAAAAAAGTAGCCTATCCTGTGTCCCGTACGTCTAAATGTTTATCTACAAAATTTCATGAAAATCAGTTAATTCGTTTAAGAGTTATGGAGGAACATACATACATACATATATACATACACATACATATGTAGCGGCTAGATTATAAAACCTCATTGTATGATTATTGTTAAAAACTATTTTTAATGTCACACATTATTTTTTGCTTTTTGATTAGTGTCATATCGATTGTATCATATTAATTCTTTTCTTGTAAATCTATTGTGATGTAATTGTAAATATATTCTCTCGTCGTAATCCGTATATATTATTTTCTTTAATCACGTACAACATACAACCACAAATTGGTGACCCCGACGTGATTTAAATATATAATAATTTGGCATAGTACGACACGGAACAAAAATATAATGATGGAACAAGAAAATGGTCCGAACATTTTAAATGCTGTGAGTATTAAAGTACCACCGTTTTGGCCAGAGGATCCGGCATTGTGGTTTGCTCAATTAGAAGGTCAATTCGCTCTAGCTGGTATTACAACAGATTCGACAAAATACAACCATGTAATAGCAAATTTGGATTGTAGAATTATCTCTGAAATCAAAGACATCGTAAAGAACCCACCCGCTACGGGAAAATACGATAAGGTAAGAGATGAGCTAATTTCGCGTTTATCGTCGTCCAATGAGCAGCGAGTTCGACAGCTCATTAGCAATGAAGACATTGGCGATCGCAAACCTTCACAATTCCTGCGCCATTTGCTAAACCTTGCTGGACCAGACGTTCCTGATGATTTTATAAAATCTTTGTGGTCAAATCGTCTACCATCGCACGTCCAGTTAATAATAGCCTCACAGTCTAAAAGTTGTTTAGAAGACCTAGCTAAACTCGCTGATACAGTGATAGATATAGTACAACCGCAGATTCACGAAGTGTTCACAACGTCAAGCGCAAGCGAGATCACCGAACTCCGACGATGTGTCGAAGGTCTTAGGTGTGAGATTGCGGAATTAAAGATGACAGCGCGGCCACATGTTTCAAGTAGAGGGCGCTACTCAGGCCGGCGCCGTTCACGTTCTCGGAGCAGTAATCGAAGCCAACGTGGTGGTATGTGCTGGTATCACAGGAAGTTTGGCTTGCGCGCAAGTAAGTGCCACGCGCCGTGCAGTTTCAATGAGGGAAATGCCGACGGCAGTCGTTGATGACGGCCAGCGATTGTCAAAATGTTTCAGCCCGTTTATTCGTCACCGACAAAAGGACCCAGGTGAAGTTTTTAGTGGATAGTGGTTCAGACTTATGTGTTTACCCTGTTAGTTTTATGCGTAGTTCACGTCCTAAAAAGGACAAATATGTATTATGCGCCGCTAACGGATCCACAATTTTTACTTATGGTACAATTTCTTTAAAGCTCGACCTAGGCTTACGTCGTGATTTTTCATGGCGATTTGTTATAGCAGATGTAACAAAACCTATACTAGGTGCAGATTTTTTAAAATTTTATGGGTTATTGGTAGACATTAGGCATAAACGTTTGGTTGACAATATTACAACGCTTTCTATTAGCGGTATTTCCGCAAAATCTTGTTCTGTGTGCCATGTTAAAACAGTTACAGGTACATCTACTTTTCATCACATTCTACAAGAGTACCCAGAGATTACTCGCCCAGCTGGTGATACTTCAACACCAAAGGTGAAACATAATACGGTTCACTACATTCGCACTACTCCTGGTCCGCCGGTGTACTGCCGCCCAAGGAGATTAGACGCAGAACGTCTCAAGATTGCTAAGCGTGAGTTTGAACAACTTGTACATACAGGTATCGCGCGTCGTTCTGACAGCTCATGGTCCTCACCTTTGCATTTGGTTCCCAAAAAGAACAACGGTTGGAGGCCATGCGGTGATTACCGTGCTCTTAATGCTCGTACTATACCAGACCGATATCCAGTCAGACACTTAGCAGATTTCTCCTACAATCTCTATGGCTGTTCAGTATTTAGTACTCTGGACTTAGTACGCGCATATAACCAAATTCCAATGTTTGCGGATGATATTCCGAAAACAGCAATAACGACTCCTTTTGGTCTTTTTGAATTTAACTTTATGGGTTTTGGTTTTAAAAATGCTGCGCAGACATTTCAACGTTTTATTGATGAAATTCTTTGTGAATTTGAATTCTGTTTTCCATATTTAGATGACATTTTGATAGCGTCAGTGAACGAGACTGAGCACAAAATGCATCTGAGACAAGTTTTTGAACGTCTACGGAAACATGGTGTTTTAATCAATACGGCAAAATGTAATTTTGGAAAAGCCGAGGTAACTTTTCTCGGACACAACATTTCTAGCAATGGCACAAAGCCTCTACCAGATAAGGTAACTGCCATACAGAATTTCGAACGCCCCAAGACAATTAAAGAACTTCGTCGTTTTTTGGGCAAGATTAACTTTTATCGACGTTTTCTACCACAAGCAGCACTTAAGCAAGCACCACTAAATGCTTTGTTATCAGGTCCTAATTTAAAAAACTCGACAAAAATAGTTTGGAATGAAAATTTAGATAGAGCATTTTTGATCAGTAAAACAAGTCTAGCAGAAGCCACACTTCTTGCCCATCCACATCCTAACTCGAAAGTCGCGCTGGTTACGGATGCGTCAGACTTAGCAATTGGTGCAGTTGTCCAACAGCGTGTAGATGGTGTATGGGAGCCGTTAGGATTCTTTTCAAGAAAGCTAACAGCAGCTCAGTGTAAATACAGCCCTTATGATAGAGAGTTGTTGGCAATATACGAAGGTGTTAAATATTTTCGTCACATGTTAGAACTTAAACCTTTCGAAATTCATACAGATCATAAGCCAATTATTTTTGCATTTCAAAAGCCATTAGACAAATGCTCGCCTCGTCAATTCCGATATCTAGATTTTATAGGTCAATTTTCAACGGACATTAAACATATATCTGGGGAGGACAATGTTGTTGCTGATGCGTTATCTCGACCAGTTGATAGCATTAGTATTATAGATTTCGCCGCATTAGCTAATTCACAGGATATCGATCCTGACCTACAGCAATTGCTGAAGACAGGGTCGTCACTGCAACTTAAAAAGGTAGTGATTCCTGGTCTACCCAAAGAGGCAGCAATATTTTGCGACATGTCCGGCTCAATTGCTCGTCCGTATCTTACACCGGAGTTTCGTCGTGAAGCTTTTGACTCGCTTCATAGACTGAGTCATCCTGGCGGTAAAGCAACAGTAAAGCTACTTACGGAACGTTATGTTTGGCCTGGAATAAATAAAGACGGTCGTGAATGGTCAAGAGCGTGTCTACAGTGCCAACGTTGTAAAGTTTCTCGACATGTACATTCGCCGATAAAAACATTTGTTCCACCATCCGAACGTTTTTCTCATGTACATATAGATATAGTTGGTCCCCTGCCGCTTTGTCGCGGTTATCAGTACTGCTTAACTGCAGTGGATCGATTTACGAGATGGCCTGAAGTGATGCCAATCGCAGATATCAAAGCGGAGACCATCACTCAAGCATTTGTTTTCGGATGGATTTCCAGATTTGGTTGCCCAAAACGAATCACAACGGACAGAGGACGTCAATTTATTTCTGACACATTTCAACGTTTGGCGAAGATGATTGGAGCTGAACATTTCATGACAACAGCTTATCATCCTGCAGCCAATGGCTTAGTGGAACGATTCCACAGGCAAATGAAAGCAGCAATCAAGTGTCACGAAAGTGAAGATTGGGTGGAAGCCTTACCTTTTGTTCTTTTAGGTATAAGAACGGCCTATAAAGAGGACATTTCAGCTACCACCGCAGATCTGGTGTATGGTGAACAATTGCGTTTACCTGGAGATTTCTTTGAGAGCTCAAATAAAAATCCAATCGACTGTACAGATTTCTTGTCCCGACTGCAATTACAAATGCGAAAACTGCGACCTACGACAACAGTTCGTCACGGAACGTCAAAAGTTTTCGTGCATAAAGATTTAATAACAGCTTCTCACGTTTTTGTAAGAGACGATTCTGTTAGAAAACCGTTGCAGCCAACATTTTCAGGACCCTATCGCGTAATAAACCGCGCAGAAAAATTTTTTAAGCTTGACATCAAAGGGAAAATGAATAATGTTTCAGTTGATCGGTTAAAACCGGCATATATACTAGAGGAACCCAGTCTGGCACCTACAACTTCTTGCGAACGTGCTGTGGTTTCGCCTCAACAGTCCACTCCGGAACGCAGAACAAGATCGGGTCGTCGCGTTAGGTTTCCCAAACGTTTATCGACCTAAAGGTCTCCGGGGGGGCTGATGTAGCGGCTAGATTATAAAACCTCATTGTATGATTATTGTTAAAAACTATTTTTAATGTCACACATTATTTTTTGCTTTTTGATTAGTGTCATATCGATTGTATCATATTAATTCTTTTCTTGTAAATCTATTGTGATGTAATTGTAAATATATTCTCTCGTCGTAATCCGTATATATTATTTTCTTTAATCACGTACAACATACAACCACACATACAATACTTACAGATTTATTATTAGTATTGATTGATGATATATACAAACCTTTTTTATATATATACAAACCTTCCCCGTTTATCCCTCTTTCCATATGTGAAAACCGTATTATGTGAAAAATGTGAATTTTGAAGCGTTTAAACCTATTTAACATTGTGTTACTTAGTAAGCATATTGTAACTTAACTATGTAGGTATATATGTTAAGTATTAAAGGAACATCTATGAAAACAACCTCTATCATCTATCATTAAAGTGATTTCAAGGATCTCTCCCAAATAGCTCGCGGTTCAATAATCACCATATTTTATAGCTAAGTTTCCTTATGTTTTTAACTAGGCTACAATTAGATACGCTTTCGATTTGAAATTAGGGGCCAGTAAAATGAGAAAGGCACGAATGAATTATTCATGAGACCCTTGTTTACGTCTAATTCTTATTAGTTGATCGGGCATTTCATCTTCAAATAAGATTCGTTGCAATCTAGGCGAATCCTTTACAATACTGGTAGTAATCTCCATGATCAAATCGTTTTAAGGTTTTTTATAACTCGTGCCGATAATAAGATAATAAATGGACGCATATTTGTTTACCTTCGCTAGCACAATATATCTATATCATTCATATATCGAAAAGTTATTTGGCCTGTTGGTGCTTATTAAAATTAATTAATTTTAATGTATATTTTCAAGAAGAAAGAAGCTCACGGGGGCGGGTCACGTTGTCTGAGACACCAGAAAGGACATAGGGTACTTTTCATCCAGAACGCGGACAAAGTCGCGGGCACCAGCCAGCCAGTATAATATAAATAAATATAATATTTCTCATTTCCTTTTTTACTTTTCTTTGATAACATTAAAAAAGACACAACTTTAAAAAAAATTATTAATTTATAGACACCTACACTACGCCTACAACTATGCCTAGTACCTGAACTAGTACCATTTAAGGTCAATAAACAAGAATGTTATTTGACGTGATGGTACTTACATTTAAAAAATATGTTGTGTTCAGTTTTGCCTTAACTCAATCACTTATCTTAGTTAAGTTATAAGTACAATAAACGAATCGCTGATGAAGCTGCTGCGTAGTTACTGATTTTTTTACAATCAATCTACCGTGAGGTTTTTCCTTCTGTCGTTTGGTACCGTAACATTTAATGACGCATTGTCTTATATTACGACGTGGCTATGTCACAGGTCTAACGATATCTAACATGGCGATTAAGGCGATAAATGGATATGTAACACTAACATCCTTTCAGTTATGTGGCATAAACACAGTATCTACACTACACACTCCATCGCGTAACTTGACCCAAAAAAGCGCATTAAAACTTTACTATGAGCCGCTCGCGTGACTTTTATACAGGTTATTTGAGAGATATAAAATTATGTATAATTTATAATAATTTAAAATATTAAATAAAAGCCTGGAAATTAATTAAGTATATTCCAGTCTTTTTGGGACTATTATTATTTGTGTTAGTTGAAGGTTGGTTTGAAGGTTGGTTCGTACTAGCACGGGTACTAGTTCCAGAGTTACATGTTGTATCAATAGGGCATTACAAATTATTTTGTGTGTACTCTTTATTTTTTTTTTTGTGACTTAGTATGTAACAAAATAAATATTTCTTGTTTTGTACTTATTTCATTAAAATAATTAGGAACTACTTATTTAATGGTTCAAGCTCAATTTAAGCATGCTCGTTAAGTTCAGTTAAGTTAAGCAACCTCTTTAAGTGATTGTAAGTTAATAGTTATGTAGCGTGCTGTTAAGTTTGCTAATAATAATTTAATAAATAAATATAAACTTTCGTGAAGAAAATATTAAGATCGTAATCCCTTGCAATATCATGGAAAACTGAAAGGACACACTAAACAATTAAATCTTTGGGACACACGCATTTAAATGTTAGAACTAGTTAATGATATTATTAGAAAAGTATTAAGATATTTTCTGAAAAAAAAAAAGTAGGTACAACTTCGAAAAAAAGTTAGCAACTCCAAAAAGCAACTATTGCATTTTTTAATTCCATTTTTTGTATAGACCTTTACCTACTCGTACATTCGTAAAAAAAAAGGTTTATGGCTAGCGCCTTTAAAAGCACAACGTTTCGAAGACAAATAAAATGTTTGACCAAAAATTCGAGCAAATGTTTGCAAAACTATTTGCTAACATCTAAAAGAAATTTTTAGCTTACCTAATTAATTCCAATCAAATAATTAATTTTATAAATCCAAACCTACCCACTACTAAGACAAAATTTTGTCCTTGCTTTCAAAGAATAAAAAAAATACTACTTATTACTCTTCGTATGTACCTATTAGACGACAAAAAAAATCCAATCAATTTTCAATAAATTAAATAACGTTTCCTTTCATTCATCAAATTAATGCGACAATAATACGGCCGACCTTCTTACTATTAAAAATAATAATTGCCTTGCCTATCAATTGCCTATATGCATTTGTAATGAGTAATTGTAGGAAATAGGTACTCACGTGCATCATTACATTAATAGTCCTTTATTAAAAGCGGTAGTCAGTACGCGAACATCACACACTATTGGTCACGTAACGCATGAGTTGTTTTTGTTTACACCGGCTTATACTATACACGTCGAACTATAGTATCGTTGGTAATGTATCGTGCGTCCGCTAACGCCGCGCGACGGAGACTGTCTGCTCTGTGCTGTGCTGGCTGGGGCTGGGTGAGCACGGGGCACGGCGGCATGGGGCAACTGTATACTTCGAACGATAGCTTTATTATTCGCTTGAGGCCCAAGCCTTGAGCGAAGGACTCAACATACCATTGATAAAATATTAAAATGCTGTTTTAAAATTTTTATAGATTACTTTTACCGCCTTATTTTACAGTAGTGTTAAAAAAATTAATGTGAAACGGACAGAAAGACCTGTAAAGAGCGATTAGATACATAGCAGTGGCGCCGACGATAACGCAATTGTTTGGAATATAGTATAGGGGATAAGAGGAGAGGATAAGGTAATGGATACTGACATACCTTACTGAATTACAAAAGATTATACCTACATATGTTGTCATCTCACAATGATTTGCCTGTAAGGGTATTGTTTACTGAGGACAGAAAAGCTATACAGAGTGTCTAGCCTCTAAGCCTCTAGAAAAAGTTTGTATGTTTGTTCCTCAATGACGCGAAAAAGGCTGTACATATTTGGTTGGGGTTTGACACAGTTTATTACCTGAATTTATATCGTCTAAAATGTAAAAAATAGCCGCTACTGTGGTCAACAATGGCGACACAGCGATAAAGATGTGAGAGATTTTTTTCAAGTGTTATATTTTTCGATTTTTCGCACGGACGCAAGTCGCATGCACAAGCTAATATATCTATACAATTTTTTTTTTTTTTTTTTTTTTTCCTTTATTTGCAATCTGCGATCGGCTATTCAGCCTTAATCAGATAATTTTCCCCGGATTCGCAGTTGTAGGTAGCATTCCTGTGAATGGCACCCCATTCTCTACAAATAAAAATAAAAATATACGTATATAAAAATTACGTGTCACATGTTTGTTCCCTATGAACTCCGAAACTACTTAACCAATTTTGATAAAATTTCGTAACTATCCTCAATTTGGTCCAACTATCTTTTAGGATTATAAATTGCACCCCAGGCGAAGCCGGGAGTGGGTCACTAGTTTCATATTATATTTTCATCAATTCATAAGTCAGACACAGAGATTTGAGCAAGCTCTTTATCGTACATAATATTTACATATATAGTTACCTACGCGTTGTATTTCAAAATATATAATGTATTAAGCTATTATACTGACACAGATTTATATCGTTCAAAAAACATTAAATAAATCGATGTCCTCTATAAAGCAGTTGTAACAATGCCCTGCCCAGTTCATTTCTTAAATTCCGTGTCCGCGATACCTGCAGTGCAGTAGGTCAATGCTCAGCCGACAAACTCATTAATGGAACTACAAAAAAATGTTACAGAATATTTATTGTATTGAAATTGTTTCCGTGATGTGTAAAGAAATTTAATCATAGTAAAGAATCATGGGTAATCACAAAATTAATCTACTGTTACAGTCCGTTCGAGGCGAGAAGTAGAGTGTGCCACACGACTCATATCATAGCACACGTATCAACTTCAACTGGTCATTTAACTGGAAGTCGTAGCAGCACGAATACTGTATGTGGACGAGGCGACGCCTCGGTCCAAACGTTACATGAGTAAAAAACATTAAGAACAGAGTTACAGACATAGACAGCTTCCTTGAATGTACTTCTAATTTGCCAGGGTTGACATAATATTTCAAAGCCCTTAATTGAATTTTTGATGGGTAACATCTTACCGCTGCTCGGTATTGTGGGAGTAAAATCGTGCAAATGCAACGGAAACGTGTTACAGGAAGCCGTGGGATTTATAGAACGTGATTATAGATTAAATATTTATAGATTTATAGAATTTTTAACTACAGACTGTTTTTCTGTTTAACACTAGAAAGACTGAAAAAACAACTAACCTCCAAAGACGGTCAGGGGTCTTTTGACCTAACACAGTTTGTCTTATATATTCTTAACATATACTAATATGTATATTGTTAGTCATATGGAAAACGATGTATATAGAAATATATAGGTTTTCATTACAACAAATTTGAGTTTATTTCAGAAAAAAAGAATTTATTCGCTATCTACTAATGTCGTACATTCACGACGTACAAACATTTTTGATTGATTGCAAGTTCCACATAACGTTTTTTTTTTACATTGGTCAAACACTTTATTAGTTTATTTTTATGGTGAGTTTGGTAGCAGTAACGCCTATTTCGTGGCTCAGAATCTGTAGTTTCTAACGAAATATCACGTTGCAACCAGGTCTCAGGAGCATATTCTTCTGATATGTTACTCGGTTCGAGCGCCAATTTCAGAATAAAATTCCTTCTATGAACTCTTTTATTACTTACTTACAGGCACTTGTTGCAGATAAATCTAATGTTATGAAAAACTCGCAAGTCATCTTCTAGAAGCTGCTTTGGTGCTGTATCTTGCCATTTGGTCCATAACGTCAACATCTACTTAGTAGCGTTGTAAAACATACAGTTTCGAGGTTTTTCCATAATATTCCACTGATCAATGGTGATTATTATTATGAGGTTTATTTCCACAAAACGAATGAATACAGAGTACTTGAATCCGAGGTGGTCTTCCTCTATTTCTTGGTGACGTTGGATGTCAGCTAATGGTAGATTGCTGTCTGAGCCATCACTAGAACTTGATGCAGGAGTATATGAATCACTATCTTCAACTTGTAGTAGTACTGCTACATATTCACCTTCACTTTCCAATTCATCTTCTGGCAAAAAAATTGCAAATATGCTAAAGTTTCTTCACAGTGAAGCCGAGCCATTTTCCAGAGTAATAAACAGAAAAAAAATATAATCTTTCAACGAAAGTACTTAGTGTATTGAAATAATGAAACTATGATAATTAGGGTGTGTGTAACAAGACCAGTCAATAAAAAAATATTTAGTTACTAACAATATCTGTTGAATAGGTCAAATGACCCTAGCCGTCTTTGTTGGTAAAAGCTGTTTTTACTAATGTTTGGAGGATCATATTGCTATGTAAACACTTTTGTTTTGAAATTAATTGTATTTTATTAAAAGTCACGAGACACGAAGTCATATAAATTAATAGTGATAGAATAATCGACAGTGAAAGTTCAAATTGGGGTCAAATGACCCCTTCCGTCTTTCTAGTGTTAATTTACAGACTGTTTTTCGAATGTAGTTTTTCGTAAAATAGTTTCTGCATAATTCGTTTATAAATGCGTAAAATAAAATAATAAATAAACTAGGGCGATACCAATAACACAGTAACTATTCTATTTCCTACTTACATGATTGTCTTGCTAATTTCATTTTCAATTAGAAGACACAGTATAGACATTATTAGCCAGCCTAACTATTCGCACGTTATTGAAACTTATTGGTCTACTGTACTGCTCGTGTGCTCGCGGTCATGCCAATCTTTGATCAGTATGTAGATTATCATGCGCATGTTGGGTAATATCGCCAGTCGGTCTCAATTACACAGGTCATTACGTATCGTGTCAGTAAGTCGTAGCAAAAATGCATAGCTCTTATCACTGGACAAAATTAGAAACGCATTAATTTACATAAGGCGAACGGGTCATAATTTGGCCTCTAATAACGTTAGTGGCGAAACTTCCGACAGCTTGCGACATACTGTCCTATTAAGCATCGGTCGGTGTATTGGCTTGTCAACTTCACATGTTGAATAACATTATGTTATGTAATACGTGGGTATTTTAATCAAATTAGTTAAGCAATAAGTCTCAAATCCCACAACACTATCGTTCGAGATGACAGATTTATTATCGGATATTAAATGTTAGCTGTTCACGCAATCGTCTCTTGTTTACGGAAATATTTTATAGGTGCTTTTTATTATTTTTTTGTTGTGTGACGAATATACACACACACATATATATATATATATATACATATACATGCCATGTATTGTTGTTTATATATTATACTTGTATATTATAAGAGTCTCACAGGGCCACATTGGCTGCGTGCGTGTATCACCCAGGAAAAAGAGTTGATTAGGAGGAAAGATCACGGTTAAATAAAATCACGTGTGGAGAGTAACACGTGCTTTTGTTTAAACACTGACTTCGTGTATCGACGCCATAGCCCATTCTTTTATACAAAGGAAGGGGGCTGCCGTCGCATATACACACAAACAGCATCTTTGTCTACACTGTTAGGATAAAAGATAAAATACAAAATGAGAGAATAAGAGATTCCCTTCCTCACTCAGCACATATGCTGTTACTTCATAGTGCCAAGGAGGTGGAAACTGCCGCCATCAGACTGCCCAAATAAATGACTGCGAAACATTAAAATAAGCGATATATTAAAATAAATTAACAGTATTTGATTTTCTATTAGGCGGTGTAATGGCCTCTACAGAGTATGCTAAAATCTAAAGTATTTTTTATATTTTTGTTTGTAATGAATCAAACCCAAAAACTTATGGACCGATTTAAAAAAATCTTTCACTTATAGAAAGCTACATTATTAGCGAGTAACATAGGCTATATTTTATAAAGTTACGCGAATGAGGTCGCGTGCAACAGCTTTTCTTATATAAAATTCTATATTTTTCCTGACCCTTCTATTATTCTGGACATGAGCCCACGCCACGTCGTTTGACTGAGTAACCTGAATTCAATGACCCCTACTGTGTCTGATTGAATTAAAGCATTAAACTCATAATTGTCAGTCAATCGTCAGCCGGCTGGTAATTCGATTACCAACTAGAACGACTCGGCACGTTTCATTTCGACTAGGAATGCACGACGCGATGTCCCGTTTTAACTTTTTTTATTATCCTTATAGCTTTCTACTATTAGATATTCGATGGCGATTAAATAACATAAATATGGATGGAATTGGTCTGTTTGTAGACGAAAAAATATGTAAAACTACAAGAATTAGGAAAAAATATATCATTATTCTGTTTATTTCTCGATGCATATGCCAGGTAAATGGAAAGACAGGCGGATGTTTATAGACAACAGTTTATTGGTAGGGGCAAGGTAGCAATTTGTTTGGGTTTATTTTTATGAATATTTAGCTTCATATCCGGAATAGAAAAAATGTTTTTTTTTTAGACTGTTGTTAAACCTTTCAAAGGTTCTTTCGAAAATTTCTGTACCTACCTGTACCTAAGTTTAACATCAGTGTTGTACTTTTCACTCAATCCTATGACATCTTCTATGTGTAGATAGAAAATCGAACTTAATTTCTTGAAAAATTTTTAACATATTTTTAAGTCTGCTCTTGTTGTGTTTGTGGTGTCAAAAATAATACAATTAAAAAAATTCAAAAAGCTAAATTTTACTTATATGGTATATTTTTGTTGTAATATGGAAGATAAATACTTATTCAAAAAATATATCACATCCACACCTAGTAATTAATTATGATAAATTTTATACCTTACGACTTTTTACTTCCGTAATAGTGTGTCAATTGGTATGTTCACATATTTCCGTTAAAAATTCTGACAGAGGGTCCAGAGGGCTCCTAGTCCGAGTTTTACTCGATCAAACGTATCGAATGCGTAAACGTCAATTTGTATTGGAATGAAACGTGGCTAACGTGTAGCGCTGCTTCATTTCCACACAAATTCACGTTAACGCGTTCGAATAAATATAAAACCAAATGAAACTCCCACTAGGTCCTCAGCAGTTTAAATGTACAAATATTTACTAGACCCTGTTGCCCGTTACATTAAAATTTCATTCAGGTACGACCATTCTTTCGCATATGTGTACGCAAACATATGTCATGTCCGAATTCGTCGAGCAAAGTGCTTACAACCAACTCCGGGTGACGTGTTGAATCGCCAATAGCCTTATTAATGTAAATCTGCAATTTTAGCATATCGTAAGTACTTTGTGTAGTAAGTGAAAGATTGCTGACTAACGTACTTTACTTACTTAGCCGATTTTGGGTCACGGCAACGGACTGTGGGCACGTGTTATACTTAGACGTGCATTTTTAACTATTAAATCCATTTTATATTCTAAAGAAGATCTATTTAATCACGACTGTCAGTTATACATTTTGTATAACAAACCTAGTTTAAAAGAAACCTACATAATATTAAGTAGGTATTGCTATTATTTATTGAAGTTTTTGATGTATAAGTATCAATTCTAAAATATTTAAGTCTTGAAGAAATCTTGAAGATCATATCGTAGTTGACTTGCTTGAATTAATTAAATAATGAAATCCTTGAATTTTACAATTTAAATAAGTTGAATTGGCTTGAAGCTTATTTCCTAGTTGACGAACGGATTTCACTAACTTCTACAGGTTCCATTTATGTGAAATCGCCTTGGCCTGATGCTGCAGCATCAAGTAGTCTGCGGTATACCCAGCTCCTTAATTAGCAAATATAGCGTATTTGGGTTCAATAGAAAGTCAAATTAGCTTATATTTTTTAGTAGTTAAATAAATTGGGTAGTGTCTTGTTTATTAAAATAACGATCTATAAAGAAATCTGCCTAGTAGGTATCTTCCTACGTAGTATTATTAGGGAATATAACTTTATGATAAATATAACTTTAAAGTTCCTGATTCACTTGAAACTTACTAAAAAAATACGATACATGACCAATTTAAATTAAAAAGTAAACGCGATATCTGTACATTTTATTTCGACACTATAATATTGTAAGATAGCAGTTATAATGGGCTGAAGCTATGAAATATTACGCTTGTCACGACAGTTAAGAAATGTCGGTATCACGAAAAATGTCACAAGTTACGAGTAATTTTAATTAGATAGACTTTTAAAATAGACTTCTTTTAGAGGGTTAGCTTTTCTAGGTAACTTTATTTCCCCGCTCACAAGGGCAAGGAGGCATTGGGGAGTTTTAGTGGGTATTCCCAGTGCCGCTAACATCAGGTGCTGGGCGACCCCCACATATCCCTATCGCCTAGCCAGCGGTAGGGAATCTGTAAGCGGATTTCTCCTCGTCAAAAAAAAAGGTAACTTTATTTACATTATTTATTATTTACATTATTAATTCTACAAAATTATTAATACTGTTGAATGTTCTTAATGCTTTCGATCCGCTACCAGCTTCGCTCGGGAAAAAACTTAATTAGGTTTTACTATATAATTACATAAAAATTCCGTGAAAAAATTATCTAACTGATGGCTAAATCGGACCAACAGGGAAAAAAGTCAACGTCAATCGGACGAAGCAATCGGACAACGCGGTCTCAGGGTTGCGT
Organism: Synanthedon tipuliformis; assembly: GCA_947623395.1. Lineage (NCBI taxonomy): Eukaryota > Metazoa > Arthropoda > Insecta > Lepidoptera > Sesiidae > Synanthedon > Synanthedon tipuliformis. The sequence continues at coordinate 7,003,386 of OX392423.1, forward strand.
TGCGTTGCGAAGGAGTTAGCGTTGCGAAGGCCCTACAAACAGACGCGGAAAGCGACTTCAAAATATACTATGTACCTAATAAACAAGATGAAAAATTTTATGATGAACTGAGGTGTAACAAACAACTATAAAGAATCGGTTCCCATACATTCTTAAGAGTTTACCCGAAGAAAAAGCAGTAGAGTAAAAGAGTAAAATAAGTCGAAGTTAAAAAATAAATTAATGAAATTTAATTTAAATCATTAAATTAATTTAATATTCAATATAAATTACTAAAAATTTAATTTCTTTATATTTAGTAAGCTTAAGTCATTTAGACTTAAGAAATTTGATTCCGTAGACTTCCACTTACAACTTTTTATGTACACAGTTTTTGCTTAAAATTGACTTAAGTCTTAGCTGTCTAGACATTTCATCATTTTTTCTCCACTAAACCTACATCCAGCCTAATTATTCAATTACCCTAATGTGAAATTGGTGTCGATTTAGTTTTCGTATGCGTAGAACTGATTTCGTACAACACGCGATCGGAGAGACCACCTAATTTGGGCTACCTACGGACGGACGGACCTTTTTTGTTATTGTTTTATTAGCGATCAAATTTACAGTTAAAAAAAATTGTAACTCGATTCATAAATCGAAGCTCGATTGTTTAAAGATATTCATTCTGATTAATCGATAGAAGACGTGTCCCAAAAACCTGATATTTTAAATTTGCGAGTTCTTTTGTTTAGTTTTGAATAATGAGTATCTGTATTCATCTTTTTCAATGTCATGGTCTCCTTATTGTGGAATAGAAGAAAAAAAAACAATGAAATGTAAAAAAATCTATAAAATTTGTAAAGAACATAATTATTATTTCTTTAATTTTGTAGTTTTGTGTCTCTGAATTAGTCTTTTTACAATAAGATTTTTTTAAAAATTACTTAAAAATAATTTACGATTATAAAAAATATTAAAATTAATATTAAATTAAAAATATACATGACATTTTATAAACACATAATGCAAGTGGATTATAAGTAGTTATTAAGTATCCCATTATTTTAATAATCTTTCCAGTCAAATATTTAGATAAATGTTTAAAAATTAATAAATAAATTGCATTTATTTATGTACAGATTTAACTAAATTAAATAAGTATGATTCACATTTATTATTAATGTGGTCTTGTATTAAATTTTATGGTCTTAAAGATTGCGCTTTCTCCATTAATACGCAATGTTAATACTTGACGTAAAATATCGTTTAAACTTTCATTCGCTTAACATTGTATAAAATATAGCCTACAATGTTTTTGTAATATTTACTTAGAAGTATTACCATGTAAGTAAAATTATATTGTGAAATGGATTTTTTATAAAATGGTTTTACGCCTATCTTCATCATCATTCAGCACGGCAGCGCGTATACGCATTACATATGCGAGTTGAGTTACGTTGCTGGCGGCGTGGCACTATCGACGGTTCACGTGCGCACTTTGCTTTTGACGAGACCATTTGACAGCGAATTCCACGCTTTATTACCGCCGTAATAAGAATAATAGATCATTTCTGTCAATGTATTGCCCATGTTGGTCACACCGGTGGCCACACGGACCGACATCGATGTTATGTGCATTTCAAGAGTTTGGTCACGGAGCAAAAGCAGTTTCGAAGGGGATATATTGCTTTTGACCGATGGTTATGACGTTAGAATAACTATGAATACTGTAATAAGCTCATGAATACACAAAAGGCGAATAAGACAACATTCAAGGATTATTAATAATAAATATACGAGTATCTATTGTCTTCAACGGAATGTAGCTCTACTCACTATTTACTTAGTATTAGTGATTTCCTTTGAAATGCCTTTTGTGGCATTTGAATATCGCGTTGAATTACTTATTTTGATCCAGTGGTTAAAAGTTAGCCATCTAAACTAAGTTATTGTTTGTTTATTAGCAAAATTTTTGTTAACAAATGTTTCAAGATTGACGATCATCCGATATGACTGAATGTACTGAATTTCGTTACTGTTTGGTTATATTAAGTAAGGTTAGTATCAATAATTGTACTTTTTTATGCTGACTTATATTAATAATAAAAAAAGTTAATCCAATGTCGCAAAATTTACATATGGGCTTGTATTACATATTATGGTATTTTGTGCTATTCATAGTTAAAATTTAAATAAAGTCTTTGTTTTATATAATGGATAATCCATACTAATATTATAAATGCATATAATATGTATGTTTGTATGGATGTATGTATTAGATGTTTGTAACTCTTTCAAGAAAAAAACGTGACTAAACCGATCAGCATGAAATTTTGCATACACGTTGTCTGGGACACCAGAAAGGACATAGGGTACCTTTCATCCAGAAAGCGGACGAAGTCGCTAGCACCAGCTAGTATATAGTATAATATATATAGTATATCCTAAAATAATATAATAAATTATATAAAATTAAATTCATTAATTTGTGTACCATCAGAAACGTCTACAAATAAAAAGGGACTGACATAAAATATTATTTACTATCGCAATGACTATTTCAACGTGTTAAAGTAACTTTACAAATATAGCTAACAGAAGAGGCTGAAGATGAATAAAATACTATTCACATGACCACTTTTCGAATAAACGACTTGAAGTACTTTAATGTGTTTAGTTCGCGAGTCACCGCTGTTAGGGCTATTAGCAGATGACTTTCTAGATACGCTGCCGTTATCCTGTCCATCTTGAGGCTTAATTGGTGAACGTTTTCGCTAATGTATTGCACTCGCATAATGCCATTACTGTTTTGCCGAAAGAGAAAAGGAAGCGTAACTTTACAAATACAAAAATACAAAAATAAAATACAATTTTTTGTAAATTATATGTACAAAAAAGGTGTACCTACATATAATTTACTAATGCGAGTTGTATACTACTTTATAAACTACTAGCTGGTGCTCGCGACTTCGTCCGCGTGGAATAGTTATTTTGGGAATCATTTGGGTATCTCGAACGGTTTTCCCAGCGCACGCAACGGAAGCCCTCAAAGATGAATAATTTTCCCCGTTTTTTCCACATTTTCGACTGTTTCTTCACTCCTATTAGTCGCAACGTGATGTTATATAGCCTAACGCCTTCTTCGATAAATGATCTATCCAACACAAAAATAATTTTTCAATTCGAACCAGTAGTTCCTGAGATTAGCGCGTTCAAACAAACAAACAAACAAACTCTTCATCTTTATAATATTAGTATAGATTAGCCTCTGTTACTCGTTGATAACGTAGCTTTCTATAGGTGAAAGAATATTATTAAAATCGGACCAGTAGTTTTTGAGTATTCATTACAAACATACAAATCTTCTTTTTTATAATATTAGTCTAGATTTATCTCTAGATTAAACAGACGCTATGGTGCCAACATTGCAGTGCCAACATTGCAGTTTTTGATAGATCGAATCTTTTTTTATGCAAAAATATTGTAATTTTAAAAATATTGGATAAATAGATATAACCATATATATTTCCTGTATAAACAGAAAATTTATGGGTAATATATCTTTTTGAGTTTATACTCAATAATAATTGGTTCAGCTCTATCTATAAAACGATTCTATCGTTTTAATTGAAGCATTAATTCCTCTATATTCAATGTCTTCGTTAAATTGTAACAGTCGATGTCTGCGTGCGTGATTGACGTTTTGAAATAAAATGGTTTAAATAATCTATTTCAAGATCAAGTCGCTGTCCGCTTCTGTCTGTTTCTCCGCTAACTTCTTCTAAACAACCCAATGAATTTTTATACGGTTTTCAATAATAGAGAGAGAGCGATAACGAGAAAGGGTTTTGTATATCATTTGCATAAAAAGAATTGGATCTGTGCAAAGCTAGGTTGGTCGCTGTCTCCCTTCGCGTGGGTATTGCCTGGGTGTCTCCGGGAAATCCCTTTCTTTGGCGATAGCCTAGCCAGTAATGGCTAGGCTGCCCTGGGGGTGGATCGGAGTTAGTTGTATCGGCAGAGCCCGGTTCACCCCGCTCACAGGGCAAGGAGGCACCGGGGAGTTTTAGTGGGTATTCCCAGTGCCGCTAACACCAGGTGCTGGGCGAAACCCACATATCCCTATCGCCTAGCCAGCGGTAGGGATTCTGTAAGCGGATTTCTCCTCGTCAAAACAAAAAAAGATTGGTCGCTGTTTGTAAATAACAAAGTCAAGATATGAAAACAGCAATAACTTCCTCAACAAACTGTGTATCCGAAGTATTCCCTTAGTATTTCAACTCATAACGGATTTAAACGTGAAAAGTTCAATACCCACATTGCATTGCACAACTACTCATTTTCTAAACTAATGGGGCAAAATAATATTTTAAAGTTAATCTCATACTTCATGCCATAATAACTCTTCCAATTCAAATTTAAATTTAACCGCGACTCTAATTTAGAAATTCAAATTTCGAATGAGATTGCGTCACTCGCGTCACTGGATATTAACCCTGGGAGTATTTTGGTCTCGAGCCGGGTAACATATGACGTCATTTGTTTCGACCCATCTCCAAAAGACGAATGATAATTTCTCGGTTGATTAACGAGGTGCATTAATCAAGTTTCGGTTAAAGGTATCACTTTCACTATGACGGTATGAAATCGAGATCGGATATTATATTTTGGGTCACGATCAATTTGGGTGCTGATTGCATTTAGAGATAACAATTTGAGATTATTAAAACCATCTTCCCGAGACGTATTTAATTTACTCGCAAATATTATACGAGTTTATATGTTGCAATAAAATCACTTTTGGAAATTTAAGGCGGAAATAAATTTTGAAGTTATTATGACAAAATCATATATTAGGTTTGCATACATAAAGGTAACAATAATCCTGAGAAAGCGAAATTATAAATGACAAAATGATAATGCTAAATGCTAATCTCTAGAAAGACATCAATAAGAAGAAAATATGGTCTATAATTAATCTATAGATCTACACAACACCAGAAATTGTCTATCATTGTACTCACATTCTTATACAAATAAAGTTAAAAAAAAAAAAACTCAGTGTACTCAACCATTCAAATTCAAAATATAGGTATGTCAAGAAAAGTATGAACTAATGAGAATACTTAGATCTTTGAAAATCTGAATCAGGATAACCTTTATGAAGACAAAACAGGAAGAGATTGCAATGATACATGTCAACGGCGGACATGCGAGATTTGTATCTGCGTGTAACAATGAGCGGCATAATAACAGCTTGGGGCAAACGTGGCCCTAAAAAACTCTTAACTCTTGCGTAATACAGCTAATAGATAAACGCATAACGTTAATGACGGATAATATTTAACCCAACGGCATTAGGTAGTCCCGCCAGTTTGTCGTGCATGCCACTATTGTGATTGAGTGAGACAAATTAGATAAGCGCATTGACGATCATAAGTCAAAACTTTCACTTGCAGGGCATCATTTAAGGTACCACATTGAAATGCAGGTTGCATAATAAGTGATATAATTGTTCACATTTTTGTGAAAAGTCAAGTGTAAAAAGTCGTGTTATGTAATGCCCTTTTCACAAACATTTCATCACAGAGGGAGAGACAGCTGGGCTGGGATAATGTGGGTAATTAAAAACACGCTTCGGTTACAAAACCTTCAGCGCGTACTGCGCCCGCGCATGTCACCGAGCGGCATTTGCGCGTACTCTCCTCCGAGCAAAAACTACTCGCGTATTTCCAGCGATTTCGCAACTGTTTGCAATTAGGTATGTTATTGCACGTTTAACTTCGGCTCGACGTTCTTTAGTTTGAGGCGTAACATTTCCGTAAGATTGCAGAGATTCCCCGAAATTGAAATTTGTGAACAATATTTTGGCATATGCAGCCTTCTGTGCTTGCGTTGTATATATATTGTACTTTACATAATATATTATACAGTACATTAACAGTATTTAGTACTTTAAAAGTGCATTTAGCATTAACAGAAGACACTGGTTTGCGCATTCATATAATGAGCAGTCCGCGTCAGTATTAATCGTTTTAAAGAAGAACACCGTCAAATAACAGCGCGAGTCAAATAACTGTGTTTCGGTGTGGGAGTAAGGGATGCAGCAAGCCCCTTATCCACATTTTAGACCTTACGTTAATCTATCAAGATCCACAGTTCTTTCAAAGTTTCCTAGTGTTTCATGTGTTTTAAGGCTTCGGACATTACTAACGATTTCAAAATTTGCCCTAACGGTAAAGGAAATCGTAAAAAAAATCCGCATATCTTAGAAGACTAGCAATCTTCGAAATTATTTGTAATTTGTCGGCAAGATTTTTCCGTGGTAAACAGCTCATAATATCATCTCATATTGACAAGAGGTAGGAGGGACAAGCACCTACATGATTATATACCTACAAATTTATCATGTTAAAACTTGTGATGAAGATACTGGCACAAAAATGACAAATATTAAATGAGAAATAGCAGAATTAACTGTACAATTTTTGGACTGAAACAATAGGTAATCCCAATGAAATTCTTTTCCAATAGAATACTTCTCTAAGACATTTTAAGATAATTTCAAATGAAGGAATGCTAGGCTTAAAAGCATTTGAACATCACATCGTAGAAATGGAGATACATTTATTATAATAAACATCCTAATTACATCTATTACGAAATGTTTATTACTGTGAAGTGGGAACTTTCTATGATTGTGTCTCGGTCGTGGCGCTGATGCCTCGAGGAACCAATTCTATCTTTACTTTTGACCCGAGACGTTTCGGTTTTTAAATAATAACCTCTCTCCATATTAATTACGTTTCAAAAACTTTCTAACTTAAAACATGAGATAAATAACAGTGTTCTAACATTCGTGGTAATATGACGGCGGCGGGGCGTTATCTGAAATGGATGAGGGCAGCCCCGTCGTACTCATTACCATCAAACTAAATGCGTTACCATTTCGTGGTTGTTACTTACCAAGATTGAAATTATTTGTGAAGGTTACAAATGCGTTTGTAATATTCATAAATACAGTTTTGTTACTTTATAAATACATTTTATAGCTTTTATTAATGTAATTATATTTTATCATTTTAATCCAAACGACACAAGTATACGTAATTATTTTAAAAAGTTGTTCATCAAAGTTGCAATAACTTGTGTGTGCGTGTGTGTGTGCGTATGTGTGTAAAAGTCTATTTCAAGTACTCTGATATACATTCGTCTGATGTAATCTTAAAGTAAATAAATCTATAAAATAAAGAGAATACTTAGTGTGATTTTTGTGTTTTTGTGTGTAAGTATGTAGAGGGTACTGACGCACGATAACTTAGATTTTGTTGGCAAATATATTTTTCACATCTGTACTGTTGTCTATTTCTTACAAAGATTTCGATGCTGCAAACCAAAAAGCTGAAGATTCTTACCTGTAACAAACAAAGAGAAAATTTTAACATTTAATGCGAAGTATATTTACATTTTTCCGTCAAACATTTTTCGTTTATAATGCAAACGAGAATATTTAGCGTAGGTACATATTATAATCCATAAATAGTTCAAAAAAAGACTTAACTTGTCCATAAATAGTTCAAAATGAGACTTAACTTAGTCCATAAATAGTTCAAAAAGAGACTTAATTTAGTCCATAAATAGTTCAAAAATTGATGAATTTAACTTCAAATTGATTAATATCTAAAATAACTTGATGTGTGAAGAGGACTCAGGCTACTTTTAACTTATCGCAAAGATGAGGACGCAGGCAAAATGCTAGGTATATTATAAAAAGTATTGAAACGTAAATCTCTATAGAACTGTGGTTTGTAGACCACAACGCAACGTTAGAAACTTGTTTATAAAGTGCACGTGAGAAATATCAAATACAATCCACACGTGCGTAACAATAGTAGCTATTGATTACTCATAAAAAAATATTATACACACATGTCGAGGGTTGTCAATATACTGTTCAATGCGAAGCGAACTAAAAAATTACCGCTAGCTAATATACCTAGCCAATGAACAAGATAGAAAGTTGATGGAGCCCTGGAAGACGGTAGAAATCCTGACTACGTAACATCAGGGTATAAACACAAAAAAAATCTACTGAAATAGTTTTTTGGAAATAATGAAATAGGTTCGAAAATTGTTTCTTTTCTGTTGAAATACGATTAAATATTACGATAAAATAAATGTTAAAATATATTTCTTTTATTAAACATCAATAAACTGGATGACTATTCTTACTATAGGTATATGTTTTGTTGAATCTAATAAAACACAATAAGAGCAACATCTAAATAGCGTTATTTTATTGATGAATTGAAAAATGTCCGTTCCAAGAAAATGTATTTCTTATGTATGTTACACGTGCAAGTATAGTTTTTAGAGAAATGTTAATTTTATTATTGAAACAGGTAGATCAAGCACATTTAAAATAACATCTTTCGCGGAAACAATAAATGTAGAATGGACATGTTTTATCTTACATGGTGTGTTAAGATAAAACATGTTTTTTCTACATTTAAATTACTTGAACAATTAAAAAGATGAAAAATAATTCAAATACATACTTATCAAGATTATATATAAAAGAGCAACGGCGCTGACGTTGACGATGTGTTTCATACATCACACATTATCTGATGGTAGAGCCATATATGGGGAAATAAATGTAAAGTAGAGGTTTTATTTTATGTAAATACCATAACACAAACCTACTTCGTTACAGGTGTTAGCATAGGTACAGTCACAGTTACATTTAGCTAAATGCGGAATAAATCCGTACTGTATAATATTATAAATGCGAAAGTTTGTATGGATGTATGTATGAATGTTTGTAACTGTTTTACGCAAAAACTACTGAATGGATTTCAATGAAATTTTGCATACACGTTGTCTGGGACACCAGAAAGGACATAGAGTATATTTTATAAAGTTACGCGGGCGAAGTCGCGTGCAGCAGCTAGTATTATAAATGCGAAAGTTTGTATGGATGTTTGTAACTCTTTCACGCAAAAACTACTGAACCGATCACCATGAAATTTTGCATACACGTTGTCTGGGACATTAGAAAGGACACAGGGTACCTTTCATCCAGAATGCGGACGAAGTCGCGGGCACCAGCTAGTAGTCGACATATTTTATGGTAATAACTCCTTCAAACATTTGGACTTAGCATTACTCTCTTACTGAAACACAACAGCAAATGTGCTGCTATCTCAAGGTTATCGTCTATAAAGGGGTGGTTGCTGCCGTCCGATGCAGCAATATCTTGCTAATATCTTCTATATAAATAAAAATGAATATCCTATCTTGTTGAAGTCCGAGGAAGGTTCTTAAGAAGAGAATAATTTGAGAAAAAAAAAATGCCTGCAAAAATGTAAAAACTCCATATCTATAGAGAGCCTGATTGTAGTTCTGTGGGGGAATTCGCGTACCTATGGAGAAAGTTTAGATGGAGACTTATTAAGTATTTTTGACTAAAAAGACAGGTCTTGTTAAAACACTCTTGTTATGTACTAAAGTACATAAAAATCAATATTTATACAGAAGGCGCTGCCCAAGTTTGCTGTCGAGTTGTTATGTGTTGTGACAGAAACCAGTAAACGCTATAGGCAAGCAGTTTTATGCGAAACGAACTCTCACTGAGCGAAAGTTAACTAACAAGAAATATTTGATCATTGATAACTCGCTGCAGCGAATCGAAATGCAATAACAAAATGTAATTACAAACAAAATGGTGTTTGCTTATACGCGATTAACAAAGCGGGATTCATTCTCTAAAACGAATCCCACGTTGATATTCATCGAGTTGAAGAACTCTTTAAAAAATTGACTCTTCAACAAGCAGGATTTATTTATTTAATTACATGAACATATATATATATATATATATCCTTTTAATATTTGTTTGTGTGATTTTATTTTTCACTTTAAATACCTGAGCAAAGCCTGATGACATGATAGTGGCGCCGAAGATTTTAATTAACATTGTAATAGGATTTCTATAGGCCATTTATTAATTACATTGGGGATTAAATATTGTGAGATTTTATTATTAAATATAGGTTAAATAATGTTGCTAATAAGTTTCGTATCCTTCTATTTTCGATCAAAGGAGAGAACATGCAGCGGTTCTCGGAACGGTTGAACTACATATCATATATTGCGACGCCTAGTTGTAAGGGAAATTATTTCTGTATATTACACAGTTGTTACTGTGATTGTATATAAAGCGTACCTATTACTGTTAAGTGAGATAATATACTTTCTATGTCGGCCAAACTAGGTCCGTCTAAATCGCCGTACGAGCAATAGTAGAGATAAGCACATCATTCTGTTTTTTTTATAAATCTGATGAGTATTAAGATTTCATTTCAACACTTACATGTCGGGGTGGAACGGCTTTGCGACCTTGACTGTCAGCCGTCAGCCTGTTTGATGACTTATTACATATATAAAAAAACATAACATAAGAAAGCTAACGCTGTCGCTAAGCTGACATACGTAAGTACTTAGGTCTTAAGTAGATCGAATTTGTAAGTGTAACCACATGCATCCGAAGCTAAATCAGAAAAAGATAAGATTCCAATGATCTTAGCTGGAGATTTTAATGTAAATTTTAGTGACAAAAGTTCAGAACCACATTTCATTTTTATATGATAAATTACAATTAAAAATAAACAATGACATTCATATTTCAACAACAAGATATGGAACTTGCTTGGATGCTGTTTTTTCAAGACACTTGAATTCATTGAGATCTGAAGTATTTGCATCCTACTTTAGCTATCATAAGCCAATTATTTCTATTTTGCCAAATAAAAATGACAGTGCAGATAAAGATATTTGAATCTGTGATTCATTAACATAAGTCATATTAATTACTTATATAGTTCTTTTCTTAATGTAGAATGTTTATGTATATGTAATATATATATATATATATATATGTATATGTTTATTAAATTATTTCATATTAAAAATTTTTTAATATTGTTTTTATTCTCAGTTATTGTCAATGAAGATACAAAAAATGTATGCGTCAGTCCAAAACTAACAGCGTCAAAAGTGAAACTTTTTATGTAATTCAAAAACTGTCAATAAGTGTACAAAAAAATACATTGCAGCAAAGAAAAATTGACTGGAAATTATAATAAAAATGATTTATAATAAAAATCAAGAAAAATCTACAGACTATCCCGAATTAATTACTATGGAAGTTTCACTTGTACGTATATGTATATAGTTTTATGTATATGTAAATAATAGTACGTACGAGTGAAACTTCCGTAGTAATTAATTCGGGATAGTCTGTAGATTTTTCTTGATTTTTATTATAAATCATTTTTATTATAATTTCCAGTCAATTTTTCTTTGCTGCAATGTATTTTTTTGTACACTTATTGACAGTTTTTGAATTACATAAAAAGTTTCACTTTTGACGCTGTTAGTTTTGGACTGACGCATACATTTTTTGTATCTTCATTGACAATAACTGAGAATAAAAACAATATTAAAAATTTTTTAATATGAAATAATTTAATAAACATATACATATATATATATATATATATATATATATATATATATATATATATATATTACATATACATAAACATTCTACATTAAGAAAAGAACTATATAAGTAATTAATATGACTTATGTTAATGAATCACAGATTCAAATATCTTTATCTGCACTGTCATTTTTATTTGGCAAAATAGAAATAATTGGCTTATGATAGCTAAAGTAGGATGCAAATACTTCAGATCTCAATGAATTCAAGTGTCTTGAAAAAACAGCATCCAAGCAAGTTCCATATCTTGTTGTTGAAATATGAATGTCATTGTTTATTTTTAATTGTAATTTATCATATAAAAATGAAATGTGGTTCTGAACTTTTGTTACTAAAATTTACATTAAAATCTCCAGCTAAGATCATTGGAATCTTATCTTTTTCTGATTTAGCTTCGGATGCATGTGGTTACACTTACAAATTCGATCTACTTAAGACCTAAGTACTTACGTATGTCAGCTTAGCGACAGCGTTAGCTTTCTTATGTTATGTTATCTTGTCGTAGTTCCACTTTAATTTCTTCCATACATTGTGCTATGTACTTGGCCTAAAATCGAATATTATATAAATGACGCTGTTAGTTTTGGACTGACGCATACATTTTTTGTATCTTCATTGACAATAACTGAGAATAAAAACAATATTAAAAATTTTTTAATATGAAATAATTTAATAGACATATACATATATATATATATATATATATATATATATATATATATATATATATATATATATTACATATACATAAACATTCTACATTAAGAAAAGAACTATATAAGTAATTAATATGACTTATGTTAACGAGTTAACTCTCATGACAAAACGCTAGTGTCCCATAAAAAGTTTCACTTCAATAAACTCACCAATGTCATGATATCATTTGCCAAATCTCTTGCTAGATCATGAGATATGAAACAACTCAGTCCACTGAGTGCTAATCCTGCTTCATATTGATTCTGAGCATTTAAATCTTTCCTTATCATATTTGTAGTGAGCATAAGTAACTCTGAGTCTGCATGGAATGATTGACTAGCTGCTAAGTACCCGATTCTTTTGTAAGTGAATTTGTTTGAACTCATCACCTCAATAATATTGAATATAGCCCATGATATGTCATATCCTAACATTTGAAGCTAAAATAAATGTCAATTTAATTAATAATTACAACAGTTACACTTACAAATTCGATCTACTTAAGACCTAAGTACTTACGTATGTCAGCTTAGCGACAGCGTTAGCTTTCTTATGTTATGTTATCTTGTCGTAGTTCCACTTTAATTTCTTCCATACATTGTGCTATGTACTTGGCCTAAAATCGAATATTATATAAAAAAATATAACATTCAAAACTTATTTACATGTTTATTAAGTAAATAGTAACAATTTCTGATGTGTACCTACCTCGTTATCTTTATTATTCCTTATACCACGCACTAAATCGGTGAGATTTTTATCGAACATTCTTTCGAAGTTCCCCTTTACTTTCTTTAGTGCCATTTTATTGAATTATTTTCCATAAACATATAATTAAAAAATAAGGACGTTGAACACTTGAAGCATGACTGTATTATCTTAAAGAAGATAAGTTTTACACAACACTAAATTAAAAATAAAATTCAGGATTCGCCAGGCAGTCATAAAACCAAACTTTGTCATTTGTGATTTGTTAGTTAAACGTCAGACAGATGGATGACAGTAATGTCATCCATCTGTATATAGTATGATAAGATCATACTCTATAATCCGTAGCATATAGAGAATGAACTATGTCTGTGTAGTACTCATTTTTTCCATAATATTAATTAGTTGTTCTGTATTTATCCAATTTATCCGACACAGACTGTCAATGTCAACAGTGTCACTGTCAGTCAACATCAACAATTTTCTTTCCGCCTCTCTCACTCTGCTAGAGTGAGAGAGGCGGTAATAAGAAAGAGACAAGGAGTTTAACATCTGTGAGTTTAACAGTTTAACACTTAACAGTTTGTTAGCTCGACGAGTTCACTCTCATGACAAAAAGTTTCACTTCAATAGTGTCCCATAAAAAGTTTCACTTCAAAAATGGACACTGCTTCACATGAATTCTTTATGGAAGTTGTAAATAAATCCTTGCATCTTTATGTGTTAGTCTTCTTACGCTATGGTAGCCACCAATTATTATCAATAATTCTCTCAAGTTCGGCAGCGTATTTGCATATTCTCTGGTATCGCTTAAATCCCCTTAAGTTACGGGTGCATTAAGGAAACTTAAAAGAAAACATTTATTACAAAGTTGTATACAGTTTTGACGTGTTGTATAAACCGGATGCATCTAATGCAGTTTCTCTTTGGTCGGTAGCTGAGTCGGCGGTCAGTTACACCGGCCGTCTAAAGATAGAGAAATTAGTTGCACAGGAGTATGCGAGTGAATGCACTTGATCGCTGCGCTCTGCGCCCGCGCATACCCTTCGAGCCCCGCCCATACCATATACGTACAGGCGCAAACTCTCAGATCGATTACCACTAATTACAACCCTCTCCACAAAGGCCTTCCTTGTTATCAGCAAATGTGAACAGGATAGCTTGTTTTGAGCTTGCCACTTGCGATAATGTTCCTTCGATGTGTTTCACCGTTCATTTTAGATTAAATCTAAAATTGAATGTGCGCTTTAAAATGCACAATTTTTATTAGCTACACAATAATTTACTTTTTTCTAATTGAAATATATACTATGATGAGTTATATATCTAGGTATTAAGAAAGAACGACTCTGGTGAAATAGGGCCTTAAAGAATTAAATAACTCATTTACTGTTGAATATTTTTCGATTGTATTACAAAGTATTTTATTATTTTTTCAAACTACTAGTCTTAAAGTGTCTTAACTTTATGTTTGTAATAAAAAAATTGGCGTTAAAAAATTGAGATCTTTTTCTTAAAAAAAGCTTCGATCTTTAGTGACATTTTACATGTTTAATCTAATACCGGAAATTAACACAAAAAATTCCAGCTTCACATGGATTTGTAATTTTAAAAAATCCTTCTTTAAAGGTTGCTTATGTTATAAAATAAGCTTATGTTTCAAATTTCAGCTTTCTAGACTCAGTAGTTTTGGCTGTGCGTTGATAGTCAGTCAGGGCAAACGATTAAGTATATAGATAAATAACACGAGTAAAAGAGAAGGTGAAAATTAATTACAGACAATTATAATTGATCCAAATTCAACGTTTCAACAATCAAAAGTTTCTATTAGATTGTCTCAAAGTACAGGCATTGGATTGAAACAATAAATTAGTGTTCACGAAGTCATTCGTCGAGTGAACGGCGTCGTATAGTTTAGTTCCAATTACGGCATTTAACCAGTTGACAATCGAGACTTTCCTCGGTTATCCGTCAAATGTAACAGCGGTTGTTGAGTGCGAAGCGTGAAAGTGGATTGAGGCACGATATAGGTACGACATGTATGCATTTATCCTTTGGAACGTGTTATTCAATGGAACATTAAATGCTTTCTAAACGACACTATACAACAAGGTGCAGCAACCCTCAATTCAAAGTTAGAGAAAACAGAAAATAATGTAACAGGCATTTTCTGTTGCATTGTTTTCTGTTTTCTCCGACTGTGTTTTCTGTCGCATCCCGCGACAAATGATCGTCCTTTTTCTGTTACTCGCCACTGATATAGTCTTTGTTCGGTACTACCTGCCATTCGGCGTTAGAGGACTTCCCCCTACCTACTTATCCATTCCATAGTAACTCTGTCTGTCTGTTTTCAGGCCTGTAGTCTTGCATACACGCTGTCAGGGATACAGGAAAGGACTTAGGGTGCCAGAAAATAGCGCTGTTCCTGAGGGATCATTTAAAATAAAATGAAAATAACGCCTGGCCAAAGTGTTATACAATAAAAGGTCAAGTCAAGCGTTGTAAAATGTAATGAAAGATTGATTGGACTATTTCACTTTTTTTTTTTTCATTTTAATGCATATTGTCCCATAAACATAAAATTCACTATTTGATTACTCTAATGTTTACTATTGCTGCTGTGATCGCCGCAGGAATTACTATAAAAGACCACCTGTTACTATTTATTATTCGGTAGTAAATACGTCGAAAAAGCTAACAAATCGTTTTTTTTTTTTTGTTTTCTCTTTTTTTTTTTTTTTTTTTTCAATATTCATACCTATGCATATTTGGGACTCAACTATATTTAAAAAAAAAACATAATTCAACACTGCAGTGTGTTAAATTAGATTATATTTAAAAAGTGAACTTAAGAAGTAATCTAATTTATAAAAGTGAAGACAGTTAATAAAATTTTGGACAAATATTATTCCAATTTGCGACATAATACAATTTCTACTTTGAGTCTAATGCTACTCAAGATATATCTAGACAGTTGAGCTGCTCTAGATATACTTTTATAGATTATACTCAACATTAGAATAACTTAAAAAAAATTCTCTTTCATATTAATTAAAAGTAACATTTCATATTACTAGCCTAAAAGACAGACAAAACATGTCAAGCAAGCAACACACGAAGCAGTCACAAGGAAAATGTTAAATAACTGTTTCTTACAAGATAACTTCCTGTTAACTACGCGTTTAACAGTTTACACAGATCATTATCTGCTTTTCAATTAGGAAGTCTTAATAGTTAACTCGATAGCGTAAGTCAGAGAACATGAGGGAACAATGCATATCTGTGTGATGCTTCCTGTAATGCATGTCTCTAAGAATTAATTTTACTAGATGGGGCTTTTAACAGGTCGTATGAATCTCTCGATAAATTAGAAAAATAAGAGCCCCAAAACAAAAGTAGATAGTAAGTCTAAAACATACAAAAGTAGAAGTATACCTTCTAAAGGCCAAATAGTTTTTAAAAAAATTCAAAAACACACTTTAAATAGGAGTTCCAATTTTTAAAAAAGGTAGGTACCTATAGTTTATACAATTAAGACATATATATTAGATTGATAGAGATGAATAAGAAAAAAAATTTACACCTCGCGTACCAATACATTAGGTCAATATAATAGATATGAATGACCCATAATTATATCGTCTTGTTACATAAAAACTGCGAACAATTGAATCATAGATTTCACGACGATTGCAATTATTATAAAGTAGCGATTTCTAAAATTTCTTTGAACAATGCAAGAAAATGTAACATGTAGATATTTGAGCGTTGCATTACTGGCTGAGCCCATTCTAATGAAGATAAGTAGTCACGCATTTCAGTAAAGTGTTGTGTTCTAACATGTTTATTCGACACAATGCTTCAAACGTAGAAACACATCAGGCAAGTCGTTAAGGGTAATCAGTAGCATTCATATACAAATAAGTATAACTTATAAGCAAGCGGTTGAGGACTGTGGAATATTTGTGAAATGACTGGTCTAGCCGCAGTTCGTTCCAATGTGAACTTCTCGAGCGGTAGCTGTGATATTGCTTGAGGATTTTTTGTTGCGCTCACATGGATCACAGTCATTATTGATTATCAAGTTAATCGGTTTTTGCATTACAACAAAGCTCAAAGAGATTCTCAGAAATTGAGTTTAGTTGAAGATGTGCTCGCTGAGTGATCATCTTTGTAGATAAAATGGGGTTCCACTGAAATGTAACTCTATCCGATGCCTTAACTAACCTATCTATACTATATATAATTATGTTAAGAGAATATTTGTATATTTATTTGTAATGAATAAACTCAAAAACTACTGGACCGATTTTGAAAATTATTTCACCTATAGGAAGCTAATATCAGCGAGTAACATAGGCTATATTTTATAATAGCATAAGGTTACACGGGCGAAGTCGCGTGTAACAGCTAGTTAGAGATAGAATTGTTGTTTTCGAATACTTAATTTTCATCAGATATATTATTCATATATTATTATCAATACAATATCATTGCAAAATTCAACACTTATTTAAAAATTATGTATGTTTATACATATATGCAAAAATGAAGACTCATTCAAATTTATGATATTTTTGTTATTTGTTATGTCTAAGATTATCACATTTATTACCTCAGAATGTCAGTTTCTTTAAATGTACATTTCTAGATTTGACCACTTCTTGCTACACCCAATTTTTTGAAACTCTGACGTCATGGGACCAAACCTTCACAAGGTTCAGTAAGATATCCAGTAAGAGAGCTAACATCACATGGAGAAGGTTCAGTTTTTATTTTGTCCCAGTTTTCAGCTTGGGAATGTTAACTGCTTTAACATTGCCAAGCATCCAAGAAGTCATAATAATAATAAGACATCCACACAAACCTAACAACAATTTGTTACATTATTTATCGTGAGATCTTTATCATTAACTAGAATTGTTTGTAGTTTACGCTCAAACGAGTTAACAAAAGGAAGTAAAAGTTGCAAGTTATGAAACATGAAATTGTAATGGTTTACTTACATGTTATAGTAACGGCAGGAATACACCATTGAACCAAACATGCGACAACTACTTATTCAATTTAAGCAATACTTTATAATAATCGTAGTTAAGGCGCGCAATTCCATTGGTCTCGTGTTTCGAAGTCCCGGTACTTTTGGAGAATTTTGTTATCTCGAGTCTCGAGAGGTCGAGATTCCAAGACACGGCTGTACATAAGTACATAATTGTGTATCTGACTGTCTGTAACAGTCAGTTCTAATACTTTGATTGTTTATTGTCTCGTGTTCCGGGACTTAGTAACTGTGGAGACTTCGTAAACTTTAATTAATGATTATATTAGGTAATACCTCATACACAATTAATATTTATTCGGGCTTACCACTGGCGTGGTGTATTTAAATGCTATGAAACATTACTTTGTCGTATATCATTTACTGCGTTTCAGTCTTCTTGACTATTTGTCTATGTTACTGATGGTGCAAAAGTTTTTCGTGTCATTACACAGAAAAAAAAAGTCTTTTTAAATGTACAACTACTACTTATGTTGATTATACAAGACTTTTTCTATATACTGAACACAACCTTCAGTTAGAATATAACTAGCTTATTTCAATCTCTACCTCTGGCAGTTAATGCCAGGCAATAAAATATTTTTACCAAAACCACAACATTCATTTTTATTAAAAGCGGCAAAACAGCGAAGATGACAAAGAAGGTGTATTATTTACAAACGGTAACTGTATTGTAGGAAGATGGAAGCATCAGTGCAAAGTGCGAACATAACAATTTGCTCGGTGAATGCTCCGTTACGAGCGTCGCCTGTCGCCTGACAATTTTCCAGCGATAATGAAAACACAGCCACTATAATAACAAACTTCCTATGTAAACTTAATGAGAGACAATGCTGACGGTGCCAGTTCGACGACGCAATTGAGCGGCAAGCTAAACCGCAACGTTGAGTAACACATAATAAACATGTCGTGAACTAAAGAGTGATGCAAGCAAGTGTATTAGACACCTTATTGGGCAAATGTATGCTGTCAGTAACAAGCAATGAGCTAGAGTGATCTGCATATTTTAGTAGCAAATAACTTAATTTATTCTAACTAGATGCCTACAATCTAGCTTAAGTAGACACCGAACTAGATAACTAAAATAGATAACTAGATAAGATAAATAATAAATACAATAGAAATTTTACAACCAAGTTAGGCACTTGTACAAGATGACTAACGAGTAAAAGTTTATGGTCATGAGGCTTTAGTTTTTGACGTTCCGGTAAGATAAAACATATTAATAAAAACAACAAATATGATCGCTTGTAAACACTACTCTGTAAGAATAATTATGATAGGGTGAAACTTACCATTAGATAGCAATTAACTTACTCAATATATCCTAAAGTTAGATTCCCAATTTAACTATCTATTGCCTCTCAAAAATTGCCTCACAAGAAAGTTTGCATTTTAGTTCTGAACTCGTGTAATAGATGTCGCTAGGGGAGCGCATTTAGTTACATGGTTTAAGTCTGGAAATCTCAAGATATTAATATATGTTGTGGATGTCGTTTTTAACTTCTTAAGAGCGGATGTTCTTCCTATGCAAACTGGACATCGGCTTTAGCCGGTTTTTATAATGAAGTGTGTAGCCTGTCTTCCCCAAGGATCGCGCTAATTCTATTCTAATAATGTTTGCAATACATATTTATTGCAATATAATAAAATAAGATA
Organism: Synanthedon tipuliformis; assembly: GCA_947623395.1. Lineage (NCBI taxonomy): Eukaryota > Metazoa > Arthropoda > Insecta > Lepidoptera > Sesiidae > Synanthedon > Synanthedon tipuliformis. The sequence continues at coordinate 7,023,056 of OX392423.1, forward strand.
ATTCCCTAGCGTTTGACGAATACCTAAAAATTGTGATTGGGACGAAAGACACTATAGTGTAGGCAGGGACGAAGTGGAATGATTCCTTTCAAAACCTAGCCCTTCCTTCATTTTCCCTATTCAAAAACAGCATTAAAAGTAAATAAAAATATTACCATTTAAAAAGCAGGCCAATTTTATTTATTACACACGAAGAAATTTTTATACATGCGTCTACGCAACAATGTCCTTGCATTGTTGTTATTTAATTTTAATAGTGAGCACAATGTTGCAGATTGTTGTTTATAACCAGTTGTAAATGTCCTAGAGGTACGGAATGAAATAATGCGCATCATTAAATAACTCGAGAGACATTTCATGGGATTAAAGATGCGATTTAAAAATACTGGTTTCGGAGCGTTGCACGGGTAAGACAACTAGATGGAACCTTTTTCATACACTTTTCAAACTAAAAAAATCTAAAACTCTTTGCTGGTGTTTGGTAAACATTTGTAGGTGTAAATTAAAATTTATGACACATTCTTGAAAATCCAAATCCGTTTGGCAAGACTAAAAACCTGTAATATATTTAGTAGCTAACGTCACCAATATTATTTGAGCGCTGGAAAAAGAAAAGGAAGGGGAAATAAGGAATAAATAATAAATTTTAAATTCGATTAAGCGTCTACCATGAACGTCTCAATGGAAAATCAATGGAAAAAAAATGAACCTATTACATAAATGTAGTTGGGCCACTGACATGAAAATGAATTTACTTGGAAATAACCAACACAGACGTCGAGCTTAAATTACCAAATATGTAGGTGAAAATTACAACATTACAACATACATAGCAATTTTAGACAGAATACACAGTATTGATAAAAACATTATTGATAAAATGCTATTGCACTGGTATGACCGCATAACGGTTGTGGATGTTACAGGTCCCAAGATGCACCTGCGTTGCACAGTGCAGTGAGGATGCGCCTTTCACTTGTATCGAAAGTGCAATATTGATGCAATACGTACAACCTGCGACCTCGGCCACTGCGCAACTTTAACCATACATCATTAGGTTTTCAAATTTATTGATTAGATTTTTACTTAAGCACAAGAACTTGGAAAGAAAATCCGCGATTTATAATATTTCTAGACCCAAGCGATAAATCATACAATTATACCTACCAATAGCCAAAAAAGGCTGAAACTGTGCCTAGAATGTATTTAGAAAATTTATTTTTTATAATGTCATGAATGGATTTAATTTAAAAAAACTGGTTCAAAGTAAAGTTACAAAAATCGAGTGGAATATTGTATTATAAAATTTATATGAAAAAAATAGAATTGCATAGAAGTCAGGGCAAAATGAAGAAAGGAAAACTAAATGTATATTCTGCATTTTGCCACTTATATCTAACGAGGCTAAGTTTTAATTGTTATAACTAAAATTGTAGAATAAGTCTAAAAACTACTCAACAAACTGTACCTGATCAAATTATTGACTTTAGAAGTTGTAATGTTACAATGCAGTTACATAGTGAGAAAGTTACACTTTTTAAAACATCGCTAGCAGCACATTGTAGTACTTATACTCGTAATATGAGAGTTGGAAACCGGGACGAACATGGTCGAAGGCGAAAGTTTCTTGAACATGGATTAGAAAAACTGAAATACCCTTTTAAAGAAGACAGACGTTATTAGCGAAGGTATTTGGTTGTGGCAGTTTAAGAGATATCTTGTCAAGTTTACACATCACAAATATCACACATATACAAGTAGATAGAAAATCAATGAATCTTAAGAAAATCAACTTATGAGAACCCAACATACAATTTAATCAATATATAGTTTCTTAGGTAACATAACAAAAGATTCCTTAGTATATTTAACTCCCTAGCCTATTATTTAAAAGGAAAATTATACATGATTTATTGGCTCTTCAAATTTACTATAATACTGGTACTTCAAACAATTGCATAGACTGCGAAACTAGTAACCCTTACACTTAACATTGATAATGCTAGACTAGTTCATTAATATTCTAGTTGTAATAAAATGTATGCAAGCTATTATGTTTCAAAGCATTCTGATAGAGGAAAGATAACTCAGTGCGCACCGGTTGGGATAAATCGATGATAAAATACGTTCGATGCAGAATCGGCATCGGTATTAATGGTTAACCAGCCTGCTTTGGTTAATGGTGTTCGGTTAACCGGCTGTCAGGTGGTTACCATTTCGCCGGACAAATCGCACCGGACCACCTACTGGGAACACTCGTAAACATGCAAATTCATAACTTGCACATTGAAGATGTTTGCGTTATGATAAAGAGTCTGTAACTCACAATTTAACAAAACTATATAAATGGATTGGAAAAGTGCTCGCAAACTGAACATTTATTTAGATTTTTATGGATTTATTGCTCACCGATGTACAAATACAAAGGCGATCTCACTTGCAGTACATAACAGTTGAAAATGCATACAGCATTCCTCCCTTCATTTATTCAAAGATGTAACTGAGAAACAATTTCACACATCTTTCTATAGATATCGTAAATGAACTTGTTGAAGGCGATAAAGTCATAATTATGGTGCTTTAACGAGAAAATCACATTACTAGTGATTGAGCTCATCACTTTATGGCTGGCATTTACTGCTATTCAATTAATTCTTACAATTTTTATACTACTAAACGTGACTTTAAAGTTTATCTTAACAGGAATATGAACAGCAACTGCTTTGTAATCTCAATTTGACTCCATGCTTTGATCAATAACGTCTTCAAAATCAAACTTCAAAACGAAGGTAAAAAAATCAGGATGCAATAAAGAAAAAAAAGCTGTTCCACCATCAATAGAAAATAGTTAAAAATATAAAGAGCATGGTGTTAACATACATGTTTTACGTAAACTATGTTACCGCTTGCAAAATGTTTCTCAATGAGAAAACCTTGCCGTTCCGTTCATGGTATTTCGTAGTGGCGACCGGAGAGGGTAAAACTTGTATACCTACAGCACGAACACGTTATTACCTAGATAGAACAAGTAAAGAATTTTCCAATCCATACTTATCATCTCGTTAAACAGGTTTGCGTCTATCTTAGCATCAAACTCCATAACATGCCGGATTAATTTCATTGCATTGGACGACTATTAAATAGCCGTATCGTCCAAGGAAAATGTTATCGTGATACGTGTTTTTTATGTAAACAGACTGCATAACATTTCCTTAGTCTTTAGAATATTACCTAGACTTCTTTTTGCAGCTTAAGCAGGTGAGAAAAGCCATAAGTTCATATTTAAGAGTGGAAGCCAAGATGTCTAGCCTTAGGTCCATGTGAGGCAATTACAAGTTCTTTAGAGGAGAAACCAACCCTCTTATGGAATACCACAACGACAAAAAGACCTATTTTCCTTTAGCCTTTTTTCATATATCATCTGCACATAATATCTCTTTGAGTGATTGATAACCTCTCGTATTGTCAAAAATGACATTATTATTTCCACGATTATAATAATTGTTGCGGTAATAGTATTATTTTTATAGTTGTCAAATAAAATCTCAATATTTTTTTGCAGATGGCGCAAATATTCTACGTTCTGTCCAACCTTATGTAATTTCTTCAAATACCGCTAGGACCGAGACCGGGATTGTTTTCGTGATCCCGCGTCCCAACTAAGTAATTCGATTTAACCTTGTATTACTGTAACGTTAAGGCGCACTTAACGTCGGTATGCGGGCCCATCTCTATTGTATTAATTAGGGATGTGCCACAGAAATACCGACTAGTCGATTGTATTAGTTCAGTGGTTCCTAGTCGCCGGACTCGCCGGCAATGGCAATTTATTAGTCATGACTAGAATTCTTTCTAGAACGCTCCCCATTTTCGACATTTAACTTCACTATAGTTATCATTTGTACTATAAATAACAACAAAAATAATACTTAATAATACTTTCGTTAATAAATTAGAATATTATCTGGACACAGTTATAATAGAATATTATTTCGTCTGCTTTAATCAATGCTAAATATTTACAATGGCTTAATTTTTAAAGTGGGGAAAAAACAGTGAAATCGCGCCGTCAAGCTCCTGTGAGCAACACCCTCAGTTACGTTTAATTGTGTGAAATAAGCGCCATCTACCCAAATTAGTAGGTACATCTTGATTCATAATAAGTTTACGTTCGTCAATGTTAAAAGTTGGCGTAGGTTTCACTTTTGACGTACAGTCTTTTGTTGATTTATCTATAAAAAAATATAAGTAGCACTCTATTAGTCGGCTAGCCTGCACTATTCAGCGCATCACTAGTGTTAATACTGATAGTAAATCGAATGAACAACGATTTTGTGCGCGATCAGAAAAGGTAATAACGGTCTAGAACAGGGAATACTATTTCCGTATTACAGAAAATAAGAGCTCTCAAGGAACATATTCATTTAATGACGGAAAGATAGCGTTTCGTATATTACGAACGTTGATAGACGTGAGATAAGAGAGCTTTTAAAATCACTTTCACTGCGGTAATTGCCGACAGTAAACACTAATAAGGCGACAAACATAAAGTGAGTCGTGCTGACGGCTGTGGAGGGTCTAACGAGATAACGAGCCGATCATTAGAAAGTAAGGCACGCCTTGTAAAAAAACACTGCGTTACGTAAAGGAAAACTTGTGAAAACAACGAGAAAAAAGTGAAAATGTTTACTAACGAATGTTAGAATAACTATTCCTATGGTATTTTTATTTTTATATTAATGGAAGGTAAGCTTTAATTGCAAGTATAAACGGTAAACAAGGTAAATGGTAAAACGATAAACGGTAGAAGAAAAATGGAAAAGTCGCAGGAAAGAAAAAGTTGAAGAAAGAAGTCGTGGCTGAATAACATCAGAGGGTGGGCCGAACGCAGTTCAACTATTCTGACCAACAAAACAGAGGACTGTTCTAGACGAACCTTCACTAGATGAATAGGCACCGTAAGAAGAAGAAAAAGGTGGGATATAACTTTGTTGAAAAACATTACGAAAAGTGAATCCACGATGCTATTGGAAAATTACAAGGTATTAGGCCTATGATGATGATGGTGACGAAAAATATGATTATTAGAACAATATTTTTCAATCATTTAAAATATTTTAAATCAAATCAAATCAAATCAAATCATTTATTTGCATACATGGGTGTAAAACCAGATGTCAATAGGTAAATCAATGTCCCACCATATATTACCACATTTGGTGTGCAATACTACAATAATATTTCAAGTCAAATTATTATATAAATGTCTTACATTAATTATTATTAAATTAAATCATAAACTCATAAGATGTCATAAGTTTTATCATTAAGATGACTTATAGTTATAAAATAAATTACTATCACGAAGAAAGCCTAACCTAATAAGAACCTAACCTAATGGTACTCCCAAATATACTTATATAGTCTTTGCATAGTGGGGGTATATAATTTTATCAAATTTAAATTTAATTATTACAAAAAAAAAAGATTGCAAAAAGAACTAAAAAGATAACCACAAAAATATCTTGGCAGCAATATATATACTTCGTCATTGTCATTATTTCACCTGACACGATGAATCAGAAAAGACTTTGGTCTTTCTATTTTCAGGCAGCATATTTTTATGAATAATTTTTAAACTTCAAAATATTATTCATTTTATTTTTAACTAGCTTTTACCCACGACTTCGCCCACGTGAATGTTTTGAAGGTTACCTAAGTCCATTTACATTGTGATATAACTATGTCCTGGCCAAATTCCACCAAAACCGTGAAAATAAAAAATACAGATAAATGCAATCACTGGGTTAGCGATTAAAAACTTTCTCATTCAACCGTTGTCAGTTCTACGAGCTAAATGACTTGCACACTTCACTAATAATTCACTAAGTATACCAAGAGTTCTCCTACGGATTTTCTTGTGACGTTATGATTTCGGAGTTTCCTAACGCCTTCGCCATTGTTTTCCTGCGCTCTTTCAACCTTCAACCTTCTCAAGAAACCAACAGTTAAGACCTCACGTCACTGACTAAAAACTCTAGAGAACCGGTATTACTTTGAATAACAACAAATAAAAATACAGAAAAAAAAATTAGAAACCACTGCACGACCAACTCAAAAACTGTTGATTTCGACTCTGACAGATTAATGCATAACAATAAATTTAATTTTACACTCATTAGTGTAATGTATGTGGGTAGACCTACCACACGTGGGTAAATCGATATCTGTAATAAGAAATAAAGTCAGTTCTGAGCCAACCGCCATTGTGTTTTATTCGTACATCTCAGTGGCGACGAGGAATTAGTGGATTTTGCTAAAATTAGTCGTTGCGATCAAATTAAAAAAAAAATCATGCCTTTCGGAAAACTACACGAGTTCGATTTAAACGATCGTCATAATTGGGACGCGTACGTACGACTCAAGGATGAGCTGCGAGGAGGTACCTTAGTGACACACGTCGGAGCGCCTACCTACGAACTTATGTGCGATTTGTGTGCACCGTACCACCCCGAAAACAAAACGTTCGACGAATTAATAAAACTCGTAAGTGATCATCTGGAACTGAAAAGGTCAGAAATTGGCGAACGACACATATTTCGACAGAGACGACAAAATGAGACCGAAACGAACGGCGCCTTTTTACAAAATTTAAAACATTTGGCGAAACACTGCAATTTCGGCGCAACTCTGGAGGAGAACATCAGAGATCAATTAGTCTCAGGTCTCCAGAACGAAGAGATGCGTTCTCGTCTCTTCGCAGAACCTACGGTAGATTACGAAAGGGCGGTGGAGCTGGCGCTTGCATTGGAAGCCGCAGAACGGCATGCGGAGGCAGCAGGTGGCGGCGCGCGCACAGGCTGGGCGCCGAACAGCGGCGCTGGCGGCGCGCGAGAAGGCAGGGCGTCGAGCAGCTCAGGACTCGGGCAGGGCGCGGTCGGCCTGCATCGAGTGGGCGCGAGGCCCACTCCGAAGCGGCGACCCGCTTGCTGGCGTTGTGGCAAGGTGGGCCACACGCCGAATAAGTGCTGGTGTAAATCGTTAGTGTGTGATATGTGTGGTGATTGTGGCCATTTGGCCCATATGTGCGCGAATAACGACAGTAAGAGTGTCAACGTTGATAAGAAATGGTACCAAAATTACATAGAGGACAGTGATTCCGACAGTAACGGTTTGTTTCATATCTTATATTATGTAAATAGGGGTGGTCTCTATCACTGTACATTAAAGGTAGAAAATATAAACATCATGTTCGAAATTGATACGGGAAGCAGAATCTCGGCGATTTCAAAAAAAGTTTTATGACAATTGTTTTTGGCACATAATAACAAAAGATAATATTATTAAACTGCAGTCGTACACAGGTGACGCGATCGTACCGTACGGTCGCATCGCCGTGCGAGTGAGAGGCGCGAGCGAGATAGTCGAGTTGCATTTGATTGTTATCTTTAACGGTGGCCCTCCGCTGTTGGGACGCATTTGCCTTCGTAAATTAAAATTAATTGAAATCAATATTAACAAAATTGTACTATGTAATAATAATTTAGTGTATAATTTAGAAAAGGAATTTCCCACAGTATTTGGAGAGGGCATAGGTACAATCAAAACAGCAATGAAACTATTGTTAAAAGATGAATCGCCGATATTTTGCAAGGCCCGTCTATTGCCATTAGCGTTACACTTACCTGTGGAGCGTGAGTTACAAAGGTTTCAATCAGAAGGCGTCATTTATAAAGTAAAAAGATCAGACTATGGTACGCCAATAATTAAAGGAGACGGCACCATAAGAATATGCGGCGATTACAAAATTATTGTGAACCCTTTATTAAAATACTTTCATTACCCATTGCCGCGAATCGAGCAGTTATTCGCCACCTTAAGTGGGGGCGAACAATTTACTAAACTAGACTTCAAAAATGCGTACTTGCAATTAATTTTGAATGAGGCTTCGCGGCCGCTCACAGCGATTAAAACCCACATAGGTATATATGTATATCGTCGCGCACCTTTTGGATTTAAATGTTTACCAGAAATATTGCAAAAATTAATAGAAGAAACACTATGTGGACTGTATTATGTTGTATGTTTCATAGACGACATCTGTGTGAGCGGCCGCAATAAAAGCGACCACACGCAAAATTTAAAAATAGTTGTTAACAGATTAAATGAAGCAGGGTTATGTACAAAGTTCGTAAAATGTAAATTTTTTAAAAAAGAAATATGTTATCTTGGTTATCGCATAAATAAGCATGGTGTATATACAGATGAAAGTAAAATCACTTGTATCGTCGAATTGCCCGTTCCACAGAACGGGTCTCAACTGAGGGCGGCCTTAGGATTGATAAATTATTATTCACGATTTATACCGAATATCAGCACAGTGCTAAACCCGTTATATAGATTATTAGAAAAAGGTACACAATGGAAATGGAGTGAGGAAGGCGATAGTGCAGTTAATGTGATTAAAGAAAATTTGGTTAGCGGGCCCGCTCTCGCGCACTGCTCGCCGGAACTGCCACTGGTGTGGTGGGTGGTGGACAGCGGCGCGTATGGACGGGGCGCTGTACAAATAGTAACAGATGGTGGGCCTCCATTCACGTCAGCTGAACTAGCTCAATTTTTTAAGAAAAATAGAATAGAACACATTCTTATCGCGCCTTACCATCCATCGAGAAATGGTGCTGCGGAGAACGCAGTAAAAACGGTAAAAAAGGTTATTAAGAAAGCGGTAATTGAAGGCGAAGATGTCGATCGCGCCTTAAGTAAATTCTTACTTCAATACCGCAATAGTACGCATGGTAGTACTGAACGAGAACCCGTCGTGGCCATGTTGGAGCGGCGCTTACGTTCTAGATTGGACATGCAGCGCGCTGCCCACTGTGTTCAGAGAACGCAGAGCAAACAGGTCGACAACGCGGGAGGCAGAGCACGCGAGGTCGCCGTCGGCGACACGGTGCTGGTTAAAAACTATTCAAAACACGGCGAGAATTAGTTGGAAGGTGTGGTGGCAGAACGTACCGGTTCAGTCACTTATCGAGGCGACACAGCCAACAACGTAACAAGCAGCAGACAGATTGACCAAATCATTCCATAATAAAGAGATACAGAAGCGTGGCATAATCCAGAGTGTTCCGGTGGAGGACAGCGAGCCATCAGCATCGTCGGCAGCAACACCGCAATCGCCAGAAACACTCCCCAGCCGTGCCTCCACACCAGCTGACACGCCGCAGTTGAGGCGCGTTGGCGTTGACGAGGTCAACGATGATACTTACGGTCAATCTGTGACACCGATTAGGTTACTTACCTAATCTGCGACCGCGAAAGAACTGACCGATTTATAAACAGGAACACACTTTAGCCAGTTATATGCCAATTATCTTTGTAAAAAAAAAAATAAAAAAAAATGAAAAAATAAATAAATAAATAAATGAAAATAAAAAAAATAAATAAATAAAAAAAATAAAAATAATAAAAATAATAATAATAAAAAAATATATGTAAAAAAGTTAGGTATAAAAAAATACATTATATTAATCTCTTCTCCATCATATTATTCTACGTATACGTACGCCATGCTTATATTAGCGATACGAATTTCTTATTCTTTGTTCAATTCAGTTAGTTTTAAGTTACTGCCTAATTAGTTTTTTTTAAGATACATTGTTTGAAGGGAATAAATACAAAGTAAAGGGTATAACGTGCATATTTTTCGGGGGAGGAATGTATGTAATGTATGTGGGTAGACCTACCACACGTGGGTAAATCGATATCTGTAATAAGAAATAAAGTCAGTTCTGAGCCAACCGCCATTGTGTTTTATTCGTACATCTCAATTAGCATTTGCGACGATGCGTTCATCGTCGCGATTTTTAAAAATGGTTTAAAAGAACAAAAATTTGACGAAAAAACAAAGCTTTGTAGAGGTCACAAGTTAAAAAGAAAAACAAAGCAGTTAAAATTGATTGCGATCTTTAATTTTCTTATGACAGCAAAATTAATTTGTTAAACAGAATCAAGGGACAATTTAACAAGTTGATACACGTTGATATCCATTTTTCAAAGCCACCATTTTGCTCGAGCTAGTCTGAAATATATTTATTATTTTGGTCTATTTACACGTTATCACTTGCTATTTATCCAGGAAATACGTCTATATAACTTTGCTTTACAAATTTTTTAAGTAAAATTAGACAGGCAGGCTGACAGTCCACTCGATTACCTACCGGTGGCTACGATCGCCTATTGACACATGCGACGTCATAGACGCTGTAAGTGTGTTGCCGACCTTAGTAGATTAGGAATTAGGAAAATGGTCTCTGGCGGTAAGCGGGCACTCGCGGTAAGAATAGAGTTAAAAATGTTTAAATTACGGTGCAATACATTGCCTTCACGCATGCTTCTGATTTGGTCTAAGAACAGTACCTTTTTTTAGGTTCCTAAAAATACTAATACAATTTTCTAATAGTGTCCAGTGTGGTAAAAGAGAATTGTATATCCTTGAACTGTTCATATAAGAGTGTGCGGTGCAGCCTTTCTGACCTGAAGGCGCAATCAATGCGAGCGCATACTAGAGGCGGTTCCGTGGGAAACCAATCATCACGGATCAAGAAAACGATACCACAATTACACAGAACATTACTCGTATTGCGTGAACAATGTGATTTACTGTGTAAATTGAAACAAATAAATAGTGGTCGGAAACACCACCTAGATGAACTTTAATGAAAAAAAATAGATTTTTTTTTTATTTTAACGTATAACTTGATAAAAAAATTATTAAGTTCAACTATCAGTAAGCACATTTATATAATTGATTTTTTGAATAATATTTATAATTTTATAGGTAGTTAGTAAAGATTTTGATGATTACTAGCTTACTTATGCATACCGAATTGCTTTTTTATATTGTTTATTAGAATATCATAATTGCTTTACATTTATGTACAAAACTTTTCAAATTGAAAGTTTAATCAAAGAAATAACAAAACATTTCAAATTTAGAACAAAAATAGATAACTTGTCAATTGCTTCCGAATCGATTGAATCAATAGAAAGTACGCATAACTTATTAGCAGCAATTCTGTTTGTGACGTAACGAGCGAGGCAGAACTGCCTCCGGGTCGGCAGCCAGTGGGTGTTGTAGCTTCATCTACTGTGTTTACAGTCTTGACTTCCGACTGTGGTGTCGCAATAAGTGCAGCCAGCTTAGCACGTGTTCTACCCACGCGACACGTAGGATAGGGGTTACCCATTCGCACGTGATCGCCAATGTTAGTTAAACGTGGTGACGATAACGGACTACAAGTATTATTAATTATTATCGTTGCGATAGTGGTAAATATTTTGAAAAACTGTTCACATTTTATTTAAATATAATACAATTAGGTATTTAATTTAAGTATATTATCATAATTAATACACGAAACAGTAAGATGTATTAGTATAGAATTATTGCAAAAAGATGGTAACAGATGTGTCAGTTCCAAGCTTAGAACAGGAGCTAAGTAATAAAACTTAGCAGTATTTTATTTGAGTGCTTCATATTAATATTAAACTAAAATTTACTGTTAGATAACAGATTAATGAAACTTAAATAATATATTAGATGTTAGGAATAAAATATAAATAATATGGAAGTGGGCTTTGGCATCCTTTACGGCGCACGGACAAATTTCACGGTGATCTTCTGTAACGGAGGGTTAGCGCCATCTGTCGAACTGCCCAATGTATTAACAAACCACCGCTTGGTTAAAGGGTCAAATGTCAGTGTTAAATCAACACAGTTAAATTAATTGTTTGTTATTGTTTCAACTAAGTTGTAAATTTCGTATGTACCCCATCCAAGAATATTTTAACTCAAAGCTCTCGGACTATAAAGAAGCTGACAGCTCTTCAAAGTATCTCGAGGTACATAAATGAAATGTCAACTGATTAAATCTTTCGCTGTCCAGTTTTTGTTTTGCTCATTGGGCATTAGCAATTAGATTATAGATGATATCATATTACCGTTATCGATATTTTAACGGAACATTGAACTCATCATAATATCAATCACATACTATCATATTGGTGGGTGGTGACCTTAATTAATTTTAATTTTGATTCTAAAATGTCGGAAAATTTCACCAATACTCCTATAAAACATTCTGTATTGAAATATTGTTTGACGTATTAAAATCCCGCAGATTAGAAGCCGTGAAAATCTGTCACATAGAAATCGTGCTGTTACATCTTAATCTACGTACAGTCTAAACCGACAATGAAGTTGTTTGGTAATTTGAGCTTAAAGGAAAAGTGCGTAGAATTGAATATTGCATACGTATAAATGATGCGTATACAGACGTTCGCTGAGACTGATTGCAAGTGCGGGAGTGTAATAACCTCGGTATGCACACCACGCGTGCGCGAACGATACACGGGTTGCGCAGGAGCAAGACGGGCAGAGTGAGAATTCCTTTGGCCCGCCAAGGAGGACGGGTGTCGGCCGGCCCACCTTAACGCACATCATTCTAAACTGTCATCTCCGAAGGGTTTCATAAATACAAAATTTGCATTATTTGATTTAAAATTTAACTCGAGGCTGATTTGATTGATTTGGCTGACTGGAGCTCATTTGATTGTCATTTTTTTTTCCGAATATTTAATTTTTAAAAAATATCCATTAAAATAACTTTGTCGAAAGTTTATTTTTTAAATTTTGAGGTTTTTTATACAGCAGGTATAAATTATATTTATAATTTCGTTAATAGTCTTAACCCTCAACAACTGCAACAAAATTAAGTGAAATTTATTATAACTAACAACCAGCAACACAAACTGCAAGTTGTAAGTAATTTTTCAAAATACGAAACATTGGTGGTCAATTCTTGAGATAAAATATTCAAGTAGGTTCCTGTCTGAATTTATTTAGATTCTTTCCTTTTTAGTAAGAATATAACGTGGACAGCCTGATCATTCTCTATTACAAACTTAATCACCTTTAATTGGACCTATTTAATAAACACACAAACATTCCTTACTTAGTGGAAAGATAGTTTTTAAAATGCTTTTTGGCAGCGTACCCATTTTTAATCCAATCACAAGAATTTTTAACAAACATCCCATTGGAGTCTGCACTATAATTAGAAAACACAATGAAGATTCTAAATTCAAATACCTACATTTTCTTTTGTTTAATTTATAGCCAGAGTAGACATAGGTATTATGATACTCTTCTTACATATTATACCACAAAGTCGTTCTGTTTGTTCGAGAATATCTCAAAAACAACTGTTCGGATTTTCATGCGGTTTTCACTAATGGAAAAAGCATTTAATGAGGAAGGCTTTATACCTATTTTATATAATTTACAGAAAAAAATTACACCCGTGCAACGAAATAGATCTCTGCTCTGCACCCCTGCACCTCGCACTGGTGTAATCTCTTCTGTCCTGTGTCTCTGGGCCAACTTTGGCCCCGTCGGGGCCGTTTTCATAGTTGACTTTGTTCTGGATCTGGTAAGTAGTGCAGTGCAGAGCAAACTGCTTTTCGTCATTTGAATATTGAATAGTCATTTGGGCTTACCGCTGGCGGTAGTAACCTCCTTACAGAGGACCACTGCAAAATAACGGTGAGCATATGTGCTGTTGTGTTTCGGCGAGTGAGTAAGCTATATGTGCTGTTGTGTTTCGGCGAGTGAGTAAGCATAATATGCTGTTGTGTTTGGGCGAGTGAGTAAGTATATGTGCTGTTGTGTTTCGTTGAATGAGTAAGCATATGTGCTGTTGTGTTTCATTGAATGAGTATAAGCATATATGTGCTGTTGTGTTTCGGTCCTAATCCTTAATCTTACTAAGATCGGCATCTTGCTGCACCTGCGGCGCTGCTTATAGGTGATGATAGTCACCTATCATCAAGTAAACGGTTAGCCTGTCTGACAAACTTAACATAAAAAAATAATCTGAAGATGAGAATGGCAGTTTTCTGCATAGTATCACAAAACAATATAAAAAAACAAACACTGACACAGATGTTCAGAAATAAAACAAATTCTGCTGTTACCGCCAAAAGCTAACAGGTAAATACACTCTGGTGCAATGAAATCGCACATGTAAAGATTTTTTGAAAAATATTGTTTATTTTTTTTATTTGAAAAGACATATATATATATTTTAAGTGGGATGAAAGGCTATTTCAATACCTATTCAATGATACCATATAAGCGGTAATAAGTTTACCTTACTGCCGAAAAGAGAAGCAAAAACAACAAATACATTTTTATCAGCGGATTTTTGCTTAACTAAAAAGTTCGAAAATTGGGGATTATTAAAAAAAATCACAAAATGTAGTGAAAAAACATTTATTAATAAGAAGTGTTACCCCCTCTTGCCCGAATAACCGCTTGACACCGGTTTTCCATAGACTCTATTAAGTGTTTGACAAAGTCTTGTGGTATGGCTTCCCATTCCTCCTTTAGCGCATTTTGTAGCTCCAGAAGATTGGCTGGAGCAATATTTCTGCCTCTTATTTTTCTTTTTAACTCGTCCCATAAGTGCTCGATCGGATTAAGGTCCGGGCTTCGAGCTGGCCACTCCATCACGGGGATATTTACCTCTTGCAAGTATTGTTGTACTATAGCAGCTGTATGGGGTCTTGCATTTTCATGCATAAAGAGAAAGTTCTCTCCAACAAAACCGCTAAATGGTACGACATGTTCCTGGAGAACTTCCTCAATGTACCGCTGAGATGTCAATCCTCTTGTTTGTCGCCTGATATTGGCCCCCGTGATGAAGACAAGCTCAGTTTTCGCTTCGAGTGAAATGCCTCCCCAGAACATACACGAACCACCGCCGTATGCCACACGTTCTGTGATGCAACACTGGGAGAATCTCTCTGTAGGCCTTCTATAGACCCTTCCTCGACCATCATTGCCGTGAAGACACATCCTGGACTCATCTGAGAACAGGACTGCTCTCCATTGGTCGAGTGTCCAGTGCACATGTTCTTGTGCAAATTGAAGACGGTCGCGGCGGTGAGCTGGTGTTAGATTAGGAGCATTTACTGACCTACGCGCAGTCAGGCCACCTTCGGCAAGTCTTCTTCTAACTGTCCACCGGCTGACTCCCACTTCACGTACCTCTTGAAGGTGTTGTGCAAGATCAACGGCAGTCAGTCGTCGATTTCGCAATGACGTCGTTACGAGAAATCTGTTGTCCCGTTGAGTTGTAGCTCTGGCGCGACCAGATCCTCGTCGCCGTTCATAGCCACCAGTCTCCCGATAGCGCTGGTATACACGACGAACTGAATATCGGCTGATATTCAACTGTCTAGCTACTGCACTCTGGTTCTGGCCTGCTTCAATTAGAGCAACGACTTGAGCGGCTTTTTCCGGAGTAGTATCCATTTTCTTCAGAATGTTGCAACTGTAGTCACTAGGCGTCCTTTCACGTAGAGCGTTGAAATGCAAATGATGACGTTTTACTCAAAACAGGCCTTTTTATACCTGCAATTGCTATCGCAAACTGCAGTGCGCTAAGTAAGCAATTTTGGGGTTTGTTGTTTTTGCTTTCCTTTTCGGCAGTAAGGTAAACTTATCACCGCTTATATGGTATCATTGAATAGGTATTGAAATAACCTTTCATCCTATTGTAAAAAATATGTGACTTTTTAAATAAAAAAAAAATAACACCATATTTTTCAAAAAAATGTTCACATGTGCGATTTCATTGCACCAGAGTGTAAAACAAAACATGTATCTCGGTGAGGAAATTCTTAGAAGGTTTGTTTGACCCATTCTCGGAGATTATCGAGGCTGCATTCTCAGCTCAAACTACTGCCAACGTACCTGTGTAATCGGAACTTTATTGTCTCCGATAATAATATATTGAAGCATGACATCATTTTATACTCGGAATGTAATTTTGTCTGCCTTTTATCAGATTCAAATAGCTAATGGTCCGTTACAAGGTTAAAGTTACTCAACGGACTTGTATGATATTAATTATCTATTTATTTCGACCATTAATATTTTCTTTCTTGTAACGAGCAAATGTATTCGAAAACCAAATGGTGTAGAAATTAAATCAGTTTAACTAGGTTGCAATTGAAAATTAATGGAGTACAAATAGATTGCGTAACTTGTGATACGAACTTAATATCTCAGAGCAGCGAATGTCTTTGTGAGTTACTAATGGTAATAAAAAAAATGTAATAACCTAATTTTTTTTTTATGTTAAGGTCGATAGTCAGTCTGACCGTCGACTTGATGGTAGGTTGCTAATGTCGCCTATAAATATAAGCAACGCCACAGGTGCTGCAAGTGACTTCTAGACTTCTGCAAGTGACTTTAGTAGTATTAAGCATAAGCTACTAGGAAAGCATATAAGGCAACCCTGGAATCCATTACACACTAACCGTAAAACAATAGCACACACAAGCTGATATTTCACGGGTCTTTTGTAAAGGCCTTATACTAATAATAACTAACTATAAAAAGTTAAATTTCAAACTTGGTCCTGCCGGGTATCGAACCCCTCATAATAGCCTCTTGAGACAGAGCGTCAAAGCAAACTCGACCAAGAAGAATATCAAAAATAGGTAAGTATAAGAATAATTATGTATTTTTTCCTAGTCAAACAAATTTCATAAAATCTTTAAGTAAAAAAAAATTAACAATATTTCTTTAGAGTTAGAGAGACTAATCCTCACCTAACTTGGAATACCTGATGTTTCGTAATTAGTCGCCTCCAGGTACGAGAACAAATTAAATGGGAGGTTTTTTAACCGCGCAGATGTTCGTATTCGGGAAGACAGACAAAGGGCGCTAACGCGATAGAGATGCCTTAACAAAAGAAGTGAACAGATGCGCTTGCGACGTGGCATTTGTCTGTAAATCAGATGGACAAATAGTACACATACACGCGGACAAACGACCGTTTAAATAGACTTGATCGTGTGAACAGTTGTCTATGTGTGTATACCTGTAGGGACGGTTGTACCTGCCCATGCCAGCCTATCGCGCATTCTTCTACGGACTATCGGAAGGTTTCGCGGCGTGCATTTTGTAACGGAGCTTACATAGAGCCAAGTGCATAAATATGTACTTATCCAAACAATCGTTTCATAAATATGTTTCTAGAAAAGTTTGTAATATTATATGTAAACATATGTATACCTGAGATAATTGTTTTGTTTTACGCTATGAAAAATAATACACTGAAGTCGATTATATACAAATACAAATACAAAATAGTTTATTTTATCTTATACACACTCGAAATTTTGTCTAGTTTTGGGACATGTTATTGCTCGTGTGGTAATTAATAAAAAAAATACATTTGCAAAGACATAATAATATTAATTATGAAAGAAATATTATACAATTCTTCATTCCTTTATTAGCCTGGATATTATACCTTATACCTTGTAATGGTTTAGTAGATAGATACTTATTTTTACACTTGACTGTACCACCTTTCCGTTCTGAACGACTTGTCCTCGCCACCAAATCGTTCTCATCGCAAGACAGTCTTGAAATTTTGATTGACAGTGTAATTATGAATAAAGAAATGTTGTTCATTAACTAGCCTTCAACAAGCGGGCCACGTGCCACGTTAGAAGTTATTTTCGGTAGATGAGAATAAGAAAACAGGAAAATAAAAAGCCAGCAAAAGCCGTAACAAATTGGATACAGCAATGAAAAAGACATAATGTATTTAAAGATTCTAGAGGCATTGAGAAATATAGGCTAAGCCCATAAAACGAGCACAGCGTCTTCATCAAAAACAATCATCATATTACAATAATATTACCTCGTATTTTACCACATTACATAGAATACTTTCAAGTAAATTTTTATAAATTATAAATATTATAAGCCAACCAAATATAACTAAACCAAATACAGGAACCCAAATAGGGGTTTTCATAATAATACGAGGGGAATGAAATTAGGACTTTATATTATAATTATTATACTTTATAGTATGTAAATGTTATACAACTTGGTTATTGAAATTTTGTAACATTAGTTTATGTGATTTATTAAAATTTTATATGACTATTAAATAATTAAATATTAAAAATTAAAATTTATTCTTAATATAATTGGAAACGGAAATGGATCGACCCACATATATAATATTCTTTGCGGTTGCATTTATTAAAAAAAAATAGCACTGAAGAGGTAATCTTTGTTATCGCATTTTTCTTTTAATTTTGTATTAAAACTTAAAAATCTTAATATATACATACTAATATTATAGATGCGGAAGTTTGTATGGATGTATGGATGTTTGTAACTCTTTCACGCAAAACTACTGAATCGATCACCATGAAATTTTGCATACACGTTGTCTGGGACACCAGAAAGGCACCAGCTAGTCTAATATATCTTATTATGTTATTTGAATATATCATGATATGGTTAATTAATTAGACACGCTATATGTTAGCGATCCAAAAGATATCTCAGTATTAATATGAACATATTTTTTATCAGTTCACGATGAGCTGATAGGATCTCCGAAAAGCAACGGCACCACGCATGCACCTTGACTCTTGTTGCATAAGTCGTGTCATGGTTTTGACGAGTCACGGCGTTAAATGTCGAATCCCTTGTACATATTGTTTGCATTGTCTTATTCGAACCGAATGTGATGTCATAGTTCATAGTTAACGCCCTCAACTGACTGACTATTTCGCAATTTGACGGACATCGGTATGGACACGAACACATCGTGGGTAATGGGGTATTTACTATAGAATATTAACGCGTTGTCGGTTGTGCAATAGGCAGGGGTACGGCGGGGTAACAGGTGTGCGACTTGGCGAGGTCGACGGCGCACGAGCATGGGAGCTAGTGAAGGCCATAGTACGGCGTTCACTCTACTGTCGCAAGTAAGACTTTACCTAATCAACGGATGTGTTTTATATCAATGAAATTAGTTTATTTATTTGAGACGGAAACAGAGGACAAATACAAAATCAAAATGTATTTAATAAAGATTTTGATTATTTACACGTAAATTTCTGAGGAATTCATGTTAAAAATAGTAACAAACAATACTAAATATTGTGTTAACACAATATTTACAGCGCTTACAATGCAATAATTGTGACGATTTTAAGTCTACGTAGGCGAAAAAAAAATACCGAGCTTAACTCGACCGCCTAGGTAGGTAGGTACTTCATTTAAAACAGTCTATTGCTAATTAAAGATAATCTACACGATAATCAAAATAAATCAAGATTCAGATCTATTGATCTAAATATTACGTGACATATTATTTGAATACATTAATTATTGATAATAATGAATCAATTAAAACGACAATTTACAAAGTAATAGTATAGAACTCACCTCTTTAAGGCCGTCAAGTCTTCCTAGAGATTTGGATTGTCGCAATGGCAGGAAAGCTTTGAACGCTTCCATACGCGAGGAACGCTCTGGTTCCACATTGCCTGCGGTAGTGAGGTCGGCACACGAGAGCCGTGCCTTTCTTCGTTTATCGAGTAGCTGTTTGGCAGTCCGTGACCGTCTTTGCACTGGTGCCGCCGCATCTTCCTCTGGCTCGCTGCAAACCTCACGCGAAGAATGGACTGGCCGCCTTCGCGAAACCGGCGGTGAGGTCAGTCGCGAAACCAAAGATTCAAACATTACGCTAGCTAGCCACTGGGATTTCTCAGCGACTGATTTATCACCGGTTTTACACCACACACATCCATTTTGCGTTCTCGCTCGGTTTAATCAACTTCCACGAATGCCTACAACCAAAAATCTTATCTTGTGATATAAATTTTAATGGAAACCTCAGCGTGATAAATCTTTGGCCTTTCTATGCGATCATACCTTTATTGCTGATGCTGTAGAAAATTAATTTCTCAACCTTTTTAGTGTCACGACCTATCAGTATACAATCAAAAAGTTAAGTTAAAAATTGTCTAAACCCCCTCACTACTAATAATTTGATGTTCATCAAAGTTTTATATCGGCTAATTAACACTGTCAAGATTCGTACTTTTTTTTTCAATATTATGATTGGCTTTAAGATGTTTTTTTATTTATTTTAAAACAATATAATATGATCGTGAATTACAAATATTTGAATAAAATATTATTTCTTATAAAAGGACCTTTTTTTATTGAACACTTTACGACCACCATAACCCCTTTGGGGGTCGTGACCTCCAGGTTTAGAAACTGTGCTGTAAAATAATTTGGATCGTTGACCGATCTGCTCTGCTGTCTATTTAATATCACAGAGTCAAATCGATGAAAATAAAGAGGTATTGTTCGAAACTCATTCACACGGTGCGACCACCGTGACGATATGTTCCTACGCAATTCCGGATATAGCAAAACTCTAACGCATTTACATAAAACCGTCGTTGTACCAGAAAAAAAAAGTGAATATCACATTTTATAAAAGCGAATTCATTACCGAAATTAATACAAACAATGAGATTTTGTAAGCCACTGTATTCTTTCGCACGTTTCACATTTGTTAAGTTGAAACCGCAGAAGTTCGCTAACCCAGTTAATGATTTCAATGGTTATATTATGTGATAAAGTCGGGTGCGGCTCAGTGGAGGCGAGAGAGGTCGAAAGTGTGCCGTAGACACAGTTGAGCACCCAAAACATTGCCGTGGCAGATTGCCACGCGACTCGTCAACCTGTTGAAATAGAACCGTGCAAGGCCACCTACTGATAGTGAAAATAGAGACATTACTCGAAAGTATAATAACTTGTTATGTTTACTGTATCTGTTTCAGCCTACGTGTTTTTATTTATGTATAATTTTGCAGGCAGACTGACAATGCACTTGATAATAGGTGGCCTATTGTTGTCTATTAACGCAAGCAACACCATAGTTGCTGCAAGTACGCTGCATTCCTTAGTAGGTATAGGAAAAATATTAAGTTATTAGGAGAGGACAGGGGAATTTATTGTACTTTCCAGTTCAGGTCTCTTGTCTTTGCAAGTATGAGTTATATTAGTGTGAATTAACTGATCTGTCATACTGACAAATCTATATTTTTTTTTATCTTTATTATTATCTTTATATAATTATTTAAAGAAAACGCAAGGCTAAATTTAACAGTCTCCTCGAAGGACTGAGAGCCACCACCATTTAAAAATTTATACCTCCTTTAATATTGACGTACGCTACATCGCCACAAACTTATTACGAATGTGCTAATTTCGTAGATCTTTGCAAATTATTAATCTACTTGAACAAACAGGTTTTCTCATTACCCTTTCCATCACCGTTAACCGAGCGACGATTATTTCAAATCAGCGAAAGAATTCGAAAAGATTCAGAGGCCTTATCGTTCATCTTTGGTTTATAAATATTGAATGAAATATATGTATAATGTAGTTAGTGAGTATACATAGTTACTAAAAACTAAATTAATTACAATTAAAAAGTTAATTTAAATTACTTACAATTATATTTTGAGAACTCTGTTTGAATATAAATAAATACTTCAGAGTTGACCCACAATATCTGAACTCGTTTATAGGAGATTCTCTCGTAAAGAACAGCACTCAGATGGGGGCAAAGATGTCTTTTATCTCTTGTAAAAATAACTCTCAACTGAGTATCTAGATACATATCATCTCTCACAAAAGTCGAAAGTCATTTTTAAAGAATAACATTAGTTTTATGTGTAATGTGACATTTTCAGTGCCTAGGTATTTATCGGTTGCCTTCTGTTCGAATGTCGAGCATAATCGTTCCAAAGGCGGACAATTAAACAGTTAAAAACAATTTAAAAACTATTTCCATGTTTTAAATTGATAACACCAAACAACACTCCTGTATTTATTTCCATTTTGCTTACATTTATGCTCGACCAAAAAATTTCTCTACTAAGTTATTTGTATAGTTACACTAGCTGTTGCTCGCGACTACGTCCGAAATGTTATATTATAGCCTTTTAGCCTTTCTCGATAAAAGGACGATTCAACATAAAAATATTTTTTCAATTCGAATTAGTAGTTCCTGAGATTAACGCGTTCAATCAAACAAACTCTTCAGCTCTATATATATATATATATATATATTACTAGCTGCTGCCCGCGACATCGCCCGTGTAACTTTGTAAATTATATACTAAAACCTTCCTCGAGAACCATGAGTGAAAACCACATTAAAATCCGTTGCGTAGTTTTAAAGATCTAAGCATACATAGGGACAGACAGACAGACAGACAGACAGACGCGGTGGAGGACTTTGTTTTATAATACGTAGTGATTAGTATAGATTAAATATATTGTGGCAAGAAAAGAGTTCGCGGCACAGAGCACTAATCAGTGGTTCGCGGCGTGTCCTTACGACCAGTGATAAAGACAAAAGTAGGCTAGATCCAACAGGAAAAACAGTTACATCCTTACATTCCTTGTGGTAGACGAAAAAAGGGGAACACTAAATTTCACTTCGCCTTTATCTAAGTAACTAACAAAACATTGCTTCTGTCTTTACCGGTAGTCTTTACCGCATATGCCTTGACACATCGCTTTATCTTTTTATTAATATTTTCGTTTTTAAGATGACTATCGCTGTGTGGATATACTGGGCATGCGACAGTGAATGAATGCGTGACACTTCTACTGGCCCCTATCTCTGCACGTCGCTCTACATTTGACTCCCCTGAGCAATGAGCAATTTAAATAATAACAGGTCTGTATAACGTGGCGGCAAGCGTACAAACTGCTCATACATACAATGCTTTTATTTTGCAACCATTATTTATGTTTTGCATCGACTGCTCTTATACGAATTTATTGCAAGGCTAAACGCAGTGATGTTACCATTAACACCTATAATCATAAACAACTCTATGGGAGAAATGATATAGATAGGGATAAGGAAAAGGCTCATTTCAACCGTAGATCAAAATCTGATTATTTTGGACCTACATAAATACTAATAAATTTCATAAGTTAAATCCTAATCAGGTTCTAAGATTTTTTGACACACATAAAACTGCAGTAAAAAAATGCAGAAGCATAATTTTATCTAATGTTTTATTTGTTTATTCAGTTTTATTATTAACTACCTCTTGTCCGCTATTATCCACTTTTTCTTAGGTGTTGAAACCTTTATTCGATCTTTAGTGCTCATATATTTGAGTTAGGCGTTGAATTTTCTATATTTATTCTTAGATTAGATAATACCTAGGTACTTGTTTTCTGGGTGCAAGGTAGGTTACCCTATGTCCTTTCGCATTTATTATATTAGGATTCACTTTTAATATTATAATTACCATGTTTCAGTTCTAAAGGACTAATTTATAAATAGTCCTTTTATAAAGTAGTTCATTTGATGCCTTAAGTAAACGAGTTAATTTTTATGGTCACGGAAACTTAACACGTTCCGTCTGTTCTACATCGATCATACTTTATTGAGGTTAATGATGAAACCGCATTAAGTTCACAACAAAAATGAATTCTCACCTACATAAAGTGTAACTTGTTTATCGACATTATAAGTATTTGAAAAAAAACATCAAACACAAAATACATTGTTCACCATCATAAGATATGCAACTCATAAACGTCTAGCTGTTATATGAAATAACACCTGTGTCAAGATTTTGTTTACACACGCCTTTTATTTAGTGCCAGAAGAAACTGCTATAAAAGCGTTCAAGAAACTGATAATAATTCATCGACAATGCTTATCGGTGATGTTTTGTGAAATTATAGTGAACTAAATCAATCATTGTTAAATATATAAATATAAATATGTAACCCTAATAATGACTACAATTGAAATTTTGATGAAATCTGGGTAGCCCGTTTGCCGGAAGTAATCATCCTCTTACAGAAGACCAGTGTGAAATAACAGATCAAGATTTAAAAAACCGTTCAAGACTACACATGGCTTACGCTGTCTAAAATCTATTGACGTTTAAAATTGCGCAGCAAAACGGGGTTGCTTGTTGATAAAAAAATTAGTTGAAATCCAAGAATTACTATAAAATTGTGACGCCATGAACATTAAGCAAGTGTTTATAGGCGCGGCATCCGAGATTGCTAACTCGACCGATACTCAGGCATGTATTTTGTGGAGCATGGCGTAGCTAATAAAACGGTTAGTCTCATGCTGACGACGTTGACGCAAACCGGTACGTAGACCGGTCCCGCACCCTTCGTCCCGCGCGTACGCACCACAACCCCGGTCGCTTTTAAAACACACGCAGCCAATATCACCTTATCAAGGAGGCCACAGCAGCTTAACTCCTTGTCAGGCGGCTCTCCTATTTCACAGCCACAAGCAACAGATATTGGTATCAGATTCATCGTTAGCAAGATCCGGATAATCTTGCAACATTGTACAACAAACTGACCACAGCCAACACAAAATATTGACGAGAAGATTTAGTAACTTCTTCGGATTGAAGCTAATGAAACAGCGCTAAGAGCATCGCATCATTATGATGCAACTATCCGAAATAACGTGACTAATGTAAAAATTTATACAACACCGTGAGTGGATCTAATGTAGCGTGAAAACAATTGGCGAAAGTCTGTTACAACTACAAGTTAACCAATAGGCGAATACAGTGACAAAGGCACAGATTAGAAAGTGTTGTTTTGTGTATCATAAGACCCGTGATACGGAGCTTGCATACGCTCTGATTGGCGCCCTATCTGAGAATCTGTCTCCAACCGCACGACCGCGACCAATGTATTTTGTTGTATTATCCATGACCACGAGCGTGTGGCCAACCATGCGTTGGTTAATCCTACCCCACTGCCAGATAATTTTATGTCACTGTCTTAACATAGCTACAGCCACTACAGCGGAGAAACAAGAAGCAGTACGATTTTTTGATAACAGGGTCAAATTGCGATAATTTAGATATTTAACCCTAAATAAGCCCTAAGATGCTAAACTAAATCTTATATAATAACAACTTCTCAGAAATAAACAGCTCTGAGATCAGGTTCCATGGTAGATCCATGACATGACCATGATTTTGACACCCAAGGGTATTATGCCGAAAACGATATATTTGTATTTTTCGTTTTTGTTATGGCTGGCTTTCTATACTATCTACAAAGGTGTATATTACATATTTTATTTGCAATATATTTACACTTACAATATATCTAAAGCTAGTTATGTTGGAAATATTTAAAGATATACTAGAGCTTGTGAGGTCGAAGAATAAACTTATCAGCACGAAGAAACAATGTTGAAAGAAGTTGTGCGCCAGAAAATTGTGGTCTGCGATAAGTACGCCAAAAGGAAACCGTCTTAAGAACACGGTTATCATGATTCATAACATAATAAATTCTATATGAGGAGTTTGTTACGAATATTGTATAAGTTAATGCACGAATTGCAAGATCATTCATCCTTGTACGAATTGTTCAGTATCACCGTGTATCACGAAGAGCGGGAGCAATAAAACAATTCGATTGGGGCATCTCGATACGAGCCATTTCGAATGTGTTATAGATGATCGATGAAGCATTCCGAACAATAACTCCTCCTGTCATGGTGTTTTCATGGTGCTCTTTTTGAAGTCGTGTGTGATTATTTTTTTATCCTTTTTCTTTTGTAACCAAGTTTTTGTTTAGCACTAAACAAAAACTTGTAAGGCTACTGAATATTCTTCCTTTTGTATGTGATGCCTAGCGACTTGAGATGTCGTGGCTTTGTCTAACAAGTAATTATTCATGTTTCTATGACAATGGACTGTAGCCAGAGTAAACCGTCTGAGAAGACTTTTCTACATTAATTTCTATGATTACTACCTGTGCGTGCGCTACATATAATTAATTTCTCTTATAATATTAGTTAAGCCTTTTACTAAATCGTGACAATACATAGTTTATTAAATATTTACCCAAACACAAGAGCGCACATGCTGTTATTTGACTTTGATCGTCTGTAAGGGATTGGTTTCTGCCGCCAGACTGGCTGCCCAACTTAAGACTGCGAGCTACTATTAACAGTACCTACGTAAGTTTCCCAAAAATTAAACAACTTTCTTTATAATATTTATTAATAAAAATGTATTTAAAAACTGTTCTTTGAACCGGTCATAAATAAAATGCAGTAAACTTTTAATTTAATGTTAGCGACGCCTTAATTATTAGACATAATAAACATAGTACTGGTTGTTCCTAGTTTAGGAGGTCAGCCAGTGACCTTGGCTAGAAGTAAGTATGTCGGTCGTGAGATGGGCTATCGGGTGGCAGACGTCACGCTCGAACCCCCCACGCTGTCCGATCGCTCGACGTAATGATCCACCATCATACCATACCTTATCTACTTAAAACTACTTCTTAGGAGTCGTTCTTAAAAAAAGGTAATACGGCTTTTATGGTTATTACTAGAAATTTATTTGTTTATTTATGTAGGAAGACAAAGAACTAGATACTTTATTATAGGTAGCGATTCTGTATGAAAAAAAACAAATATAAGAATACTTAAAATAAAACAAAACAGTCTCACTCAAGTTATACCCAATCACACCTCGATTTTAGAATTTACTCGAGTTAGAGCTTATTTTTATCTCTCTAAATTTTTAAAGAGATTTTTCAAAATTAAAAAAAAAGATTTTTCAAAATTATAAAAAAAAAAACAGATTTTTCAAAATTTTGATTTATGTATCATTTAATATTAAAATGTGTTAAATATATCAATACTAAAATTAACCTCAAAATACATTATATATTTGATTAATTCTGATTGTTACCTTTTTAGTATCGATGACTCAAAGAAGGTGAACTTATATATTGGCTCATAAGAGGCCAATAAAATGTTTGCTCGTTTTTTGTCAACTTAAATCAGTCCACATTCAGACTTGGGAAACGGATAAAAATAAATTACATACATACAAGACATAATATTAATTTAACAACAAAACAATACAGAACAAACTGAATTTTATTTAGGCTTTTTATGAATTTATTGATTATGGAAACTTATGGAATATTTTTTTTATTCTCTATTCATTCTACATATTTATTTCTTCTATCAGGCCAATAACTTTTCGTCATTTTTACAAATAATTTTTAATACCACTTTTTCGATTATCTGGTAACACTCCAAGGTTAAAATATAACAGATAGTTTAATAGTTTGAATTATTCATTTACAATATATGTTTATGTTAAATAAAAACTTCCTAGTAGTAGCGATTACGCAGACGGAATTGAAAAGCTATAATAACAAGACGTGAGTGAAAGCTGTGGCCTCACCGTTTTTAAGCTTATTTAGTATTAAAATATTCCAGATAAACACAATAATAACACACAATGACTTTTATCCGCGCCTACACGACTTGAGTTTTAAAATACATCGAAATATCACTACCATCGTCAAATAAACGTAACTCGCTGGTATATTTGCCTAAAGGTTCTAAATTTGCCTCTTATTGGGATTATATTTGAAATCCTATAGCACCAGTCTCTACCAACTAAGCCCTTAGGGCCTATGCACATTACGGTTTTTTACGCGCAGAATACACGCGTCTGTGAAGCGCTTCTTCGTAAAAAAAAACATTACAAAAGAAGATTTTTTATTATTGAAAAACGCATGCCACTACGGCATACGGTTACGTTACGGTTAGCATAGGTTAGCACTATTGAATTAGGATAAGCCTGTAAATATAGATACTAAATATGATAATAAATAAATAAATATTGTGATAAGCCACTTGCAAATGTTGTTAATTAAAAAATATTTAATAATGTTTCTATTATTTATGTAGTAATGGTAGCCCGTTTTGCAGTGACCGATGTCGTTCTATATTCAAAAATCGCAAATCGCAACGCCACGTAACGCTTCCTTTTGATACAAACGTGAAAGACGTGTACGCTTTAGTTGCAACATACACGCTTCGTATGTGCGTATAAAAAACGTCATATGCATAGGCCCTTAGTTTTACAAATAGCATCACGGCATAACATCTATGTTAACTTCTTTCTAACGAGTACTTATAAATATATTTTACCATAATTTTTGCGCAATTTATTACCACAACAAAATGATTATGACAAAAATAAGGAACTTTGAAGAAGTTGTGGAAGAAATTCTGAGATAATATTGAGACTGAAACTATGTGTCCTATGCACACTGCGTACCTCAAAAACACACAAAAAGTATGTAGTACGTTTAAGAAAGCATACAAAGTCGCGGGCAAAAGCTAGTATAAAGCAATCAGTTGTAACTAGTAGTTGTAAATCTAAGAATTCACTCTCAAAGAGACCAGCTAATAAATAAGTGAAGTGAAACATAAAATGCGCTTCTTGTTAAGTTGCCAAGAAGTTATTTCCTTGTGAGCTCCAGATATAAGCAGCCAAGACGTTTACGGTGTGTCAAAACATTTAAAGTCGAAGGTATTACCTTGACATGAACATATAAGAGATGTTATGAAGGGCGAGGGCCCGTTAGTTGGTACTTGTCCGTCTATTAGCGGTAGCAGCGTGACAGAGTTATTTAAATGTTTGTAACTGTTGCGTCGCTGGGAGCGCTATAACCCGGTCGCTGCCTTTGCAATGCATTCAACTATCTAAGAAAACACGACAATAAATACTTCTCCAGTTTCTAATCAATCACATGGATAACACGCATTCCTTATGTATTCATCTGAATATAGAGGGTCTTTAAAAAAACTTAAAATTCCAAAGAGAGAACACAACTCTATTTTAGAAGTAGTTTATATTTTCGTCTTGATTGAATGCTTTCTAGATGCTTTCTAAATAAGTAGGTATTTATATCTTTTATAATTAAAGATTCGTCCGAACTATTCTTTGAAATCAAATAAAGTGGCGGTAGTTAGTTCGAAATTATGATATACGTATTCAAAACGTCGCAGTACTTATATATTTTTTTATGTAAATGTCGGCAGGCAGGTTGATACTAAACTTTGATGGTACGTGCCTAAGTAACACATTCAATGCCACAGCACAGCTTCCGAACTTAGTAAGATAAAGGATAAATCATTATAAGAAGGGATAATAAATGCTCTAACATCTATATCACAGAAACACTACAGCTGACATGGTGTTTGTTATTTCATGGTATAGTCTTCTGTAAGAGGCGGTCACTGTTGACAGACGGGCTGCGTAATTTATGACTACGAAATGCAGCGTACCCTGTCATATATATATGTCTTCTATATTAACATAATAAAGAGAGAAGATTTGTATTTTTATATGTTTGTAATGATTAAACTCAAAAACTATTTGGACCGATTTTGCAAATTCTTTAACCTATAGAAAGCTATATCAGCTAGTAACATACACTATCTAATATATAAAATTCTCGTGTCGCGGTGTTTGTTGCCAAACTCCTCCGAAACGGCTGGACCGATTTTGATGAAATTTTGTGTGCTTATCGGGTAGGTTTGAGAATCGGCCAACATCTATTTTTCATACCTACCCCAATTTTTTTTTTTGGCAAAACAACGTTTGGTGGGTCAGCTAGTATTTTATATAGTTATACTGGCAAAATCGAGTGCAAGAACTACTTAGTTTAATACCTTTAGACTAGAAAATCAAATTTTAGGAAATAAGCGTGAATTTACTAACGTATATAGTTACAAGTTATATTGGTAATGTCAAATGGAATGTAGACAGATTCCTTATAGGTGGTTTGGTACTGTTGGTCAGTAGTCAAACCACATCAATTCAAATACAAAATAATTGCTTTCTCCGGGTCAGCAGCGTTGATATTTGTAACGGTAGGACGGGCTCTGTAGGCAGAGCAAATTTTGTAAGCTTTATTTAGTTAGAGTCTTAACAGTTAAATATCCCTAATAGGGACACGAATGGTTTTGAGCCATTAACCCTATCCATACTAATATTTTAATGTGAAAGTAACTCTGTCTGCTTTCACGCTTTTAACTACTCAACCTATCATTTTGAAAACACATAAAAAGGACACAGACTAAAAAAAGTACCAAAATGTAAGGTACTAAAAAGCAAAACCGAAACTCCAATAAAAATTGATTATGTTGCTAATATAAAATGTATGCGTCAGTCCAAAACTAACAGCGTCAAAAGTGAAACTTTTTATGTAATTCAAAAACTGTCAATAAGTGTACAAAAAAATACATTGCAGCAAAGAAAAATTGACTGGAAATTATAATAAAAATGATTTATAATAAAAATCAAGAAAAATCTACAGACTATCCCGAATTAATTACTACGGAAGTTTCACTCGTACGTACTATTATTTACATATACATAAAACTATATACATATACGTACAAGTGAAACTTCCATAGTAATTAATTCGGGATAGTCTGTAGATTTTTCTTGATTTTTATTATAAATCATTTTTATTATAATTTCCAGTCAATTTTTCTTTGCTGCAATGTATTTTTTTGTACACTTATTGACAGTTTTTGAATTACATAAAAAGTTTCACTTTTGACGCTGTTAGTTTTGGACTGACGCATACATTTTTTGTATCTTCATTGACAATAACTGAGAATAAAAACAATATTAAAAAATTTTTAATATGAAATAATTTAATAAACATATACATATATATATATATATATATTACATATACATAAACATTCTACATTAAGAAAAGAACTATATAAGTAATTAATATGACTTATGTTAATGAATCACAGATTCAAATATCTTTATCTGCACTGTCATTTTTATTTGGCAAAATAGAAATAATTGGCTTATGATAGCTAAAGTAGGATGCAAATACTTCAGATCTCAATGAATTCAAGTGTCTTGAAAAAACAGCATCCAAGCAAGTTCCATATCTTGTTGTTGAAATATGAATGTCATTGTTTATTTTTAATTGTAATTTATCATATAAAAATGAAATAAGTGGTTCTGAACTTTTGTCACTAAAATTTACATTAAAATCTCCAGCTAAGATCATTGGAATCTTATCTTTTTCTGATTTAGCTTCGGATGCATGTGGTATAGTATATATTAATAATTTGTTGAAGTTAAACTCGATAATTTCATTAATTTTTTGTTTCGGATAAATATATATTGATATAATAATTATAGATAATTGTTTTGCAGTTGTACATATTACTGCACACAAATCACCGACACTTAATTCTTGTGATCTTTCTAGATTTTTTTAATATGAAATAATTTAATAGACATATACATATATATATATATATATATATATATATATATATATATATATATATATTACATATACATAAACATTCTACATTAAGAAAAGAACTATATAAGTAATTAATATGACTTATGTTAACGAGTTAACTCTCATGACAAAACGCTAGTGTCCCATAAAAAGTTTCACTTCAATAAACTCACCAATGTCATGATATCATTTGCCAAATCTCTTGCTAGATCATGAGATATGAAACAACTCAGTCCACTGAGTGCTAATCCTGCTTCATATTGATTCTGAGCATTTAAATCTTTCCTTATCATATTTGTAGTGAGCATAAGTAACTCTGAGTCTGCATGGAATGATTGACTAGCTGCTAAGTACCCGATTCTTTTGTAAGTGAATTTGTTTGAACTCATCACCTCAATAATATTGAATATAGCCCATGATATGTCATATCCTAACATTTGAAGCTAAAATAAATGTCAATTTAATTAATAATTACAACAGTTACACTTACAAATTCGATCTACTTAAGACCTAAGTACTTACGTATGTCAGCTTAGCGACAGCGTTAGCTTTCTTATGTTATGTTATCTTGTCGTAGTTCCACTTTAATTTCTTCCATACATTGTGCTATGTACTTGGCCTAAAATCGAATATTATATAAAAAAATATAACATTCAAAACTTATTTACATGTTTATTAAGTAAATAGTAACAATTTCTGATGTGTACCTACCTCGTTATCTTTATTATTCCTTATACCACGCACTAAATCGGTGAGATTTTTATCGAACATTCTTTCGAAGTTCCCCTTTACTTTCTTTAGTGCCATTTTATTGAATTATTTTCCATAAACATATAATTAAAAAATAAGGACGTTGAACACTTGAAGCATGACTGTATTATCTTAAAGAAGATAAGTTTTACACAACACTAAATTAAAAATAAAATTCAGGATTCGCCAGGCAGTCATAAAACCAAACTTTGTCATTTGTGATTTGTTAGTTAAACGTCAGACAGATGGATGACAGTAATGTCATCCATCTGTATATAGTATGATAAGATCATACTCTATAATCCGTAGCATATAGAGAATGAACTATGTCTGTGTAGTACTCATTTTTTCCATAATATTAATTAGTTGTTCTGTATTTATCCAATTTATCCGACACAGACTGTCAATGTCAACAGTGTCACTGTCAGTCAACATCAACAATTTGCTTTCCGCCTCTCTCACTCTGCTAGAGTGAGAGAGGCGGTAATAAGAAAGAGACAAGGAGTTTAACATCTGTGAGTTTAACAGTTTAACACTTAACAGTTTGTTAGCTCGACGAGTTCACTCTCATGACAACAATAGTGTCCCATAAAAAGTTTCACTTCAATATTGTCAATATTTTATTCTTCAACTCGGACAAAGTCACGGACAAAAGCTGGACAAGTATTTTATATTTAAAATGGTGACATTACTATACTATGCTTAAATCTATGAACAAAGTAGCATGTTCAAAGAGGAAAAAAACACCATTCCTTTTTCTCCTCGTCCGCATCCCAAATAGAAAAATTTACTGCATGTTTTTAGTTTACGGACTGTTTACGATCGCTTCTTTCTTTTTAAAAAGAATAAAACTTTTATGTTTTACCTTTGAACGGCAATAAAAATTCTTTTCTTCCGCGTTTAACTATACGACCAAAACTTATATAGTAGTTATATACTTATATATATCTTTAATTGAATCTTGGTTGTTTGAAGTAGGTACCTACCTACTCGTATAGTTTTTCTACAGTTATTAAACTCTTCATTTAAAAACTGTTCTATTTGAGTTGTTATGAAACGCATCGTAATTTCAAAAACAGGTTAACTATATTTAATTTTAGATAGGTAGCGAGAGACTAGTGGAATTTGATAATTACTTACACGAGTTATCTTATCTTTGTCAAACGAATTAATCTAGCAAATTTAAAATTACGACAACCTACAGAGCTCCAGTTACCGTAATTTACAGTACCCGCTAACAACATGCTGAAACTCTTAACTATATTTTTGTTTAGCTGAAAGTATTTAGTTAGTTAGTAGTGGAAGGGTACA
The DNA here is from genome assembly GCA_947623395.1 of Synanthedon tipuliformis. Taxonomy (NCBI): domain Eukaryota; kingdom Metazoa; phylum Arthropoda; class Insecta; order Lepidoptera; family Sesiidae; genus Synanthedon; species Synanthedon tipuliformis. Next base: position 7,056,219 of record OX392423.1, read on the forward strand.
CAGTGTTTCGCAGTTACAAATTGATTAGCATATCCAGCGACAGTAACCACCCCATTATCACAGCATACTTATTTCCTACAGTAGGCCGACGCCTTTGATGTTGGGCGATATCGCCGCCTGTGTAGGTATTTAAAAATTACGGAAGGGTTGACACAAATTAAGTAATATAAAATGTGTTTAAGTACCTTTCTTCATCGTGCAGAAATTGATGAAAGCTTAGTTCTTTATTTATGCGAGATAAAGATTTGCACGCACTTACAGCACATGCCGTATGCACCATTTTGATTTATATAATAAATTAAAATCTGAAAGACGCGATATTATCCCAAGCTAAGCCCTCGAATATTTATCCCAAGCTACTAAGAACGACGAAGTATGCAGCTTGGGCACGTCCCACTCGCGCCTCACCCCTCACGCCCCGCACGATTGCCCTGTCTAGACGTCTCCGTCGGCCTACTTGTATGAAATAAGTATGATGTGCCATTATAGAAGACCACTGTGAATAAGGGATACCAGAGCACCTTTCCATATCTCTTCTTAATCCCTTATCCTTAACCCTACTAAAATCGGCAGCACATATGCCCTTGCTCGTGTTACACTACGGTAGCCAGTCACCTATCATCAAGTAGACCGCGAGCTTGTCTGACAAGCTTTTTTTTTAAAAAAAAGTTGCGTTTGTTTTTATAAAAAACTTGGATCTTATTTTTCGGTTTTCAACATTATGAGATCGATCAAAAATAATAAAATAATATATAATTTCAAAAATTAATTGTTGAATTCAAAGTTAAATTCAAAAATTGACTTATAAATTGTTAATTTTACAAAAAATTATATCTTAATATATCTTAATTTTTGTCTTTGCAACTAATTTAAATAACCTCAAGAGTTAATTAGAGAAATCTTTGGGTCAATGACGAATTGTTAAACAAAAACAGAACCCATTCAGTCTTGACTGGGATCAATGAGACAAAAACTGTGATGGACAGATCAATATCAGAATAAGTTACTATGATAGTAACAAAACCTTTGTGCATTGTTTTTGGATAACAAGATTTCACCTCGACACTTGTCCTTCACACAGTAGCGGTTGTTTTGGATACGGACTAATAACTTTATTATGATGTCAAGAAAGCAGGGAAAGTTTACCTGCATTGATTAATGAATATGAGCAATATTATAAAACTCATGTATTTTTGGCTGCAGAAAGTACAAAAAAAGACATTATCTTTTTTAATGTTAAGGTCTACAGATAGTCTGATGACACTTGGGATGGGCTCCTAAAATTTTCTTGCTAATACTAAAAGGATCAGATTCAATCAAAAAGTTCTTTTACGTTCAATTTACAAAATTGTTTCATTTTATAAGTTTACTTATAAAATAGTATATATATAAATATAAATTTGCGTGTCACGTTGTTTGAGGCCAATGGACCCCTAAACTACTGAACCGATTTTGATAAAACTTCATAACTACCTATGTGTAATTTGGTACAACTTAAAAGATAGGTTAGTTTTTAATTTGAACTCGGGCGAAGCCGTATAGCTAGTATAATATATATATATTTCTATTATTGATTTATTTTGTCTATTGGGTGAATAAGGTGGAACTTTTTAATTTTCCCTCATTTTTCAACTGCATTAGCTTAGTTAAGCTTAAATAAAGGTTTTTAAGAGCATTACAACAAAGAATCCTTCCCCGCACGTGGTAGGTAGGTAGGTAGTATTTTGTCGGGCTTCTTTTACTTACTAACGCTGTTATTAGTTAGTCGAGTATTAGTGTAGAGGCCTGATTATCTAGCACTACTTCCGTTTATGTAGGTACTTAGCTCTGAAATTAGGACATTGCACGAATCAGGAATTTAATATTACATTACAATTTAATATACAATACAGGCAATACAGGCGTGAATTTGCAAAAGATGTCCCACAAATAAGTAGTAATTTAGCTATGAAATGGTAAAATGAGTTTATAAAAAAGTAAGATTACTGTCAAGACTGAAAAATACAGTCTTCAAACATTAATAATATCTTTAATAAAAACTCAATATTACTAGAGAAGAAAAATCGGTATTCCATGTTTCATGATGACAATAGGAACAGTATGCGTGGAGTACCTACCTGGTAATGCATTTTAGCATAGGAAAGTAAACAAAAACACCTTGTTTCACACAAAATGCTACATCCAAATATATTTGTATTCAACCTTTCTGAGAAAGCAAACTTTCACCGTCAAGTTAGTTCGAACAAGTCGTAACGCAATCATAATAAAGTTATTTCGGTGATAACTATTACATTTTATGGAATTGCGGCAATTGCAAAATTGTAACCGGAACACGACCAGTTTTTTATATCGTTAAGTACATTATAATACGCAGTAGAAAATCACGTAGATTAGGTAGGCATAGGACATGAGATAGAAAAAGCTTTGATGCTGAATGTAAACAATGGTGATTTTGTATGTACACAGTATAATGTGGTTATAATCAGATCGGTGGACGTCAGATCCGCTCGTTCGATTTGAGAGTAGAAAGCGTCACTAGTCGTCGAACAAGCCCTGCAGCTCGTCGCGGATGTTTATGTTAGGGATAGAAATCAGAAGTAACTGGTTACGAACATGCAACTATTAACGCCGCATATGTTCTCGATTATGATATTTCTTGAGAACTTGTGTATTTGGATGATATTGTATCGCCTTCTATGAACAATAATACCTATAAGAATTCAAATAGTCGTTCAATAGACAAAGACTAATCTAGCAAAGAATCTTTGAACAGTGTCGAAATATCGATATTTGCTATCAACCCGCAACCTTTTACCTTTAAATTGCACGTACCGGTTTCAACTCAAGCCTGAACTTGTATGATGGGATGGAATATTTTCCGTTGGCGGATTTTTTGTTTGACGGTTGACTAAATAAAAAACCTGTTTGATTTCTGCCTATACATTCCCGCTCTTTTGATTTTTTATTATTAACTGTATTGTCAATTTGGCATCAAAAGAAATTACTAGTTTTTTTTTGGGGAAATATTTTAGTGGGTGCCTTTAGTTTTTTTTATGTATGACCGTTTTATGTACTGAATAGAATCATACCTAATGTCATACCTAGTAGTTTAGATTACTCGTGATCTTTGTTGGTGTTTATTTGTTCTACTTAACCATATTGTTTTAAAGAAGTTTCTAAAATTATTTTGACTCAAACTACTTCAGCATCAGCTTTTAATTAACGATCGCATGATTTAAGTCTAAAATAATAGCAATTTCTAATCACATAATTAATCTCCCAATCATTTTCTTCAGCTGTATAAATTTAATACAGTAATCAGCAATTAAGGCCAAAGAATTACCACCCGCCGAGATGTTTATTCGTCACACTAATAATTAGTTAAATATTTACCATGTGTTCTTTAGGATCAGCAATACCAAAGAATGGTCCATCAGTTCGATAGAGGACTACTCTCCCGACTGGTACGTATAATGAACAGTCACTCACGCATGTTCGCGGCTTCCAGCTCAGCAAGAGCGTTGCACGCGATGCAAAACAAAAAATAACACGGTTTCTTCACTGAGTCAATTTAGAATTTACAATCCAAGTTCTCCGCAGAGGTCAAACACAACACTAAAAACCAGTCAATATTGGAAACGACCACTGGAAAGTTGAGCTGTGAGCTATTTTTGACGCGAAAATGTTTGTTGACAGATAACGTGTGCAGACAAACTCAAACGAGACGTTCTCGCGGCGCTCGCGCACGTACCGGTGTGAAGTCGGCCGCGGACGGCGTACGCCATCGGAACCTTTCGACTAGCTTCGGCAGTGATCGGTAGGAATGCGCGGCACGCAGGCCTAGCTAAAGGCTACGGCTGCTACAGCTCCGAGCCTCCGACTGGTTGAGTTGATCTACGCTGCGTACCCTTCATTTCGCATACGGTTCACATACACAAATTAAATTAAATTAAATTGCAAAGGCCGTTTGCCATCGCGACGCCACGCATCGCCACTTGCCTAAGATCAGGTTCGGTCCAAAGTTGGCATTAAGTCAACGGGAAAGTACAGTTAGGTGCAGGCATGGGAATGCGTGAGCGAGGTCACAGAACTAGTTGTAAATGACAAGCCTTTCAACGAGTAATAAGATTCTACTGAAATTATAACCTACTTACAAAAAAATAAAACATTTAAGGGCAGAATAACTTATCTGCCTGTCTGCCATATAGTTACAGTAGAAAATTTATGCAGTCTTATCTTTTAATCAGATCTAGCATGACGTTTTTATAAATCTACTTTAATTACTGCTTCTAATAATAAGTATTGAATTGTTAAGTGATTTGAAACACTCTGTCACCAGGAGGGAGGTGTTGTACGTACAGCCTATACTGAATGCGGATCCGCAAGTTTTGCGGGTCATTGACGCACCGACACCGCCTACGCTAAGTTACGCTTATGTTTAGTAAGATATTTTTACTTATATATCCTGTATTTTTAATTAATACGATGTTTACATACTTTTGTATCAGAAACAATCAAAAACGAAATTGATATTTGCGGGTAAACAGAAAATTAAAACCTTAGTGTTATGCAAACAAAACCTAAAAATGTTTACAAACGCATTTGTCGGCCGTCCTTCATTTGGTGTGTATTCAAAAGAAAATGTTTGATTTACTTTGAGGAGTCCGCTGCCTTCACAAAAACATTTGGTTTTTAATTTTTTATACCTTTTAATACCTACAGGTGTAGGAATTTCCCGCCTCGATTCTGTTTTGATAATTAAACCCCAGTAGGTACTTACAATATCCTTGTTTGTCGCAATTTTAAATTCTTAATTCAAATTCATTTCTAATCAGCCCATCATTTCCTCAAAATTATTTTGGTCCAATGACAGTTTATATTAAATCCAATGGATCCAATTTAACATTTTAGTTGAAATAAATAAGGTATCCTACTAAATCTCTGTCTTTTTGCACTGGCATATGCAAGGGACAATTATTTTGTTCGATTTTGTCGTCGTCTTACACATAGAACACACTACATAACATAATATAATGGTGATGCGGTTCATTCAAGCTTCATTCATGCTTGCATCAGCTCAGTATGTAATCAGATTGTTAGCGCACAATGAAGCGGATGTTGCGTGGACAGGATCGTGCACAAATCAAATAAATAAACTTCCTCTGCTTAGTTAGGTACCTACAACATTATCACATGGGTACTGAGTTACTTTGTTAATTTCCGAAAAAAACGTTTAAAAAAAAAACTGGCAAAAAATTAGGCAGGATTTGGGTACCTGACTTACGAGCCATTTTATGGTTCTTCACAAGGTTATGTTATGACTATGAACGTTCTTACTATCTGGAAGAATCACCTATTACAACTCATTTACAACTCATACGACTCATTACGAGTCTACTGTGTGTGAGTGAAGTGTTGTAGATGCGAAAATTTGTGAGGATGTATGGATGCTTGTTACTCTCAAACAAAAACGACTCAACAGATTTAAATAAAATTTGGCATACAGATAGTTCATTCCCTAGATTAACATATAGGATACTTTTTATCCTGAAAAAATGTAAGGTGCCCGAGGGATCGTCTAAAAATGTGAATTATGCCTTGTCCGTCCCGATATTTTGTCTATTTTGGCACAAACTAGTTCCATTATAAAACTGGCGTGTACCTACTTCATGTTCTTTCTCTACTTCGCTCATGTATAACAGGATACATCAGACTTTATTGATGATAATTTTCTATTTTCTTGTATTTATTATATTATGAGAGTACCTTTATTGGCTAATTAAATATAATTATGAGTTTTTGTTTTATATGTATAACAATAATATTGCATTTGCAATGTAAGTAAACAATCGCGTTAATTTTGATGATTCTTGTGTCGTGTCGTGACTGATGATTGGTCCCAACCTGTTCGAAGACCTTCATATATAGGCGCTCACGCTTCCATGGGAACGAATTTTGCATTTATTATTGTTACAATACTGTGATGGTATTTACAGTCAATGCCAGATGTTACTTTGTACAATCGTAGAAGTTGTATAATAAGATCCTCTAAGATAATTCACATACAATTCTATTCATTTTTCGCATGCAAAATTGAACTAAATAGGACCTTTGGCTTTTAAGTACTGTTTATGAATTAAATTGACTTTTCTACTCTTTTTTTATATTATTATTTTTTAGATAATGTCGCCCATTTTTTTGTAAAAATCAAAGCGTTCTTCAAAAACTGTTGACGAGCTCTCCTCTGTCAAGATAATTAAAAAAACATCATCTATATATTTAAATTATTTTTATTATGTTTCTAAAGTCTATTATTACTCGCAAGCTTTCAACAACTTTTATAATATGCAGTTAAGGTGTAAACACACGCCAATCTTAAAAATTTGCAGTTTTAAAAAAATATGTTACAAGAAACTGTCAATGCAATTGGTTTGAAAAAAATATATGTTATACTTAAACATGTGAAGAACAAAATATATTGTTTAGAATTTCAATCGAAGTAGTAGAAACCCCACAATAAAATTTAGAACATAAGAAGAATTTGACTTATATTGAAATTTGTTTCGAAAACGGTTTATTGCGCGAAAATAATTCCTGCACCGAATAATAAGTCAATGTCATTTAAAAAAAATGTATTGATTGTTTTTTTTTTTTAAAGTTGTTTTAATGAAAAGTACAAAAAACCACATTTGTCGGGCCTGTTGAATTGTTTCCGCCGCCTCGGAAATCTAAATATATGGAGCTACAGTGTCTCAGTGACTGCGTTGAAGTGTGGATTACGTTTGTGTTTTTCTTGCGGAATTAGTATGATATATATAAACATTCTAAAGGTCATATCGGCGAAGGTCAAATGGTCAATGTCATTGGCCTTTGTGAATCCCTTAATATTGATAATAAAAGTCTTGAATCTCTACACATTATTTGCAAGTTTAAACTCGTTGTTATCTTTAAATTATTCTGAATCATCAAATTCTTGTATGGAGAGACAGAAGTATGCAATAGCCTGGTGGCGTTAGTCAGAGCAGTGAGTCATCGACACGGGCGCTTGCGCAGGCAAAGAAAGCCTCCCCGAGAAGCTGTCGGCTCGCGCGCAGAAAACGCGAAGAATCCTATTGTGAGCGCCGCGCAATTTATAACCCTTATCTGCTACATTAAAGCTACCGGACAAAGTATTGTTTCTTCTGCAAAAGATAAAGTATTTTCTATTATTTTTTACTTGCCGTACCAATAATCTATGGTGTTAGTGATTTCGTGATAAATTTCACGATTATCTTAGGAGATTATAATAATTAGATTGATTATCTTAATTCATAATTAGTATGCGATTTTATAAAAATATAAAAAAACGCCAGCGATAAAGACGGCAGGCGTTATATATAATATTACTATCATATATTTTTTGACGCAGACAAAGTCGCGGGCACTAGCTAGTATTAAATATATTTTTTTAATATAGACACAAACATTTCCAATGGGTATGCTATGCCTGTCTCATGAGAGCCATTTTAAGGGGATATTACAGCGAAGTGTGCTCTGCCACTACACCTGTTGGTCTTATTAGGAAAACTGTTCACGTAAGTCTTAATACAGGTGGTAAGGCGTAGAGGTATTTACAAAGAATCGCGTGCTGGTAGAAAAGCAGGACGGCAGTGGCGCCGTAGTGAGTGAAATCGCGCGTGTAGAAAGCAGAACCGGGAGGGGCAACTCGACCGAGCACGCACTGTAACCAATGCATGCCCAATATATTATTCTATTAACTATGTGCACTTATAGACGCAATGTTGTAAACTATAGTCAATTAACAACACTTACAATTTGTAACACACAATTTTGTTAGAATTCTTAGGAGCGCCGCAGGAGGCAGAAAAGCGTCACCTAATTTCGTCACCTAATTTGACTTCTTTGAGAAAATTTAAAACTTAGATAAAAATACTCATACACATTATATTTAAATAATACATCCATTGCGTGCAGGTCGTAAGAGAGCTATGGGGGAACTAGTAGTAGTATCATATTAAGATCTTTCATTTCCCATTTTTATTTATTTTAATTTTTTCCACACAAACCATAATATATGGACATTAAACGTAATTAGATCGACGTTAAAGAGCAATCACGTAAACATAGTAAAACCTGGATAACTAGTAACGATGTATTGACAATTAACTCCATCAAGATTGCAAGAATGTT